>CM069858.1:20393700-20736200 GCA_036172795.1 Pelodytes ibericus | reverse complement strand
ACCACATGGAACAAATATGTGTCCCTGGAAACATGGCTGATGTTGGCAACTATGTAAAACTGTTACAGATTCACTTGAGGAATGGAAAAACAAGAGGACCGTAGCTCCAGCACATTTGGTATATGCATCCACAGCTTAAAAGCTGTCTTTGGTGGAAATCTCACAGGAGATATCATAGGACCTACCATCATTAAAGGGACTGTATCATCTAAACATTGTTTAGATGATACACTCTCTGTGAATGTATAAAATAAAAAATGATTGAAAATGATCTATACATTGTGTTAGCAAAAACTACAAACAAAGGCCTAAATTAGGAGAAAATGTGTTTTAAATGCGTCTGTAGAGTCTCCTGCTTATGACATCACCTGTGGCACGGTATGCAAATGAACTTATTTTCAGTGGGAAATGTGTAATTTGCATACTGTGCCATGGGTGATGTCATAAGCAGGAGACTCCACTGATACATTTCTCTCCTAATATTTAGGGGATACAGACCCTTTAACTAATTGTATTGGGTCTGGGTGCATATGCATCCTACATACTGAAGGGCTGCAGCATTCGGAAAACACACATGTGTCCCTGGTAATATGGCCCATGTTGGCAACTATGCACTACAATCTCTACTAAATAACTAAGACACCATAGTCTATGAGGGGAGATGGAGGATCCCAAATGGTTCATATTTAGCCAGAAGGTGGGAAGTGAAAAGGTATTTCCCTGTACTGTGCAGCAAGCACACACTGCGCGCACACACTGCTAGAGGAAGGATAAGGAGTGGCTTTAAATGTTTACTGAGACTTTAAAGGATCCAGGCAGGTCTGGTCTGTCTGCACTAATAGAACTTAAAGGACCCACATCAGCTGAGCACGCAGGAACACTGCACAAGGAGTCTATTGTGTATGTTTAGCACCTCCATGTCTGTAGGTCGACCAGAAAGCTCGGGATCGTTAGGGAATGGAAATCTCAACCTGGTGCTTTCAGAAAATACAAAAACACCCACTTAGTGTAAATTGCAGAGAGATTTATCAAGTGAGGGGCAGAAATGTCAACCTAGACACAGTAATCTGATCAGTAACACAAACGGTAACAACACATGAATTACTACTCTAAATCAGCAGATGGACCACAATACTCTGTTTCATAGCTGGTTGCAGGGCTGTAGCTGGCTCTTTCTGCACCCAAGACATGAACAGAAAAATGCACCGACTCCAAGATAGTTGCATACAAATGAAATAACAAGCATCTCCCTTCTTGGGGGGCTCAGCTGTTTGGGGGGGCTCACTTTTTCCCTGTTGGTCTCAAGGTGGCATTTTCCCTGGTGGTCAGTGGTGTTGAGGGAGCTATAGGTCTTTTTCCTGTTCCTAGTAGAAACTTGCTCCTCTCCAATTCAGCCCCGAGGGGCCACATGCTAAGTTGGGGTATGTTTGGCTTCATATCCCAAGCTCTGGTATGATTAGTACTGCACATAATGTGATGGACACTGATGTACAGGTCAATAGGGGCAGAGACCCTCTTGTGAGAGCATCAGTCTAGTTAGATAGCTATCATAACTGCACCCAGTTGTATAAGGGTAGTGCCTTCACCCTTGTTACTGCTCTGGCTAGATGTTCTGTGCCCTCTGTTACCTTTTATTTCCTTTTTGCATTCTTACTGTACTGCCACCTCCTGAGAAAGTAAGTATAAGGGGGAAAGTCAAAACACCTTAGACTTAACGTCTGGGGCTACAAGCCGTGCTCACATCACTCTCAGCCTGTAAACATGGTGATTCTCTACATAAGGGACAAAGTGCAAGATAGGAAAAAATAAATGCCAAATAGAACTTTAACCATTTCTAGTGTAAACAAAATAGTATTACATTTAAAAGTACATTCACGGAGGTTCAAAACAAATCAGCAACTGAGAATATGGGGTGCAGAGTCAAGGTTTTAGTTACAATTAGGATCCATCAGCATCTGTTCCAGTTCTCAGCTCTAGTTATCCTCTTGCATGCTGTAAAAGCAAGGCGGAGGAAAGAGAGGCCATTGTGATGTTGAAAGATTATTAAGTATAAAAATTAAATATTGAAACATAATTGCCAGCAATGTCTATATATGTTAAGAAGATACAGTGCAGTATGTTACTCATCTTTAAAAAAGAAATGCATTTTCTTCTAAATAAAACCAAGATATGTGGTTGTTAGTGAAGTGTATTTGGGGCTATACATAAGATTCAATTCTGGTGCAAAGTTCTAAAAATGGAGCAATCAGCAAGAATATTCCACTGGTTTCCATGGTGATTGCACATCTGGGTGAAAAATAACAAGCGATTCTGGAGTAAGGTTCTAAACATGGAGCAATCAGCCAGAACATTCCATTGGTTTCCATGGTGATTGCACATTGGGGTTATATATAACATGCAATTCTAGAGTAAGGTTCTAAACATGGAGCAATCAATCAGAACATTCCATTGGTTCCCATGGTGATTGCACATTGGGGTTATATATAACATGCAATTCTAGAGTAAGGTTCTAAACATGGAGCAATCAGCCAGAACATTCCATTGGTTATCATGGTGATTGCACATTGGGGTTATATTTAACATGTAATTCTGGGGTAAGGTTCTACACAATCAATGTCTGAGACACTTTAGTAAAAGCATATGCAGAATAGGCTCAGAATAGTGGGAACAGTACTATAGTATAAAAATAAACATCTACAAATGTAGGTGTTAAACTTCATGTATTTTGTCAATGTAATTAACTCTGTAACTATATAATCTCATTCCAGTGCTCCACTAGTACAGTTAGGAGCTTTGTGGAGCTACCAGAGTAAGATTGGAAGAATAGAAGGAGATATTCACTAAAACGTGAGTTGAGTTGTGAACAGGAGAGGGCTGGCAGCTGTTAGCCCTGGAGCCCAAAATAATTAATTGCCATTGGTGCCATTTCATCAGCCCATCTGATATCATCAGAGATAGACACATAGTGGGCTAAACACTAAAAGGTGAGATGACGTGAGATGAACATTTTAATCTCACCAATTTAGCGATACGTTGTGCAGGGACAAACCTGGTGAGTTTAAGTAGCAGGGGAAACAGACCAGGTTTGTACCTGCACAATGTATAGTTAAAATAGTTATCTCACCTCAACTCACAGTTAGCAAACAGTGCCAAATATCTCTTTCAAAATAGGGGATACATAACCCCAGGTCTTGGGACAAAAAAAATAGAGACTTCTCCTGCAAGTACGGGACAGTTGGCAGGCAAGATCTTTTGTCCATCTCCTTTATAAATTGCATACTCAGCAAACCCTTCAAGGACTATTTCTTGGCATAGTTACTCATCCTCTCTATTTAGTCATTGATTGGAACCTGTAAAATCCACTGAAAAAGCACAGATATAAAATTACAACACATACTGCTATGTTTCCGACAATTAAACTATATACTGTGTTGGGCTTGAGAGGAAAAAAAAAAAAAAAACTTTCCAAAAAATTATAATGCCACCTGTGCCGTTGGCGAGACCTGACCAGTCTGACAGTACAATCCCCATCTCCGTAAAAAAAAAAAACCTTGGCTACGCACAGGGGCTGAGGTCTGGAATTTGTATTCGTCTAAGTTTTTGTGCCACAGGAATCTGATTCCATAGTCAGGAACCGGAGTCTAGATGATGATGAAATCTCACTGTGCCAGCCAATCAGCCCCAGGAGCTGAGGGAAGCACATTTCTGCTCTTTAATAAAGATCTATTACATTTTTTTCGAAAGTCTGTGTTATTCTGCTCAGGGTCCTGCCAGAACACAGATGAGACAGGCTAAATAAGCCTGCAACCCATTGCAAGGGTGCTGCCTGTAACCCTTTGCCAGACAAGTATACAAACCAGATGCACCATATAATTACACTGGTAATAAAAATGACAGAAACCCTTCCCAATGCAACACAGAAATAAAACATTCAAAAGGCTAGGAAACCACCTAGCTCTTCACAGTCTAAATTAATCAATTAGGCTAAATTCATCCACCCTTCAGGTCCCCCTCTTACAAATGGGAGCTAAAAGGATCTGTATGCCCTTCAACGCATTTAGCCCTAAGTGTCTTAATACATCCTGCATGCCTCAAAGTGGTAATAAAAAGTACACAGCTTGCTATAGAACATATGATAGAAAACATGAACAATATTATGCAGAATAATAACTCTTTACACAGTGCTATATTTACATGTCCTTTTAAAATATAAAAATACATGTATTTGCTTATTTTTGTGTTTTCAGGTGTATATGGCACGTGTCCCCATATCACGTGATTCTGAAAAGCTGCTTGGGAAATTTTTACTGACTTTTAAAGGGGACACTCCAGGCATCAAACTTACTTTTATGTAACTGTAAAAGGACTCTGTTAATCTAAACTGTGAATGTAGAGTATATAAATGGGGGGGGGGGGGGGGAAGTGATCTAAACATTGTGCTAGCAATGCAATAGCATGCACATGCAGAAAATAAGAGAAACATATGTGTTTTAAATGTGGTCTCTAGCTTATGACATTGACCTAGTGGCTTGATATGCCATTTTCTCATTGATAACTTGTTCATTTACATATCAAGTCACAAGGTGATGTCATAGTTAGGAGACACCACAAAAACAATGAAAGCATATTTCATTTTTCTGCATTTTGTATGATCCATATTCTCAGTATAAGCTATGTGATATAGCCCCTTTAACCCCTTCAATGGACTACAAGGTAAGTCACGGAAACTGGGTACTTAGTCACAATGGATGTACCTGGTATGTCATGTGGTGAAACCCGCTAAGTAGCGATCAGCGGTAGCTGCCTACACTTAGCCGGTGTTGCAACGATGCCTCGATATTGAGGCATCATGCAACACAAATATTTTAGCCCCGAGAGTCCATTTAAGGTTTTTTTGTATTGAAGTGCATACAGGGATTCCTAGGGGATTGTGAAAGCTTTCTGCTCTAACTCTTCCTAATGCTTTTTTTAAACTGGAAAAAGGATCAGTGGGGCTGAACTATCAGTTGTCTCATATCATCTCTGAAGTGGCTACTTCGGTCTTATTACATTTTGTGGGGGGTTTTGTCACTCTTTTAGTAGCTGAGTTAGAAAATGTACCAATTTCTCAGACTCTGCTACCAAGGCTTATTTTTGTGGTTCACTTGTCAGTTCCGTTTTGGTAAACAGATCCCACGCTGTCCAGTATTTCCCTACCATGATGCATTGCAGCCTGGCGCCGATTAGAAACATCTACACCACAAGTAAACATTACAGATTTGTGAATATCAGAATATTAAGAAATGTCCGGACATCAATAGGTAATAAATAAACAAGCCAGGCATCTCCTGCCCTGAATTGATGTTCTGTCTGTAATAAAAGGGGTCCCTGATCTGTTATCAGGGTCTGAGCCCTCCTGTTTATTAGGAGGGTTAAAAAAAGACTAGTGATGAAGGGGTGGCAGGAAGAAAGAGGGGATGTTAGCAAATCCGTTTAGCTGCCAATTTCTGCTTTCCCATGCACCGGG
Organism: Pelodytes ibericus; assembly: GCA_036172795.1. NCBI lineage: Eukaryota > Metazoa > Chordata > Amphibia > Anura > Pelodytidae > Pelodytes > Pelodytes ibericus. The sequence continues at coordinate 20,730,694 of CM069858.1, read as the reverse complement.
TCTGACCTACGCCAATAAAAATTGGGGGCAGGCCACCTGGCTTTGCGACCCTGCTTTATTACCTGCAATATCATCCTACCCTTTGTTTCCAAAATTCATTCACAGCATGAATAAAGCTGGATTATCTCACACAATATTAAAGGGACTGTATCACCTAAACATTGTTTTTACTAATGTAGAGAATAAAAAAAAATATTGAAAATGATCTATACATTGTGTTACAATTGCAAACAAATGCCCACATTAGGAGAGAAATGTGTTTTAAATGTATCTGTGGAGTCTCCTGCTTATGACATCACCTGTGGCACGGTATGCAAATGACACATTTCCCATTGAAAAACAGTTAAATAGCATAACGTGCCACGTGTGATGTCATAAGCAGGAGACTCAACAGACACAGATAAGTCATTTAAAATGTCTCTGCATTGCTCCTCCCATAGCCACAACTTCAGCCACTCCCACAAAAAAAAAAAAATTGCCCCTCCAGAAGCCAGTGCAAATGGGAGGAGCCAATGAACGCTGGACAATAGACGGCATGGAAGTCAATGTAACGGGAATGGAATAAATGCATATTGGTCATTAGGAGGTTAAAGAAGCCAACGCAAATGGGCGGGGCCACTGAATGCTGTTCAGTAGGAGGAAAGGGAAACAGATACCAATGGTACGGTCCAAATGGATGATACACAGCATGAAGGAGGCAAAGAAAGTGTAAGTAGCAGGGAATAAAAAAAATAAGAAAAAAAAAGGCTTAAAGTAAGCTGGGAAGTTACTGGGAAATTATATATCTTTAAAAAGACCACAAAAACCCTATTATGCACTCCTTGGAACCTGTAATCTGTGTCCAAATACTGACAAAACAAACATATTAGCTCAATACTATACAGAACAGATCATACAACAGACACGCCAATTAGATTATGTTTTGTGGGTTACAGTTTATTAAGTGGCAGGAAAACATGGCATATCATATAATTCATCACATTATAGTGTTTGTAATGTGGAATGCATCAATTGACAAAAGGAATCTTTGTAATCCACATGGCCGCAAATGACTCAGTAGACATTGCAGTGTAGGGTGTATGCGTTATACATGTGTGAGTCACAGCGCTATGCAATCCAATACTCACCGAGACGCATAGGGAATTACAGACTATATCACACTACATTGTACACTGAGGTCTGACTGGAGCTGAATGGAATTATTTGTAGCTATTCAGGTCCCAGTGGCTGCAATGCTATGAAACTAAACGAATATTTTACTCTCATATATCCAGGCATTCTATAGAATAATGGAGGGTCTACTCAACATACACTGATTTTCAGAATTTCGGATGTAGTAATCTCACATTGGTGGCACATTAGTACCCAAATTTTGTGCTCTTAAGGTAGCTCCAGTGTGTCTCCTCATATGTCCGCAATTCGAACATCATGGCCGATTCCATGTCGAAAGCAGCCAAAACATGCCCGAAACACACCCAACCAAATGGTATCCTCTATCCTCCCCATAGAATTCCATTGACTTCTTTCTAAACATAGACTTCTATGGACAGAATAGACTCTCCTGTCTGGCTCTCCTGTTTGGCTTTGGCGAAAAATAGCCAAATTCCTCCCGAAATAAAATATATAAAAATAATAAAAATTATTTAAAAAATCATCTTCCCTGGGCCAAAGATGAGTGCTCGAGGGATCGCAGATCGTCGGCAGACATCAAGAACAGGTGTCATTTTATTCACAGGTCATCCTTTGTGTGCGGGGGGAGGCAGTAATTTTCACTTCCCACACTCCTGGCACACAAAGGGTGGGTTTTATTAGTCCCACACTACCTGGGCAAGGTATAAGTAGAGAATCATTTTAATTCTATGGGATTTGGGGGATTTTGGGCATTTGGGCAGCTCCTCCGATGGGCTTTTTTAGCTGAGTTCAGTTCATTTTGAGGTATTTTAGTACAAATCCATAGGATTCCGAAATCCGAAAACAGCATCTAAACCAGACATTCTATAGAATACCAGACTTACTAAAGAGCACATGAAAACAGCCTCTAAACCATACATTCTATAGAATACTAGACTTACTACAGAGCACATGAAAACAGCATCTAAACTAGACATTCTATAGAATACTAGACTTACTACAGAGGACATGAAAACAGCATCTAAACCAGACATTCTATAGAATACTAGACTTACTACAGAGAACATTAAAACAGCATCTAAACCAGACATTCTATAGAATACCAGACTTACTACAGAGCACATGAAAACAGCCTCTAAACTAGACATTCTATAGAATACCAGACTTACTACAGAGGACATGAAAACAGCCTGTAAACCAGACATTCTATAGAATACTAGACTTACTACAGAACACATGAAAACAGCCTCTAAACCAGACATTCTATAGAATACTAGACTTACTACAGAGCACATGAAAACAGACTCTAAACTAAACATTCTATAGAATACTAGACTTACTACAGACCACATGAAAACAACCTCTAAACCAGACATTCTATAGAATACTAGACTTACTACAGAATACTTGAAAACTGCCTCTAAACCAGACATTCTATAGAATACTAGACTTACTACAGAGTACATGAAAACAACCTCTAAACCAGACATTCTATAGAATACCAGACTTACTAAAGAGTACATGAAAACAGCCTCTAAACCAGACATTCTATAAAATACTAGACTTACTAAAGAGCACATGAAAACAGCATCTAAACCAGACATTCTAAAGAATACCAGACTTACTACAGAGTGCATGAAAACAGCCTCTAAACCGGACATTGTATAGAATACTAGACTTACTACAGAGCACATGAAAACAGCATCTAAACCAGACATTGTATAGAATACCAGACTTACTACAGACCACATGAAAACAGCATCTAAACTAGATATTCTATAGAATACCAGACTTACTACAGACCACATGAAAACAGCATCTAAACTAGATATTCTATAGAATACTAGACTTACTACAGAATACATGAAAACAGCCTGTAAACCAGACATCCTATAGAATACTAGACTTACATAAGAGCAGCCTCTAAATAACTAAACCATACAATGATTACAATACCTTAAACAGCCTGTAATCCAGGTGTTCTATAACATGCATGAAAACAGCTGCTAAAACAGGTAATCTAGACAATGTATAGAGGCAGTGTGGCTCTATACAGATTCATGCTGACATGTTTTCTGGGATCATTGATGCAGATCAGGATCTTCTCTAGATGCACTGGTTATAAAAGGATCATCACTCATTCCTTGTATGCCCCCATCTGTGCCTGTTAGGTACACTCAGTTGCCAGTATCTTAGAATGGGGAGTGAGCAGGCACTGTCTGAAATACTACACTGTCATGAATTGGAACCTCATTATGATTCATGCAGGCAAGCTACAGAAATAAGTAAACACAGTTATTCCATTAAAGGCTAGAATGCAATGACATCATTGGTGTTAAAGAGTTAATGTATGTATGTTTGTTTGTAACATGATTATAATATAAATAACATATTTGCTTTCTTTGTTATTTGCTTGCAAGCAATTTAAATAAAGACAGTCTTTGAAAATATACATGTATTTATGCATCTCCGACAACCAAATCTGCACATAGACCAGGTTAAAGGGATTATATCACCAGCCTAGTTACTGTTTATATTGCGAATGTAGAAAATGTACAACAAAAAAAAAGTGAAAAATGATCATTACATTACAATGACAAGCAAACGCACAAATTAAAAGGAAAGTGCTTTTTAAATGTGTCTCTGATGTCTCCTTTTTATGACATCACCTGCAGCTTTATATGCTGATTAGCTGCTTTGGGAACTGCTTGCCAATCAAAGCAGAAAGTGATGTTATAAGCAGCAGAGACATTTAACATCACCTGACCTGTACCGCCTAAACATTGTTTTTACAGTGGGGTATAAAAAAAATGATTGAAAATGATCTATACATTGTTTAGAAAAATTGCAAGCAGATGCCTACATTAGGAGAAACATGTGTTTTCACATTTTTTTAAAATGGGAAATGTGTAATTTGCATACCGTGCCACAGGTGATGTCATAAGTAGGAGACTCTGCAGACACATTTAAAACACATTTTTCTCCTAATTTAGGCATTTGTTTGCAATTTTGCTAATACAATGTATAGATCATTTTCAATCATTTTGCAAGCTCTACAGTCACAGTAAAAATAATGTTTAGGTGATACAGTCCCTTTAATCTATGCAATTCTGATGTATAGATCATTTTATATTCTCTACATTCACATTACAGACAATGTTTAACAAATCAGCAATTTATTGCTTTCGGATCACTGGACTGCATGACACTTACTATTTCCCTAGGTGTTTTTATTACTGCTCCTTGAAATATATCACAATGTTTTTTACTTAGACGGATATTTGTAAAATCTTGACAAATATTACCTTCTCTTGGGGGAGTTGGATGGGAAGGAAAGACAGGACATTCCTTTAAACTTAAGCTGACTTTATGACCTGTTCATTCTTGTTTATATCTTGTTTTTGAACTCAAGACATAATTTAGAACGATAACAAAGTTTTTGATTTCCACAATAAGTAGACGTTGTTATACATGTAATACGATTTGTGAATTTAATTGCCACCAGTCCCAATTCGGACAAGACAGTTCTGCATCTGATCCTGTTTTTGCAGCAATACCAGCACCATACATTGATGTGTATAAAACAGACGAAATCAGGAGCCAGCCTAGTCATTATTAGGAGACAGAGACATTGTAGTTCTATGTAAAACAATCAAAAAAGTTAGGAGCTGGCAGTTGGTTTCAGGAGCGTTGGGGGCGGAGCCTAAAGAGGGCAAGGATGCATTATTTCGAGAGATTGAGCTCCAGCCTGTCCAATACAGATACTGCGTTTCTGGACCTCATGTCTTTGTATTTAGACAGCGTATGTTTATTAGACAAACAAGGTTTAAACACAAAAATACATAATTTAAATATATATATATATAAATATATATATATATATATATATATATATATATATATATATATATATACATACTCACACACATATATGTATAGTATATAGGATATAATTAAGAGAGTGATATGAGTGCCGTCATGCGTTGGGTGTACAGAGTCAGCGCTCCAAGGGCAGCCTCGGAGATCCACTCCACAAGCTAAGCCATAGAATGCAAGAAACAAAACATTGTAGCTGCTCATCGGAAGAATGAAGAATTGTCTCGGCCACCTTGGTTGGACACACAACACCTGAAGTATTTTGTCAAAATTGACTGATTCACAGGTAAAAACACACTCCTTACTCGAGCAGACATAGAATTGTACGTATCTTGGTGCATAGGTTTCTTGGGTCATAATGGAATGTGGCGGTGGTCACCATTCTAAATGTAACAGTCTCATTTGAAGGCCAGAATGGTGGCCATCCATCGCATATCAACTTAGTAATAAAAGGGTTAAATTGTAGGAGGTTTTTTTTTTTTTTTGGAGGGTCATGTTGAAAGGTATACAATTATTGTCAACATTTTAACACTACTAGTCATAATAAATACATCTCTCTATAAATAAGGAATAAACAATACCACATTAATATAATAGCCCAACTGCCAAAAAAACAAAAGTGAAATACCAACCAGTCAGGAGGGGTTAGCCAAAATATCAGTCATAATGACCAGAAAGAAAGGAGCTGGTCCTACAAATAGAACACCCCCCCCCCCCCCTCCACCCAAATAGGAGAGCCTTCAATAAAAAAAAATATTTTAGCTACTATTTTAAATTATTGATAATTGTTTGTACGGCGTTTTTATTACCTTCATTGCAAAGTATTCCCCTTCATTTATGATCATTAAATGTATTAAATCATGTGTGTATAATATTTTTTATTTTTTTATTTCTGTTTATTTTATGTGTTTATTTCTACACTATTATTATTATTATTTTTATTTTCTAAACTTTTATTTGAAGATAGTTTCATGACAACAGTAATAAAAATAAATTGTAACACGGATATCAAATCTCATATACAACATTTTATATTCTAAGCTGTAAATAAACAAATAATCAGCATTTAAGTTATATGTATTAAAGGTGTATTTCTTTGTATTTAGTTTTATTGCATTTATTATATTATTTACACATTTCTTAAATTATATATTTGTATGATGCCAAGTGTTGTTGCTTACGTTTGTTTATTTTAACACTAGTGTATTTATCTCATGCAATAGAATGTATCTTCCTTAGTTATGACTTGGGGTAATTACATTACCAAATTATATTTAAGGTTTCCCTGGGGGGATTGACATGGGAACATCTGGGGACTGAAAATGTCCAATGTTGTTTGATGTTTTAATGTAGCTTATTTTATAAATGACTTATTAGTGCTGGTATTTTTCAGATATCCTAAAAGTCACTTGTTCAAGAAATGTCGACCAGATGCACAGTATTAAGGGGATTTTTTTTTCTTTTTCTTAGCAATGTTGTTTCTGAAAAAGAACATTATCACTAGTAAGCTTTAAATGAATTGAAGATATTGGGACTAATTTCCCTTTGCAATAAATACATTTCGAGCTAATCTCTTCTATTTACGAGCCAGGTGTTCCATTATACACTCCACAAAAGATCCAAACCATCTATTTGAAACATTGGTGTGAAGAAATAAAAGGGAAAGTACAGTATTATAGACTCAATGGGAGTTATGTATAGAGAATAAAAGGTCTACTCAATAAAAAGAGAATTGCAGTGAATTGGGATGGGATTTCAAACTTAAGGCCAAAGTAGCAAAAGTTGGAAAAAAATCTCTAATGCAGCTAATTGGGGAAGTATTTCCAACTCAGCTACTTAGGCCTTAAAGGGACTGTATCACCTAAACATTTAGCTTTGCATGTAGAGAATACAAAAATAGCAAAACTGCGAGCAAATGCATAAATTAGGAGAATATGTTTTAAATGGAGTCTCCTGCTTATGACATCACCTGTGGCCTGATATGCAAATTAACTGGTTTTCGGTGGAAAATGTAATCTGTCAGGCCACATGATGTCATAAACAGGGGACACCAAAGACACATTTAATACACATCTTTCTCCTAATCTATGTATTTGTATGGAGTTTTGCATGTAGAGATGATTCTCTATATTTTTTTTATTCTATACATGCATCATATAAGCAATGTTTGATGGGTACAGTCCCTTTAAGTTTGACATTCCCGTCTACATTCCTTGAAAGTCTCTGTTTATTGCAGTAGACCCTTAAAGCTGAAACAAAGTTCTAAAAGTGGAGCAGTTACCATAGAAACCAGTTTCCGCAATGTTCTTAGTTTCACTAATTTCTAAATGACTTTGGGAGCCCAACAATATTAAATAAGGAGCAAGTTATTTTAATGAGCCAGGGGAACTGTGTACCATAAAATGTTACATAAACCTATTTAAAAAGTTTTGCCTAACCTGGCAATACAAGGTATGTTGTGGGTGATATTAAGAGATTGCAGTATGTAGGATGGATATGCGCACAGATGCAATTTAATTAATGAATCAGGGTGGAGATCTCATAGGACCTACCATGATTAATCAACTGGATTCTGTCTGTGCGTATATCCATCCTACATACTGCCGGGCTGCACTTTGCATGTTCTTTCTGCAGCATGTCGAACAAATTTGTGTCTCTGGAAACATGGCCGATGTTGGCAACTATGTAAAAGATCAGGTACAATTATAAGGTGAGGTTAGGATTTTGGATAGATTCTAGAAGGAAGCTTGACTGTTCTTGAATGATAGGAGTAGAATCCTGCCATTGTCAGGGAAGCCAATGGCTCTTACCATCCCTTCTTATTTCATTCATTTAAATTGAACTCTATAGAAGTACCACGTCCCAGGCTTTACTTCTCAGTTTGTCTGTTCGGCTCTTAATATCTACAAATGTTAGTCAAGCCCTGCTCTATGATCTATCGTTTTCTATTAAAAAGGATAATCATATGCATGATAGGTGGGCCAAAAAAAAAAAAAAAGGTATATTTGGGATATCTGTAGGGACCTGTATTGAGCGCTGTAGCACAATGTTGTAAGTTCAGATAGAATGAAAAAGGTCGATTTGGATTATTAAATTAGACAGAATGAAAACTGGTAGGTGGCGAAAGTCTGGTTGCATGATTAAACGGAAGTGGATACGAAGTGAGAGGCCAAGGGATGTTGGAAGAAACTAATGAGGAGTTCAGAAGATTGGTAATGAGAAGGAGATGTGTTGTATGATAACAGATGTTGGGACACTTTGATGGTTGGTAAACAGGAATGATGTCAGGTAGACTGGCAATGGGTATATGGTAAAGCAAGGGCTTGACAAATATTTGTTTACTTTTGGAGCCAACTTTTTTATTGTAGGAGCCGGGGAAAAGTCACCCACAGAGAGCTGTAGATAAAATAATCATAAACATGTAGGCATAAATATTAGGGATTTTAGTAGCGTTGCCTCCCTGGCTCTTGGGACTGGTCAGTAATAAATAAAACCAGAACAATTAGACAAGGGGGTGCTGGTAAGAAAGCTCAGTGGGTTAATGTATCATCTGTAGCAACTGTTCAACCCTTGGGGTCACAGGTTCAGTTCCTGGCAGGGTTGATGTGTACCACTAAGCCTGGGTTTTAGTGTTGGGCAAGACAGGACTTACTTGAAGACCAGACAATATATGAATGTACCTTTCCTGGTCAAACATTTTATTATTTTTATTACAATATCAGACTGACAAAGAGGAGGAGTAACTGAGGCATCTGAGAGTGCCAGGTGCTGATAAAGGTGAAAGTACATTTTTAGTGACAACAGGAGATGGGGGGAAATGCGTGGGGTGCACTGTGTCCAGGCAAAGTGACAGTAGGAAGGGGTAGATGTGAAAGACTGATAGTTGACATTGAGGAGGTCAGGTTATGGGATAATGATACATTAGGAAGGTAGATGGGATATATCATACAGATTGATAGGGGTAATGACAGGGTCAGACTGGACGACAATAAGTAGATAGAAGGTTATGTACAGCAATCCTAAAAAATTTGAAAGGTCAAGCACAATGCCAGACATAGCATAATAACCCATGAAGCATGAACATTGTGTTAATTTTTTCCATGTTACAAATATTATTTTACTAGTCTAACATCAAGTGGCTGCGATGTGGCTGCGTCACTGTTTCTCATTTTTATCTGGGTTTGACACATCTATGGATAACATTATAATGTGTAACTAGGGACAGGAAACTGCCGACACAGCTTACAACTCCTGTTATGCTCAGCCAGCCACGACTAGGGTTCAAGTCTGCAGCAGCAGCCAGTGATATATATTATATTGGCCCCATGACATATGAAACCTGCATGAGTCCATTAAAAATAACTGTTGACTTATATATATATGGTTGAAATGACACACTATATTTATACATGAACTACTAACAGCATTGTATTTACCAATCTAATCTTTGTATCTAACAGGTGTTAACCTAATAAGTGAAATTATTATTATTATTATTTTTTTTTTCTTCAAAAAAAGGTGTAGTAGATGCAGGAAATAGCCATCTTGCAGAGATGGTAAAGGCAGCAGATACAATGAAGCCAGTGAAGATTTTGAGTATTTATCAGTGAACCTATAATATTTCGTTATTTTTGTTTGTTTTTAGTCATGTTTCTCACTTGTATACTGCTCTTTATCTCTCTATAAGAAGGTATTGTGAGTTGTTTTTTTAGTTAGCTTGGGCTGATGTGACACTCTTTTTCCATCAAGTTCTCTGTGTGTATGTTTTCCCCTATTTGTTTATTAATACATGGGGTGTGTTAACTGGATGGTATGTGCTGTTTAAGACTTAATACTTTCTCTGCATTGTCAGATATTACATGCAGTTGGATTACTTGCTGGTAATAGCTCTCGGCAGTCTCTTTCTTTGTTTATAGTTTGGGTGTAGCACGAAAAGCCCTTGCTGTGCATTCACTATGACTCCCGGCAGTCCCTGTTGGGGATCCCTGTTTGCATGCTGCCTTCTCTGAGCTGATGTTGTGTGATAGAGACAGATAGTTGATGCGATATATATTAACTTTTATGCAAGGTTTTCTGGAAAACCTCAAGCCTATTGTATTAGATCTAGCGCTTTTTTATTTATTTATTTATTTATAGCTGTCGAAAACAACTCCCATCACACAAAGCCTGGCATTTGCAGTCTATTAATGCTATAAAAATGCTAGTTAACTGTGGCACTCCATTGGAAGTTATAGTCCAAGGTAGCTGTAAGGAGAGAGCTTGCCTAACCCTGGTACCCAGAATCATTTCAATATAATATAAATCACAGAACTAATCCTCTAGATTGCGAGCAGGGCTCTCTACATCATGCATTAGTCTGCGCTTGTTCGTCTAACTTAGTATATAGCCCCCCTCTTTGCTCTGTACCTAGCGCTATATAAATTGTTTGCGCTGTAGAAATTGTTTGTGCTATAGAAATAAATGTTTATGTAGTGTATTAGTAGTAATAGAAAATATATATTTGTTATCAATTGAAATACACTGTAGTGATATATTTTTTAAATAGCTAATAATTAGATTTATTTTTCTTCAGTAGTCTTTTGATCTAAACTTCCCATGGGTATGTTGATAAAACATTTTTTTAAGGCATTGTCTGAGGCACATTTCTGTGGATATTTTACCCCTTTAATGTAATGAATTAAATTATCAACAACAATGGTCTAATTGGGGGCATTGCAGCCACCCTGGGGTGACAATAGATACAGATCAATAAACACGACAACTTAGATACACAGATACCAACTACACAACAATGAAAATTGTTTTCAGACATCCACGTGGAAGATACAATAATTTCACCAAAAGTGTTACTTTTCAATTCCGTATAACTACAACGCACATGTCACGAAGTCTACGTATTCTTGCCCAGTCTTTACCCTTTTGGACATATTAGATCTTGTCTGGAGAGAGGTTCTTTCCTGACATATCCAGCCAACCTGCCAAAATGCAGCATCAGATACCGCCCCCCCCCCCCCCCCCCCCACCTCCCAAAAAAAAGTTTCCCCAAAGAACCACATGGAATTCTTACCTGTTCTTTCAACAATGGATAGCCCTATGCAGAAAAGCACACAGAAAACTCTCTTCATTTCTAGATTCCCCTCCGTAGAGATTGTATTTTCACCACAGGGAAAAAAAAAATAGTTTCCCAGATTCTTTAATTCCCAGGGAGAGAGAAAAAAAAACCAAACAAAAACAAAATAAAAAAAACAAAAATGAAAAACAACAAAAATGTATAGTTAATGCCACCAGCGTACCACAAACTGTCATCTAATTCAGTGACTTCGGCAAAGTCTTAGGACTTCAAATACAGGTGGGATAACCTCATCCAGAAAAACTTCCACTTTTCTCCCTGCCAGCTCTGTCCTGAAGCTGAGGGTGTGTTAAATGCAAAAGTGAGAAAACTTTTTTTGTGTGTGTAGAGATGAGGATGCATATACAACAGTTTCCTCTTCCTATCCCTGCTATTAGAGGGAGATCTCAGAATCAAGCTGACAGGAAAAAAAAAAAAAAAAAAAACTTTAAAGACCAGCACTTTTTGCAAAGAGGGATGGGGGGGGGGGGGGGGGGAGGAGAAAGGTTCCTGTGTGAATGTATTTATTATTGTTCTCATCTACGTTGCTTGCAACGGACTGGGTTATGTATCCCCCACCTCCCTCATCTGTGCTCAGTTGGGGAGGAGAATTAAAGGAGGTGGGGGGGGGAGCTGACTCATGGGGAGTCTAAAATACAAATCTGAACACAGTTACAAACTGGTTATATATCCGAATACTGGGAATGACCTGATAAGCAAAGTGATCGTTGGTGTGCAACCAAATTTTGTATCCCTTGTAGAATATTTTACAGGTAGGAGTCACAGTCTCCAGGTTGTAGGAGAACTAAGCTCAATTGAATATAATCAAAGGTCCAGTTAGGTATACCGACAATATTGTCAATGAATTAAAGTATGTGTGATATAGGTATACAATTATCTGCACAAAGTCCGAAGAAGAAGACCAAAGTCTGACGAAGGTTCTAGGTTCTAGAGAAGGTCGTGTAGAACACTGGACAAACTAGGTAGGCATAATTGTTCTCATCTGTCAGATGAAGGAAGATCTGACTCAAATGACCCAATATTCTAAACAACATGTCTTCTAATAATGCCATACATGGGTAATGTCAGGATACTTTATTTCTATTCCTTCTTTAAACCATTTCTAATTATAAGATCTTGATGCAAGTTTTCAATTAAACACAATCCCTTTATTGAAATAGAAAAAAAAATTGGTATTAGTGCGCTTAGAAACACAATAATATAAATATTTTTGTCTACACCACTGTGTGTGATACAAAAAAAAAATGAAATATTACATAACCTTGTAAACTGCAACATAATTATATGTTCCACTTATATTGCAATAGAAACATATAAAGGGAAAAAAACTAACAAAAATAATAGTGCAATATGTTTATTGTAAGTGAGACACAAACCACTGAAGGAAAAAGGAAAACTGTTGCAAACCCTACACCATTTACAAAGCAAAAAGCTTTATTATCCATAAATGTACATCAATAATCAAGGTACACAAACATATAAAATATACAAAAAGTAAGCCAGAATGGTACAACAAACAACAACACTTTACCACACACATGATGCAATGGCTGAAAAAGAACAACTGCCATTTTCTTTTTTTTTCTCACTCCCTGGAGCCCATGGGTAGTGTTACAGAAAATGCTATAAATTATAGAAATCAGGGGAGTCTCAGCCTGTTTGATTGGGGATTTACTGCACAGTAAAAGGTGAAATTGAAGATCTAGGACTTTTCCATAGTGAGGTGATTAGGAGTTGCACCAAGCCAAGCATGTTATAAGTCATAAAAGAAGCTAATCCATCAACATTTTCCGCAGTTTTCCATCTTATTTCGAATGTAGCCATAATAACGTGATGTCAGTTTCCTACAGATGCCAATTTTCATAATATACGATGTTTCTGATTTTTTCCTTGGAACCGAGTTCTTCATGGGACTTATAACTCTCAAGTCCGCAGCGATCGTCGATAGATCCCTTTTAGTGGCTGAGTTTGCCATGCAGTCAAGTATGAAGCTCTGATAAAAGATACATTTGATTTGTAGTCTTGTGAATGGTCTGTGGACCCTTTGTGGTTTCATTACAGCCCGTCGAATCTAACGAGCATGGAGCAGCATCAGGTGCAAAGCAAGTTCATCCGAGCAGGGCTTAATGGGACTCACATAAACTTTGTTTATACTGCGAATGTAGATGAAAAATAATCTATAGAACATAATTGCAAGTAAAAGTGTCTGTGGTGTATCCAGTTTATGACATCACCTGTCACTTTAGATGCAGATTTCAAATTGAAAAGTAGTTCATTAGCATACCAAGGCACAGGTGATGTCATAAACAGGAGACACCACAGACCCATTTTTCTCTTAATTTATGCCTTTGCATCAGAGGTTCCTCCATGTGTTGTGTAGACCAGGGAAATTGCCAGACATCTGCTTGCAAGCAAAGGCATAAATTAAGAGGAAAAATGGGTCTGTGGTGTCTCCAGTTTATGACATCACCTGTGCCGTGGTATGCTAATGAACTACTTTTCAATGGGAAATCTGCATCTAAAGTGACAGGTGATGTCATGCAGCAGGGTTGATGTTCCTGGAGGGATAAGCCAAATGGCAAATGATTTAGCTAAACTAGAAAAATGGTCAGAGCAGTGGCAACGGACATTTAATGTGGACAAGTGCAAGATTATGCACCTTGGGCGTAAAAAACCTAAAAGCAGAATATAGAATATTTGATACAGTCCTAACCTCAACATCTGAGGAAAGGGATTTAGGGGTAATTATTTCAGCGGACTTAAAGGTAGATAGGCAATGCAATGGAGCAGCAGGAAATGCTAGCCGAATGCTTGGTTGCATAGGGAGAGGTATTAGCAGAATGCTTGGTTGCATAGGGAGAGGTATTAGCAGAATGCTTGGTTGCATAGGGAAAGCTATTAGCAGAATGCTTGGTTGTAAAGGGAGGGGTATTATCAGAATGCTTGTTTGCATAGGGAGAGCTATTAGCAGAATGCTTGGTTGTATAGGGAGAGGTATTTAGCAGAACACTTGGATGTAAAGGGAGAGGTATTAGCAGAATGCTTGGTTGCATAGGGAGAGCTATTAGCAGAATGCTTGGTTGTATAGGGAGAGGTATTAGCAGATTGCTTTGCTGTATAGGGAGAGGTATTAGCAGTAGAAAGAGGGAAGTGCTCATGCCATTGTACAGAGCACTGGTGAGACCTCACTTGGAGTATTGTACGCAGTACTGGAGACCGTATCTCCAGAAGGATATTGATACTTTGGAGAGAGTTCAGAGAAGGGCTGGTAAACTGGTGCATGGGTTGAAGGATAAAACTTACCAGGAAAGGTTAAAGCATCTTAATATGTATAGCTTGGAGGAAAGACGTAACAGGGGGGATATGATAGAAACATTTAAATACATACAGGGAATCAACACAGTAAAGGAAGAGAGTATATTTAAAAGATGAAAAACTACCACAACTAGAGGACATAGTCTTAAATTAGAGGGGCAACGATTTAAAAGTAATATCATGAAGTATTACTTTACTGAGAGGGTAGTGGATGTATGGAATAGCCTGCCAGCGGAAGTGGTAAGCACAGTGAAGGAGTTTAAGCATGCGTGGGATAGGCACAAGGCAATCCTAGATATAAAATAGGGAATGGGGGAATAAAAAGTATTTAGAACATTGGGCAGACTAGATGGACCGAATGGTTCTTATCTGCCGACACATTCTATGTTTCTATGAATTTCAAACTGAAAGAGGCTCAATCACCTAATCATGGCTTTTACTGGGAATGTAGAAAATAAAAAATGATTGAAAATGATCTATACATTGTGTTAGCAGAACTACAAGCAAACGCCTAATTTAGGAGAAAAATGTGTTTTTAAAACGTTTCAGTGGTGTCTACTGGTTATGACATCACCTGTGGCTTGATATGCAAATGAAATGGTTTTCAGTAGGGAATGTGTACTTTACATATCAAGCCACAGATGATGTCATAAATAGGAGACACAACAGACACATTTAAAGCTAACTTTTCTCCTAATTTAGGCAATTTTGCTAACACAATGTATAGATAATTTTCATCCATTTTTTTATTCTCTACAGTATAATCTATGTTAAGTGATATAGTTCCTAGCCTGGTTTTTGTCGTTTATTTACGGTTTAAGGGCAGCTCCACTAAAAAAAAAAAAAAGTGTCGTGGCCCTTTAACGTAATGTTGCGTAAACATAGATTATGCGTAGTTTGCTTTGTACTGCTACAGTGCAGGTCCTGATCCCGAATTGGCAGGCACATATTTTTTTGTTAAAAGGAGCCAAGTCCAGTTGGTTAAAAGGTATCCCGTCTGCATGCCCATATGGTTGTTATTTGTTATGCGTGTTACTAACAAAACATAAGAGACTCCTAAAGGATATTAAAGATAAACTTATAAAACAAAACAATAACATATTGTTATATATTTCTTTTGCATGTATAAAAATACAACAAATAAAAAACACTTGGACCACCGACGTTACTCTTTCTCTGATCCTGATATTTGATTTTGTAATTTGTATTGTTTAATTCTATTGTGTGTACCACACTTATGGATGAAATTGGTGGTCACTGTGTGCGTACAGTATGCGGAGCTGAATGTTCTCTCTTGACCTTTTCTTTGGTCACTATACACTATATCTTATTCTGGGACAATGTCACAGGACGTATGTGACCGGCATCTGCATAGCTAGATTGGTGAGTTTAAACAAGCACAATGGGTCTATTCACTAAAAGGTGAGTTGCACATGTATCTCTATATGATGTGCACGAACAAATCTGGTGAGTTTGCTCAGTGGAGGAATCAGGGCTGTCACTGCACAATGTATAGATCCATTGGTGACATGAAATGTTCAACTCACCTCATCTCACCTCTACTCCAGTGCAACTCACCTTTGAGTAAACTGCCCCCAAACACTGCAGCTTTTCAACTAAAGACTCTGCGTTTTCGGTAAGTTCTTCTAAGACTTTAGAAACAAAAACGGCACAATTCTAAATTGGTTATTTACTCAGTAGTGGAATCACAAAACCCTCATATCTAACCTCAAATCCCTAAATCTGCTCTGAAACCATAACCAAACACTACATCCATAATAAAAATTATATTTTAGCCAAAACTATAACCCATGAAATTTGGGAAAAAAGCTTTGGATTTTGGATTCTTTTTTTTTAAAATAAATCCATAACTCCTGGTGATCTAAATAAGCTGAGACAGTATAAAATGTTAGCAATGCTTTGCAAAGAATTAAATTAACAAACCATCCAACACTATGTCAGTTAGATTCATGTTCCGATAAAGGATGGCTCATTGGACCCCCCCCCTAAAGTTGGAGAGACTTGTTGGAACTGGCTGTGGTTTAAGGAGAAAAACAAATAAAGGGCTTGACTAATATTTCTAAACAGAGTTGGTTTAAGACTGAACTCTTGCCTGTGATGCGTTGAGATTGCGCATGTACCAGTAAATGGGTCATGTGACCACACTCAAACTCTTACACAATGTGGGCAATAAATTGGCTACAAACATGAAATAACATTGATAAATTACTTTTTTATTTTCAGCAAAGCTTTTTAAGGACAACTGCCGGCAAAAAAAATAACATGTTTAGCTGAAAGATTGCCGCATAGGTGTAGACATTTTAAATAGAAATGCTTTATTGAAAGAATTTGGAGGCCTCTTTGCTCTGGATAGCTCTATCAATAGGGTTGACATGTTGTTTAGAATTGAGGCCCAGTGCCTTTGTAGATACCAACAAACCGGCTCTTGTCCAGTCAAATTTTGGGTCTTTCCCGGCTGCCTAGGTACTACTGTGCCCAAGAAGCATTGTGTTTAAACTGTGTATGTCTGACAGATAAACATAGCCTATACAGTGTCATTTAACACCACCCCTTAAGGATCTGCCCATTTACATCCCAGAATCCTTTGCCAAAAACAAAAAGCTGCTTGTGCTTAATTGTTTTAGTTATTTACCATTAACCTAGTGGTGTCCCTCCATCATCCTTACTCTAATTCATAACCTTCCACCCATTGATATATTCTTATTTTTTGGCTTCCTAACCCTCATCTTTCCTACCCTAGAAACAGAAAGGATAGTGTTCCAGTCAGAGTGGTAGGGCACCACATTGTTTATAACCTCCCCTATGGCTTGATATGGACATTATTTTTTAGAGGAAATGTGTAATTTGTTTTTGACACCACAGGTAATGTCCTGAAAAGAAGACACCACAGACACACATTGAAAACATATTTTTCTCTTAATTTACACATTTCTTTGCAAGTCTGCTTACACAATGTATATATATTTATCTATAAATCCCTTTAATCTTCTAAAGTTAAAAAAAAACCCAAAAAAAAACCGAGACACACTTTTAGCAAATATATTCCATTTGGATGATATAGTTCAACTGACTGGTAGCACAAGAGTTAAATTTGTTTTAAAAAGGTTAAAAATTACATCCCTGGTCTCTACACTTATTTCCTGTTTAGCTTTCTACTTTAGCACAGGAAGTGATGTCACTTACAATGCCTGGGCACATGACAGTGGCAGGAAATCAAGGATTATGTTTCCTTTTGGAACTAGTTCCTGGATTCTGACATTTCTATACGTGTGTTGTAAACAAATGCAATCTCTCGTTTTTTTTTATGTACAACGAGTTAGTACACGAGATCGCTCTCTCCCAGGTGCAATATTATATTTTTGAGAGCTTGTGCACAGGTTTTTGTTTTTTTTAAATGCATCATATTGGAACCATTACACATGTGGTGACATCACTGACAAGTCAGTCATGTGACTGAGCGTCCTCACAAACAGGAAAACACTGCAGGGCTGGACCCAAATTGAAAGAGATCCAAAAAAACAAAGGAAAAAAAAACCTAGTAGAACAGAAACTCAGGGACACACTTTATGAAACCTTTCTCATTGTGTCTCTCTTCCCGATAGCGACATAGAAACATAGGGTCAATGAGTCATTGTGTCTGTCCTTCTAAGAGCGACATAGAGAGTGAAAGGGGCTGCCACTCGTTATAGCTATTCCTGTTCTTCTGACGTAGGAATAATAGGAGAGCCTGTGGCTTGTTGTGTCTGCCACATGAGTATTATACTAGAACACTGACGTTAAGTTCATTTAGTATTGGGTTTAGTTAAAGCACTAAAATAAGTTAATTGTTGTATTAAGGGAAGATAAACGAGCCAATATCTTGATATGTAGTTTGGTAGTAATACAAAATTATATTTGCAGGGAGATTTTCATTGGTTCATCTGGGTGGGGGGGGGGGGAGTGGTCTCTCTAGGTGTGCATGAAATGCGTTGGGGATGTAAAACATTCTTTGGCTAGGAATGTTTTAAAATGTTCCAAGTCCTTTACAATCAATGAAAAAGTTGAATTACCTCTATGGCTTCCAAGAGCAGGTTGACGTACTAATTATAAATATACATAGGTTCATGGACTAAATTTGATGAAGTGTTTCTAACAATGTCTTCATGTTATTCTTTAGTGCTCTCAGGAGTGCAAGGGTGGGTTTCTCACTATACCTTAGCTGAGTGCTGGGTCTGCTCCCCCAGCACCGTTTTCTGCTGTGTTATCAGATCGGCCATCAATTACACACACCTGTTTACTCTTGATGAAAGTAGTTTATTAATAAAGTTGGCATGCATCCTGCCTTGTGACAGAATGGAAAATAGAAATACAGGAACTGTTCTGTGTGTAGCTACTAGATAGATAAGCCAGTACTATTGTGAGCGTTGGGCAGTGTCCTCCTGCTTTGTTCCCATTGGCTGCTTGAGGTTCCGACTTAGAATGTTGATGTATCGGTAATTGACCACTGCTAAACTCAGGCCGAACAGGGGCGTATCGTGCCCCTGAGTGATAGGCATGCTACCAGCCCGGAGCACGCCTGTCACTAGGAGGGACGATGTCGCTCGTGTATTTCCGCAGGTTTGCTGAGAACAGCCAGCACACAGACCACCAGAAATACACGAGTTACATCCAAAAGGCGACGCCAGGTACAAATTCAGCAAAAGAGTCACTCACTCTGTGAGTGCTTGTCGAATTGGCAAAAGAGTGAGTCACTCTGTTGCCGAATTCGTAGCTGGTGTCGCCTCTCTGTTTGGAGCACACAAACCCCAGAAATACACAGCGTGGGTGCTCTGTGCTAGGTGTGCGGCCCACATATGGAGCATCTGCCACTGAGGCCAAAAGTAGCTCAGTTGGTAACACCCTGGTTGGTATATTTTTTCCAACACTCTTCACTGTACACAAATTCATGTGCATATGTTTGGACACCTCTTTGCTTGCAATACCAGGGTCCACAATATCATAGTGTGATACCAAAGAAGGACTAGCAATGCAGGTATCAGCAGCTGTGCTCATGGTGGACATTTATTGGACTTTTTAATGATGTTCTATGGACCTTCACAGAACTTGACATACACTGTGTTCCAGACACTGGCGCCCATGTCTATCCTTGTATTTGTCTTTGAATCTTGTATATCTTGTGCAATCCCAGCACACCATCTGACATGGTAGACATGCTGTGATCTACTTTTTATTGTACTGGCTAAAGTACGTTATATTGCCAGTTGGTATATATCCCTATGAAATACCATGTTATTGACCATGCCTATAGATTAATCTGGTCTCCGACTGTCACATTTTGTGTGATAATGACACCAGAACTGTGAGGCTGAGGGCTAGGAGAGATCTGTGTCTCCTAAACTACATGCCCTTACTAACTGAAAGAGGCCACTGTAAACAAGCATCGACTGCTAATAGAATCTTACTTTTAAAATGCAGTATATGACGGGGCAATCCATAAAAAAATGGGGCTGGCCAGACACTTGGTCTGGAGCTTACTTCTGGGTGCTAAGGCTATGTATGGACATGCATAGTTTAAATGTAATTCAGCACAGTGCAAAGCACAATGTACAGATGCATGCCCCTCAATTCTAATTCTCTGGTAGTGCTGTCCTGATCTGATTCTCCATAGGCCCTGATCTGATTCTTGAGTGCGCATGAACAGAAGCGCTGTCACTCAACCTCCCAAGATCCACCCCCCGGCCCAGTCCCCCCCCCCCTCCCCCGGTCAGATGTATGCAGGCGGAAATAATGTTTGGAGACCCCCAAATTGGACTGGACAAGACCACAAAAAAATGGTTTGTCCTAGTAAATCCAGGGAGGTTTGTCATGGCTATATGGTATTTTGTACTCTATCTTGGCAGAGCATTAAAACATGTAGGATCATCAAACAACAAGGTGAGGTACAGAAGAGGAAGCCTGACAGAGGAGACAAAGAGACAGTAAACAGGGAGAGGCAGCTTGCTCAATGACAGATATACAGAGAGAAAGGGAAGGAGAATGAGACAGTGTGAGGGACAGAGGAAAGAGCCAGAGGAAGTGTGTGTGTGAGGGTTACATAAATCAAACAGCAGATAAACAGGGTGAGAGGGAGAGGCACTAAGAGTGGGGATGCTGAGAGGGATAGAGAAATGAATCATGCACCGGTGACAGATGCATTGTGGGAGGGAGTGCTTGTTATCCAGGGGGGGGGAGGCAGACGTTTATTATGAGTGTAGGGAATAAAAAGATTGATATAGAGGAGCCAGAGAAAGGATAGGCGGGCAATGGCGAGGGTGGGAGAGCGATATGACATCTGCAAAGATTAATATGAATATAAATTGAATCAAAAGTGACATGGATTGAAATGAATAGTCACAGACAGCAGCCTTTGCAAGAGACACCCCTGCTCGCCCAATAACCGATTAAGCACAAATATAACTTAATCTGGAACTAGAGAGTACTCACAGAGGAAAAATACATAGCTTTGTTCATGAAGCACAAATAAATAATATATAGTTAAACTAAGCAAGGTAAGCTATCCCTGCCAGTTCTGTGTATTTAAGGTACTGTGTATTTACAGTTCTACTGTGCTTAGATGTATTCTTACCAACCATGGTTGGTTGCAGCTGAAGGCCCTGTTCCTGATTAATTTTCCATTTAAATGAATTTAAAGGGACCCCATCACATAAAAGTCATTTAAACTGAGCATGTAGACAATAAAGAGGATCCATATATTATGCTAGCAGAATCACAAAACAATACACAGATTAAGAAACAATGGGGTCATGCACTGCAAAGTGTCGGGACAGGTATTAAAAGGCACAATCTTGGTTTGTTTGTATAACAGTGATTGCTCCTTTTTTTTTTTTATAAATCCCCATATTTTTCAGGTTGGGAGAGTCACCTCCACCAAACACTGTTTCCCCCGCGACAGCGACTAATTTTTTATACATTGGCTGCACTGCTGCAACGACTGCGGGCAGAACCAAAATGTGCGTAACCAAAATTTGACGGGAGTCTGCTTCATACATAGGCACACATGCACATGCCGCCATTTTTTGGCACGATCTGCCTGATGGCCTAGGTTTAAACATGACTCATGACATGAGGTGACAGTGTCCCTTTAAATATGTAGTTTTAGACACATATCTAGTGCACAAATCCAATTTAGAGTATGGAGAACTCTTGTCTTCTATTAATCTTGCGTTCTCTCAAAAATAAGCTTTTTTAGAGCCAAGAACCAGTCCTTCGCTGGGTATAAAAAAAAACTACGTCCCAATAATTCAAACTGTGCTTAATGTTGAATATTGTAATACACTAATTTCATGGTTAGTTTCCCTTTAACTGAAAGCTTTTTATTGACAGGTCTAATTAGTCTTTGCTGATAGAATTACCTGTTTGATCAGCCTGTTGTACAGAACTATTAAACAATGCTGTAAGTAGATTATATAGATTCCCTGATTATTGTGCTCCAAAATATACAGATATGATGAATGAACATAAAAAAAATTATGTTTTTAATATATTTGTTCTTTGAAAGGCTATTTAATCGTATATTTTAAGAGTAATATTTGCTATTTAGCCAGCTTCATGTAGATGTTCAAACGTCAAATTATTTTAACATGACATTAATCCAGATTTGGATTTGTAAATGTTAAAAAGGTTTTGACCCAGATTCTGTTCAGAGCAGATTGGAGCAGCAATAGCAGCCAGTTATATATCAGATATGGTTTTTATATTGTTGGATTAATTTGTAATAAATTGTAGGAATCCATTTTAACAAATTTTTTTTTTTTTATGTTCATCTATCTTCTTACCGTAAAACTATGAATGAATATATCTGCATATTTTTGGCTGGGTTTGTAGAATGCTTTACTAAACCAAACGAAGAGCAAATTTGTGCTTGGAGTGGACCTTTAATTATAACCAATTTGTTATATGGAGAGTAAGACATGCCTCCCAACTGTCCTGAAATGAGTGGGACAGTCCCTGTTTGGAGGCTCAGTCTAACTTTCCTGCCAAGCTTAAATTCTGTCCATTTGCAAGCTTTCCGTCCCGATCTAATAGACACAGACACTAGAGAATGTCTACTGTGCATGCACATGCACTTCAGTGGCACGCCTAATGCTCAAGTGCAGTAGGACTGACTCTCTGACCTCCCAAGCTCTGCCCCCCCCCCCCCCCCCTCCAGCATCCTGATTCTCCAGGGGCAGAAGTTAGGGCAATTTTATTTTAAGATTTAATTTCTCTTTGAAGAAGTAATGCAAAGCTTTTACAACTATTAATACATTGGCCCTGCTTTACTGATTTTCTTACTTCTTAGATGTGCTCAACGCGTTTCGCCAGATGTGTCCAGTTTCTTCAGGAGACAAAATTGGTATGAAAGTGTCCAAGTGCAACTCAAAGTGCATAATCCAAATTGCACTTGGACACTTTCATACAAATTCTGTCTCCTGAAGAATCTGGACACATCTGGCGAAACGCGTTGAGCACATCAGTTTTCTGCCTATCTTTTGGAGCTGTGGATGTGGTGACATTGGAACCATCATATTAGTCCCATCCACTGTGTACTTCAAGCGTGTTTGCACATTTTCCATGTGCATGTACTATTTGTACGTGTTCATTTTGTTGCGGGCCCTGTTATGTTTTAGATACTGCACCATTGTGCTTTTATATTTTTAGAAAAGAAGGTTGGATACAGTAATGATTGATCCTTCCTTGTATCTTGGTTGATGGGGGTCATTTTATAGAGCACTTATTACAGCACAGCTCCCATATTGTGTTTATTGTATTACACTATATTTGTTTTTGTTCTCCTTCCATGCACCTGCACTCTTTTCTGTTTGTTCCTTGCATTTGATGAGTACATGAGGAGTACTCTTTGGGAAGCTGTATTTTTGTGGGGGAGTATTACTACTTGTATTCATTATTGCCAAGGGTAGTGTGATTCCACTAGTGGTTTCAATATCCACACCTAATGCATAGTTATAACAGCAAAGATATCCGCTCAGTCTTTCAAGCTGAGATGAAATTTCCCCACAACGATGACACTTCATATAGCACATATGCTATAGCAGCAAATATATAGTACGTAGTTGTAGAGCAAAGGCAAATATCATCATTTAAAAATATAATAAATGACAATATTTTTTATTTTTATTACAAAAATAAAAAAAAACTATCACCTAAACATTGTTTTTACTGTGCATGTATAGAATAAAAAAATATTGAAAATGATATTTACATTGTATTGGCAAAATTGCAAGCAAATACTTCAGTTAGGAGAAACGTGTTTTAAATGTGTCTGCGGAGTCGCCTGCTTATGACATCACATGTGGCACGGTATGCAAATGAACTGCTTTTCAAGGGAAATGTGTAATTTGCATACCGTGCCACAGGTGATGTCATAAGCAGGAGACTCCACTGACCCATTTAAAACACATGTTCCTCCTAATTTAGGCATTTGCTTGCAGTTTTGCTAACACAATGTATAGATCATTTTCAATCATTGTTTATGCTCTACATGCACAGTAAAAACAATCTTTAGGTGATCCAGTCCCTTTAATATGCCATATGAATTAAAAACTGTATACTGAGTAATATGGCACCTGCTCCACAAAGGCCAATATATCTCTTTAAAATAAATAAATCATAATCAGCATTGAGTACCTCTCCAGTACAACTCCCCAGCCGTCTCCATTCCATCCATTTCTCTCTTTATTGAGTATACCCTCAAAACTATCAATTAGATATGAATCTGCTGTACGTGCAGTTAATGTAATTAGAATGATCGATGTTATCATTAGTTTCAAAAAAAATGAAAGATGATATTATACAAATAGATGTTATCAAAGCCAACCTCTATTTCAAGGAGAGAAAGGAAAATGTTTGGGCCAAGAAAAGTTGAAACAATCTTGTTGACATGCAACTTAATTCTGCATGGAATCTGGATCACGGACAGACTGTGAACTAGAAAGTAATCTACAAGGAAAAATGTTTAGAATGATGATCAAGTTTGGAACAATAACAGAGTATCTAAGGAACAATACAAAATGTATCTGGATGATGTAAAAGCTTAGAATGATAACACAGAAAGCAACTAGGGATGATACAAAAATATCCGTGCTTTAAA
The DNA here is from genome assembly GCA_036172795.1 of Pelodytes ibericus. Taxonomy (NCBI): domain Eukaryota; kingdom Metazoa; phylum Chordata; class Amphibia; order Anura; family Pelodytidae; genus Pelodytes; species Pelodytes ibericus. The sequence continues at coordinate 20,706,092 of CM069858.1, read as the reverse complement.
TGGCTGATTTTTTGTTTTTTGTGTGACGTTTCGACATTAAATAATGGTAAAATATATATATATTTTTTAGGTATTATTTAATAAATTGAATTATATATGGCAATATTTATTTGGACTTTATTTGGACTTCATACACTTGCACAGACTTGTGGGTCTATTGACTAAAATTCGAGAATAGCTCGAGGAAGACGACGTTGGAGGTCAACTCTCATTTTGAGACTAAGTCAAATTCAACCCAATAGTTTGTCTCAAAAATAGCTTTGGTCACTTTGCCTCCCATTTGTTTCGATGCCGAATTGGACTCAAAATGAAAGTTGACCTCATCAAGTTACTCTCGACCGATTGGACTGGTAATCCACATGGCTCTTAAGACTTTTTTCCGTTTTTATTCTGTTGGACCAATACGAACATGAAGGATATTCTATTTAAACACCAAGGATCTTCATCCCCCAGACAAAGTTCAGATAAATGAAATGCGTAGGGGTTGTAGTGTCTTAACCTTTTTCTAAAAGACATGATCTGGTCCATTTGTTGGTTTTTCTAGCATATCACACTAGGATGTTGTGATTTCTTTTACAGGTCTCTATATATGGATGTACCGTCTTCCATAAGATAGTGTTTGTAGTGTTTTGTCACATCACTGTCTTTGACTATTTTCCTAGTATTTTTTACACTCATGTTTATATATATATATATATATTTTTTTTTTTTTTTTTTTTACCACTGCATATTGGTATCACTGAAATTTTTTTATCACTGAGTACATTTTTTATTTTTACACACTATATTTCACAAACATTTGGAGTGTGTTTTGTGATGTGAATTGATATTTTACAATCACATTATGCTGTATGAATAGTATGTACAGCCTTTTATTTATGTTATGTTTTAAGTATTTCACCTTTTTGCAGCAGTTGTGTCATAGATTATCTATACAGTGAGTGCATCTATTATCCATCTGCACTTTTTGGTCACTATTCAGTGATTGACATTCTTATTTGATATTATTTTGAAGTGTTTTTCTCACTGTGCTCTTTTGAGGTTATTTTCCTTTTTTATTTCTCTGTACTGCAGGGGGGGGGTTTACCCTGTGCTACCTCCAGATGCCTGTGTAATACATAGACACATGTTCCAATCTTGCATTTTTACCTAGATACACAGCCCCCTCTTTCCTTAACTTTTTTGACCAAGCTGGGAGTTGGAGTCCATCAGGATGGAGAAGACTGCTTCAGCCGAGCCTATGAGTGAGATGTTTTAATAAGCCTGTTAGATTCTCAGGGCTCAGAACTTTTCTAAGTTGATTTATGTTAGGAAAAATGCACACACAAATATAAATATGTATAAGCTCAGCATAAAATGCTGCCAGACAGACCATTGATCACAGTCATATAACGTCCATGATTTATTTTTCTGATTCCTCGTAATAAAAATATATACGTATAACAAAATCTGTTTCTTAATATAGCATAGGTGGAATACAATTTTACAAGCTCACACCTAAAATGCAGGGTAGAATTAAACGGAGACAACCAAAAAAAAAAAGAAAATTATGTATTTTAATTTTTTTATTTTACATTGTTGATTTCAGATATGTCTTTTGTTTTTGTTATGTGAGTTTATGTAATAAAACATTATACTAAACAAGTGTGACTGGGCGCCGCCATTTTGTGTAATATAGTGTTTTTTGGATGTCACCCCCCAGGGACTTTACAGCACTAGTAGCTCATTTTAATAGCCCTTCTCTGGACTCTCTTCAGAGTATCTTCTGGCGGCGTGGCCTCTCGCGCTGCACACACTACCCACTTCTTATTAAAGTGAGGCATCATCAGTACTCTATAGAGTATCATAGGTACTACCCTCTTTCTACCTCTAATGCCTCACCATGTACAACCGTGCATCCTGCAATCAGTTCCTGCTGCAGAGTTATCCATTGCAATTAAAACAACTAGTCTTAAATCCCTATCCCCAGATCTTGTGATTAATATTGTATCCAATCTATTATTCATTTTTAATCCATTACCTTGTATTCAACAAAATATAGACAAAAAATGAAGTTAACTTCAATTGAAATATTGCATCAAGCGTAGGCATTTTAAATAGAAATATTTTAATGGAACAATACATAAAAGTACCTTACTGAGCCCTCTTTGCTCCAGCTATCCCTACCAGGAAGAAGACATTAGAATCTTGGATCAGATGACACAAGATCTGGTTCAACATTGTAAACAACATGTCTGCTCCATGTTAGAGATGTTTGACTCAGAGGGCTCATTAAGGTACTTTATTTGTATTCTTTAATTTAAAACATCTACACGTTATACAATCTGGTTAACATGCAACTTAATTACACATATGTTTGGGGGTTTTGTTTGCTCACAATTGTCCTAAACTTGAGTTGCCACTGCCTTTGGGTTGATGAGTATACCGAAGAAACAAGGTTACACAAAAAGAAAAGTTATTTTCTGTTAAAGTATGTATACATAAATCACACACTTATTTGGTATTAAATGTAAAGAGGAGTCAAAAGTCGGTGTATTTGTGGAAGAAACAAGGTTTATTTTCTTAATTTAAAATGGTTCACTTTGTTGAACTACTTTGAAATGAAAACATATGTTACTAAGTACAAAACATAAGAAGTGTCAAGTCAACGCTTGAAGAAATAGAAATGGTCTCTAACGCTCGGATTCTTCAGATAGCTGTGAGTTCTGTTGCTTTGGAAACCCCAAAAATGTGTTGCACAAGAACATAATCTTATCTCACTACAATATGTACAGTGATAAATCTATTTCCATATCTGGAATTGCTCTGATATATGCAAGAGGAGAATATAAATGACAGATGAACCTTGATATAACGCAATGTGTTATTACACAGATCCTGGTATAATACGGTGCCCAGGTGGGTTCCATGGAACCAGCGGGGTTGCGGATCTCACTTCGGGACACATATATGTGTCACTCTACTTATTTAATAAATTCCCTAAACACCAGCTCTAGTATAGTCGCGATAGGACCAAATGGAGCATGTGGTGGGGTCCTCTTCGGTAATCTGTAGCTCAGTATCCCCCCAGGAGGAAATAGGTATGGACATGCTGGAGTATAGCTTCCGACAGATGCCACAATGGCCACATTGTCCACAGCGATACCATCCCTACAATGACCCTAAAAAGTCCTCTGTGTTTGTTGTTCTCTTTAAAATTTTAGTGTCATATCCGTAGGTGCCAGCATGTTTTTTAAATTGTGATTCTTCCTACATACTAGTCTGTTCTTATCTGGTAATATACTAATAAAGATGGGATCACTCTTATTGTTTCCCTAATTATGTGTATGTGTTTTGTCCTCATACTTCAGGATAGTTAGTATATCATTAAATATACCTAAAATGGGATGCATACGTTCAAGATTTTGTTATATATTCTGATGTGAGAAGATTGTATGGTATATTTTTGTATACTTATCCACATATGTTATCTCTCTATATACCGTATTTGCTCGATTATAAGACGACCCTGATTATAAGACGACCATCCAAACTTTGGATATTCCTTTAGGAAAAAAACTAAAAGCCTGAATATAAGACTACCCTATAGGAAAAAAAGTTAAATTTGTATATATTCACATGTAAATTGCTTTTTTAATCAAAAAATTATATTAAAAAATGCATTTCTTGTTTTTATTTCCTTTTTATGTGCCAATGCTGCCTCTCTCTTTCCTTTGCCCCCAGCTGTGTCTCTCTCCCCCTCCCTTTGACTCCCCCCCTTGTTTCTCTCTGCCTAATTTAATCCCAATCTATGGTCACAAAACTAACTTCACATTGTTTATCTATTTTATTCTTTCTTTGCTTACGATAATCTTTGACATCACTTTCATTTATTTGCGGACTTCCATTAACTGTACTTAACCACTTTGTGACAACTGGCGTGTCATCTGGTGAAATGAGTTTAAAAAGAGACTAATGGTCGCTTTCTAAGCTTAACAGGTGTTGCTGCAATGCCTTGATATCGAGGCATTCAGCAACACCTAAATCCAGCCCCAAAGCACAATGTGGTCGCCCCCCCAGAAAGATCACATTTGCCATTAAAAGACAAAAAGCCTTTCCTATATGTGTGACTGCTTTTCTACTGGCATGAGTTTAGCACTGAGGGTTTCTAGACTGCCTCTTTGTTAGCCTTAGATCTAGAGTTAGGATTAGCATTAGGGTTATCACTAGGTTTTGGGTTAGATTGGGGTTAAAGCTAGGGTTATGATTAGGTTTAGGGTCAGGGTTGGGGTTAAGTGTACCTATAGGAGGAAAAATTAGGAAAAAGCAATACAGTACTTCCAGTTATTGCCATATAATAAAAAAAAAAAACAACAGAAAAACAAAGGTATTTCTAAACTCAGGACAAATATTAGTAGATTTCTTGTATTAGCATTTGTAGATGTGTAAAAGATTTTTCATTTAAAAGTTAGAATACATTTATTTTATTATTTTTTATATTAAACTATATGATCAAAATAATGGTATCTACAGAATGCCCTTTTTATGCCGATAAAAACAATCTATAATATTTGTGGATACAGTAGATGAGAGGAAATTTACAACTAGGATAGGTTTATGTGTTATAGGGTGAACTCTAGCTACCACATACTCCATAGTACCTAACATAACAATTAGTCTTGATTTGAGCAGTTTTTTTTTTATAATCCTATGTTTTTTTTATCCTGTATTTGGAACTGGTATTCTACCTTTTATCATTATGTCTTCTATGTTACTATGTCAACACAAAAAATAGGTTTTAGTTTCAAACATATACATTTCCATTTTTTTTAAAATTGATTATGGATGGATATGGATCATTATATGATCATTATATATATTGATAAATGTTTTTATTGTTCTGCATATAATTTCCCTCCTTAATAAAATCCACTCATATAAAATTGCTGCTGGTGTATAACTTTAAGCATTGTCTTTTTGAATTGATATAAATAATTTTGTACTCAAACTCAATAAAAATAACAAAAAAAAGTTTTCGTTTCAAACATATATATTTACATTTTTTTTTGTTGAATATGGATATTATATATTTTAAGCGGTGTTATATATAAATTACAATTTTTATTGATCTACATATAATATCCCTTCTCAATAAAATTGACGTATTATAAAATTGCTGATGTGTATAACTATAAGCTTTAGATTTATTTAAATAATTATGTACTCAAACTTTTGACTGGTACTGTATGTGCATGCACTGCTGCATGCATGTGTGTTTTTATTTAGATGAGCATACGTGTTAATGCTCGTCTATTCCTACAAGCAAAGGATCGACAAGGTTTGGACTTTTTCAAGCACATTATGTCCTTATGAGAACTTTCCTATTATTATATTTGAACTATTGTTTGAGATCCCTTGGGTGCCTTTAAAAATTGAATTGCCTTACTCTCCCACTTGCCCCACCGCGCCCATGGGAACTCCCGCTTGATATATCCAGGAGGAGTTAGAGCCTGAAGTCAAGACTGGATGGAAGGGTGTTGCAACCAGGGATGATAAATGCAGAATGGATTTAAATGGGCTTAACCATTTGATCGCTACAGTATGCTGGAAGCTACACAGTTTAAGCATTCTATTTAGACATGCTTTTTATTTTACTATATACATTTCACAACATGACCAGCCAAATTGATCATCCCCTTTAACTTTTGGTACAGTAAAAACCAAACAACCAGTAATAATGACAGGGCCGTGTGTGCAGGTATTACATCATTATACCGCTTAGTAATTATTGTAAATGATTTTCCTTTATTTCCAGACTTTAGTATGGGTTTTCTGATAAAAACCACCATATATACCCTGTCTTTGCACAGCTTCCTACCATTCGCAGCTGCACATGTTTAACAGGCTCTCATGTCGTGTGGTGCATGCTGGGATACCATTGCCCAGAATCCTTGAGGCTGCAAGGTAAGTGTCACTCTATGGCCTAGGCATCCAACTGCGGCCCTCCAGCTGCTGCAGAACTACAAACCCCATTATTCTCCACCAGCATTCTAGAATGGCAGGGAATTATGGTACTTGTAGTACAAAAACATCTGGAGGGCCGCAGTTGGATGCCTTGGCTCTATGGGCTCTAAGTGCCTATTAATGCAGATAAACATATTTTATTATGAATAACTCCATCCGTTTGGTTTGGTACGGACACTGAATTCCGCTATTACACATAATATAGTGGAATAGTATAAAACTAGACAGACTGGATGTTTCTATTTTCCTGCCAAGGCTTTAATGTATTTAAGACATTTTGGGATTGTGTACAAACTCAGTTTCCCCCATCCAACACCCTTTTAATCTTTTTTTCGGGAGGTACACACCCCAGGACAAGGCTTCCCAAAGGGTTGCATTTCTTCCAGAACTTGTAACAATGAAACACAGCATGGTTAGGGGATTGTTACCACTTTGACAACTCTAGTTCTGGAGGTAATTGACCTTTTTTTAGGGCCAGATTGGTAAATGATAAAGCTGGCAATAAAAACGAGTGATACATTCCAGCTTTTCTGAGAGGACTGCTATATAGACCCCTGCTTCGTCAAATTCTCTACCATAGACACCTTAACCTGTTTGAAAGGCTTTCAAGCCATGAAGGGTTCCAATGCTCAAAATCCATGAGGCTGGGGTAAGTGCCAGAGAAGGAATAAAGGGAAGTTTATTGAACCCTAAGAGAATAGATATGTACAATGGTGGATGGCATATAAGTCAATTTAAGCCTTAGACATTCATTTTACCATTTACCACCTCATAGCTTATTATTAGGACTGTCATTAGTTATTGAACGAGAAAAGGAATCAAGGGACTTTTTTTTAGAGGCCAAATAGTTGCAGGGGCAGAAGTTGCAAGAGATAAAAAAAAAAAGCCTATGTTAAACATGGATCTCATTGCATGCTAACTCAGGGCAAAGATATTTAACCATATTTGTCTTGGTACATGCCTAACACATTACTGTATTTTGACTCAAATAAACAGAGTTATGCCTTAAGCATGAAGTAAGCAATAAAAGTGTATAAAATGGAAATAGTTTTATGTTAACTGTTTTATCATCTGTACTCTGTGGTTATAGAGATATTTGTAATACACTTAAAACAGCTAAAGTATGTTAAAATTAATTTAGGTTCAGAATTGCTGCCCCATTTACTGTGCTAATCCACGTACAATGGATGTGTTATTTTCTACCCCATGTAACCTGATAATAATAGATTTCATTTGCTTGCTGCACCAGGGCAGTAGCAGGGGTGGGGTGACTGAGGCTGCACTAGTCCCAGGCAGACACGAGTGACACAGCAATGATGGCTACTTATCTAGACTGATGCCCTTTCATGCAACAGAGCTGCAACCTAGTGTCACTCACATTGCATGCTGGACTAATTAGACTAGAGCATTGAATTTTTTTTTTTCAAGGATTTTAAGCATGCGTGGGATAGACACAAGGCTATCCTAGCCATAAGACCGGGAACGGGGGACTAATAAAAGTACTCAAAAAAAATTGGGCAGACTAGATGGACCGAATGGTTCTTATCTGCCGACACATTCTATGTTTCTATGTTTCTATGTTAATATAAAGCCATAATGCCATCCCAGACCATGCTGCATGGACACAATAAGGTCTCTGCCTAGATTGCCCTATGAAAAAAACAGATTATGGCGTAAATGCTTAACCCAGACAACTCTACACTTTGTACAAAGTATTATACTGCTTTGTCCAATTTTACCTTCACTACTTGCCCCCTCCCTACATTGCCTCCCTTGGAAACTGATGATACCCTGCCCAAACTCTGGTCTCCTCAAATGGACTGAGGCTCCAACCTCATCTCCTCTTCCCAATTGTGCCTGAAAGATTTTTCACAGTGCTGCTCCCTCTCTCTGGAACCCCCTACTCTCCCCCTTAGCTCTCACTGTCCTCAAACACTGTCAGGAACAGGAAGCGTACATCTCATCCCACTAGAATATCCATTAATAAACCTCTAGCGAATCCCACCTAGCTCTCACTGTCCTCAAACACTGCCAGGAACAGGAAGCTTACAACTCATCCCGCTAGAATACCCTTAATTAACCTCTAGCCAATCCCAGCCAGCTCTCACTGTCCTCAAACACTGTCAGGAACAGGAAGCTTACAACCCATCCAACTAGAACATGCAGAATTAATCTCTAGCCAAACCCACCTAACTCTCACACTGTCAGGAACAGGAAGTTTACAAATCATCCAGCTAGAACACAAATAAGTATTCTCTGGCCAAACCCACCTCTAGCTCCAACCATCCCTAATACTGTTACTACCACCACCATACTTCTTATGTTCTCATGTCCCCCACTCCGTCTAGAACGTAAGCTTGTGAGCAGGGCTCTCTCCCTCATGTATCAACCTGTTCTTGTTCGTCTTACTTAGTATGTAGTCCCCCTCTAAGCCCTGTAGCTAACGATACATAAATTGTCGGAACTTTATAAATAAATGTTAATGTAATGTAATACACATCACTGTGAAATGTAAAAAAGCTAAACTAGATAACACTGGCTACCAGTCACACTGTCCACCTCGCTTGCTTAGTGCACAACCAATACTCTGAAAAGCGTAGCCAGCTCCGTTTCGGCCCGACAATCTCAGATCCACCTCCAACATCTTTGTCATTCCGTGTCATAGAAGGGAATTGGGTTAACTTATCTAAAATCTCTGAAAAAGACAAAATAGCTGCTGAAAAATAGAATGTACGGGTTATTTGATTACAACCTGTTATGTTATGTGCTCTACACATCTTACTAGTATTAGTGTGTATATATGGTTTCAAATGCTGAAATGTGTGTAGTATTGCTCTGGACTTGGACCCCAGGAAAATTCAACTTATTCTTCCTGGTAAAACTATTTATATTAATAAATCCATCCATCCCGTGTTACAATATCAGAAAGCATAATAATTCCCAGACTTGCCCAATGCTCCCCCACCCCCCGACTTGCCCAATGCTGGCTCTCCCCCTTCGCTCCCCCAATGCTGGCTCTCTCTCACATGACCTCCCGGCTTCCGTCATAGAAGTCCCGATGGCCGTGCCTGCCTCGCATTGCGCAGACATCCCCCGGCTGCTTGAGAAGGGGGATCCAGGTCCCCTGCAGCTCTGCGGGGGACCTGGATCCCAGTCTTATAGTCAGACCTCGATTTGAGGTCAGACTATAAGACGACCTCAAATATAAGATGAGGGATCTTTTTCAGAGCATTTTCTCTGAAAAAAACCTTGTCTTATATTTGAGCAAATACGGTACTTTTCACAATAAAATGAATTGCATAGAGGCAGCATTATTTCAGTATCATATATTCCAAATTAAAATGGTCACAGAGGAAGATTAAAAAGCTTTTATGGAAGAACTCAACGGCGGAACTGTGATTTTCGTAGCTTTATTAAATGACGCACGCTGTACGAGGGTGACAAGTCTACTTAAAAATGCCTCGTTTTATGTGATGTGTTAACGAAATCTGGCTTTTTTCATCTTTTATTTTCATTTGCTTTGGGAATTAACCAAAGGAAAACTGCAGGATCTGCTTTATTTCTTATATACAATACCAAACTAAGAAAGTATTCTCTTTGGGTATTATATTCCCTAAAGAGCTTAAACAACGAAGAAAAAAATGATTTTCTTTGCTAACTATGCAGATGTAGTTATGGGGTAAATATAATGCTTTTAATGTTTCCGTTGTGAATTTATGTGTAATTAAAACATTTCTTAGTGCCCTGCCAATGATGTCATCTACAGCACTTCCTTCAACCAATAGGGATTACCATAAAGAGCAACTAGCGGCCAAAGTTCTAAAAGTGGAAGAATCAGCATGAAAAAATTCCATTGGTCTCCAAGGTGATTGTTCCTCATTTTTTTTTAGAACTCTACCCCATAATTGCTCAATCAGCATGAACGCCCTGCGTGTTTCTCCTTTATAAGCGTAAGGAGATGGCTCAGTAGCCGGATGTTAATTCTCGTTTTTAGGGTTCCAATAGCTCCTCAGCCCTCTTTCAAAATCAATTGTCAGCTCCCTGGTCAACACCCTAAGTGATTATAGACTCGTAGCAATTCCCAGAAGTAGACACGGCTACCAAGGATTTCACAGCAAGAACCATTTATTGAAGACAAGGCAGCACATTTATACAGCAAAAACATCTTTATAACAGACGATTAAACAATACACTCGTAACCGGATTAATTGCAATACAATGGTTAATACAATTCAATCTGGCACCATGGATGGGGGGAACCAATAAAAACACACTAGGGACAAGTAGCGACCAATAGTGTACGAGGCGTGGAGTGAGGTCCTATTGATCTTTTTAACTTTAGGGACCTTTAGATCTCTGGCCAGTGAAATGGGCACCTACCCCGTGAACCAGAGCGACCAATAGGCTCCATGCCGACAGTCTGGAATGACCAATCAGCAGCACCCCAAATGAGCTACGGGCAGGCAAAAGTCCCAAATGGCCGAGCTTAACCTTTATTGTGGCTGGCCGTCTAAGATGCGTCGCTGCCAGGGAACTATACCTGTTCTGAAAGGGGCTAAGTTACTGTTCCATAATTCTATTTCGCCTAACCTTTCGGATAGATTTTAGGTCCCTAGTTCAGGGCTCAGACCAATAGGAGTGAGAGCTACTCGGCCCATTTGAGCGACCTTGGGGCAGGGCTGCTGGAATTTTAAATGAAAAAAGTCTCTAGGTCTGTCCTGCAGGAATGGGGTCGCTACTTGGGAGGTTGGAGTCCGGCCCCAGGAGACAGGGAAAAGGGTAGTGATTTGCTCTTTAGGGAAGGTATTAAACCAGGGGAAAACACGGGGCACATATGATATACACTTCAGGGGGACACAATTTCTGCAGGCCGGCTCAAGATCCTGGTTCTTACAACCCGAGTGACGGTGGTTCGTGGCAACAAGCATCAGTATACTTTCACCATGTTGTTGAATGATTGGCATTACCTGTTTAACGAAGCAACCAGGAAACAAGGCACTCATCTGGAACTCAAATATTTAAAGGGACACTGAACTTTTCTTATTAAACTTGTACTTCTATATTAGAAGCACAAGGGGGAAGTGTAGTGCCCTAATATGAGGAAACTGGCATGTACGTTTAATGGTACACACTAGCTAATCCTTTGACTGACAGAATGACAGACTTTGATAGGCTGATCTGGTCGGCGACTGTCTTGCTCTGATTGACTGTGCATGCGGAAGTCACCAAATCAGCTCTGCCTCAGCTTTGAGGCACAGAGTAAACCGCACCTATCTCTAAAGATGTCCGGCTTGCTCTGGAGAACAGCCACTACTTTTTAAAATCTTTGTTTCTTTTAAAGACATAAGGGTTAAAAAAAAGTTTGATGTCATTCAAGGCATTTTAATAATTTTTGAGGCTGCTGACGACTGCCAGACCTCCCTTCCACCCCACACTTTTTGAGCCCTGCCCAAAAAAATGTGTATTTTTAATATCAACCTAAAAATGTATGTGCCACTAGAGAAATAAACACACTTTTTCTGTTGCAGTAATATTAAACAGTTGGACTAATATTATTTTTCAGCTTCGAAAGCCATATTCCTGCAGATGCCCCACAAACATGAGGCCATTTACACCATATGGCTCCATCTGGTGTGACATCACATGCTTTTTGGAGACCCCCAGAGACAGGACAGATGAAAGCACAATCCCCATTGGCAGCTCTTTGAGAAGGGTATGAGCCAAAATCTATCAGACATCTCATTATAAGCAGGCCTGACTTTGGTGTGTATGTTAATTCTCTAAATAGTGTAGTCTAATGTTCACTGTATTATAGGTTGCTATAGTTTCTTGTCCTTTGGTGAAAATACATTAAACCCATATAAAACTAAGGCAGGGTTTGCAATTACAATTAAGCTGCATACGCCTTACTGGGATATCCATTTAGTTTCCCATTTAACCTCATTTTACCCATGCCATCTACAGAATAAACACTCAACAACTTAAATACAGTGACCAATTTCATGACGTCCAATAAGGAGGGTTTGGAGAGAGAGGCAGGACTGTTGCTGGGGCAACAGCATTACCATTTTTTAACACTTTATTTGCCGTTTTAAGGTGATAGGATGTCTGATTTTTCCACCCCTTTAATTCATAGGAAGCAGTACTTAAAAACATTGTTTTGGCGAGTGGAATATCTCCTTTAAGAGAAGATGGTTCACTGCTTAGCAGTGATGTACATTTTTAGAAGCATTCCCCTAGCGAGCAAAGATCAGGAAAATCCCCAGAAAAATGGGCAAAATATTTCCTATATAAGTTGGTATAGTTGCAATGGGACACAGAAATAGACAGGTGAGATTTCCCATCATTTGTAAAGAAAGCCAGGTTATGTGTAAAAAGTATATTTCTTACTGGAACGATTAATAAACAGAACAGGACTGGCAAAAGAAAATGTTCATTGATCCACCTCATAAACCACATTTGTAAATAAAGAACTGACTGGATTGTACGAGAGAGCCTTTTATCATGAAGATATGTTTGCGCTTGGTTGCACTATCAGGGACGATTAGATCATACGCTTATAGTTATACTATTATAGTTGGTAAATCTAATTGGGCAAACGATAAAGTGGTCAAATGTGCTATTTTAATCTGGAATATAAACAAAGTTTAATTAGTCAGATAAAACCCTTAGTACATGTTTAATTGTTTCAATACAAAGTGGCAACTTGGCTACATTATCACAAGAGATTAGCTTGCTACTAATGTAATGGATGGAGGCAAAGATTAACTTTATTTAGGCAGGACATACAGTGCTGGCACAGGCTCCATTAGTAGCAGTTTGTGATAACTATATTCCGTATATGAGAAAACTATATAGAATGCCAACACTCCATTTGAAAAAGAAAAAGTCAAAAGGAACTTTGATGGAGGGTGCCCGCACTGCCCAAACAAGTGGAAGTCCTGTTTTTTCCTTTTTGTTCCCTGATGAAGACCCTTTTTTGGGTTGTACCGTTGTTGTTTTTTCACATGTAGTATTCTATCATTTTTTTCCTACACACACAATCTGTGACTGATCCTCATAGTGCTCCGGCCATAAAAAAAAATGTTAAAGAGCTTACAGTTTCCATCATACTTTACGTTAGCCATAGAAGGCATTACACATTATCCTGTGCTTTGATGTTGCAACTTTTATTTGTGTAAGAACTACAACAGTGGCAGAGTAATGACACACTCCCACAGTGCTCAGCGGGCGCTACCAGGATTTCTAGAAGTCAACATGTGCGGAAGATCATGGACATCTCAGTTACGACTATGGTTTAATGTATACCTCTGCTGGATCTTTTGCTACCACAAGGTATAGATTGAACTGAATGTCCTACACTTTTGTGATTGGTGGTTACTAAGTTTTTTTTGGAGCAGAACTGAGTAGGGCTAACTATACTAAGTTTTTAACGCCAAGTCAAACCTCTGTCATATACAAGCTGGCAATTCTTGCACTCCCTGGAGCTGAGAATGTCACTTTCTACAAGAGTAAAACCCTTACATTGGAGTGGCGTACACTAGGTTATACTTTACCTTAAAGGGACTTTATCACCTAAACATTGCTTTTTTTTCTGTGATGATTGAAAATGATCTATACATTGTTACTAGCAAAATTGCAAGCAAATTCCTAAATTAGGAGAAAAATGTGTTTTACATGCGTGCGTAGAGTCTCCAGTTTATGACATCACCTGTGGCTTGATATGCAAATGATACATTTCCTATTGAAAAAGAGTTCATTTGCATATCAAGCCACTGGTGATGTCATAAGCAGGGGACTCCACAGACACATGTAAAACACAATGTTCTTTGAGCACAATAGAGACCCCAGTGAAATGATTTTTAACTTAAGACAACATTACAGTATATTGTATTAAAATAAAAATAGGTGTATTTCACCTATATTAAACTTGTACAACACACTGCAAATAAACTAAGTGGAACTGCCCCTTTAAAAACCAATGGCCATGCACTACAGATGTAGCTAATCTGTTCACTGGTGGTACCAGAGATACATGTGTCTCGTGCTGTGGTAAAAACTGTGTCTTCCTCTCATGGCATCCCACTTCCTCCTCTTCAATGAAACTAATAACAAGTTTTTCCACCCAATTTTACTCTCTGGCTCCTTATTTCATTTTCTTTCTTTTTTTCATTCCACAGGAAACAGCCCCTGGATACACCACTTAAATGAAATGAATAAAATGTCCTTTGTGATGTTTGTAACACTGCAGAGTATTCTGTCCAAATATCTCTCAGGCCATCATCTGTGTATAAGGAAGATAACACAGCATCGGCCAAAAGGGAAATGGAAGTTTTTGCAATAAATAACTACTTACTGGAAAAAAAAACATAGTCCCCATTATTCTTCTTCTAGCTTCAAAGTCAATATCCTGATTTTTGTTCCCCTCAGTACGTTCATGTTTAAACATTGCAGACCAAACTTAACTGAATCATTTTTTTCTCACAAAATTCCAAGCAGCTAAAACAAAAGTGCTTTATTCAGAGCAAAACAGACCAAAAAGGAACACAAACTTTGGAACAGGATGAAGGAAGACCACACCTTACGCGTTTCGAGTATTATGACACTTAATCATAGGTGTGGTCTTCCTTCATCCTGCTCCAAAATTTGTGTTCCCTTTTTGGTCTGTTTTGCACTGAATAAAGCACTTTTTACCTGCTTGGATCGGAGAGTGCACATTTTTTTCTTCATTCGTATTGTATGCCTGTAACCCTAGTAAATGTCCACCATCAGCAATGTTGGTCTCAACCCGGCTTGCAGCCCTAAAGATTATACAATTCTATAGTTCATGTATTAGAACACTGAGTTTTGTAATACTGTGGTAGCCTCAAAACCACCACCTATAGTAATAATGATTATAGTAACATAGTAATTTAGGTTGAAAAAAAAACATCCAGATCACCCCTTTTGCCTATCATTCCTGCCTTTGAACCAAAAGAAGGCAAAAAAAAAAAAAAACCTAAGTAAGGTATATCAAAAGTTGCCACGTTGGGGCATAAATTCCTTCTTGACTCCAAAAGTCAATCAGAACTCTCCTCAAATCAAGAAGCTCTAAAATATTAATGCTTGTTCTAATATCGATAGCCCTGTATGCCCTGCTGTTCTAAAAGGGAAATATCCAGACCATTCTGAAGGCATCTGTTGTACTTGATAGCACCACCTCTCTTGGCAGTGAGATCCAAATCTTTGTCCTTACCATAAATAATCCCTTCCTTTGTTGTCAATGAAATTTTTGCTCTGGCAATTTTTTTGTGTGAAATCTTAACCGAAGTCAATATAATGTACAAATAGTCAATAAGTATTGAATAGTTTCAAAGTGAAATTAAATGAAACAATAAAGAAAGTGGAGAAAGAGAGAAAGTGAAAGAAAGGAGGGAGAGGACAAGGAGGAATGTGTTCCGTCTTCATCTGGAAGTGCCACCAGGGTGCGGTACTGCCCCTCTGTGCCCTGTAGATTCTGGAACCCAACACTCTCCATCTAACAAATGTGGTTGACAGTCGGAGGTGCGGTTAGCACTGCAGATCTCATGCGGGCTGCCCCTCGATGTCCGGGAGGCCTCATTAGGCCTGCGAGCCGCATGTTGGACGCCCTTGCTCTACACATATCTACACTTAAACAAATGTAATTTAATTATTGGCTTAGTTCTGCTCTTTCATAAAATCTGGCTTATTGGCATAGTCGGATTGCTCTTATTATACTATCCAGCAGACAACGAGTTATGGAACGTTGACACATTTGTTAAACAACAGCTCCATGAAATACGCTTAGTGGTGTTTAATGCATATTTAATTATTCCTACGGAGGAGACTGCCTTGAGATTCTTTAATTTATTGGGTTTCACATTTTTTTTTACCCTCTGTGAGGATAAAGGGGCCGATGTTTTTAAAGCTGTTTTAGCCGTGCAATAAAAGTCATCCAGATTTAGTGGGATCCCAGAGGTGAGAACGCCAAAGGAGGCTTGAGATGGTGTTTTTATTTAATTGTCAAGGTCATAAAAAGATTTTTGAAGTCAAAGACAGACGGTCATTTGTATGTGGGTGGTAAAAAGCCAAAAGTGACTCATTTCGTGCGTCCAGGGAGTATAATAAAGATGGTATATCACAGAAATTTTCAGGAACAGTTATGTCTTTTATAGCTTGGTGTTTACATGGTGTGTTATAAATCTATTTGAATTATCGGGATATTTGATAAATGTATGGTTATTTAGAAAAATAAAGTATTTGCTATATTCGGAAGCAAAAATGAACAAAGAGCCCAAGCTGCAGGCAACCACTTAGTTAAGAGGAATGCTTTATAAGGAAGCAGGTGGAAAATGTGACCAGAATCCTGATGAAGCTCCACTGCGAAACGTGTAGTCTGCTTTCATCGGTTGCATACGGAACTTGCTCTGCTGAGAAATGGTGCTGCAACTATCTGATCCGGGTAAAGTTACATGGCGCTAAATATACAGTCTGTGGGAACTGTTTGATATTTTGAAGGTAGCTACCTATTTTCATGAAACACTTGGTTTGTGTGCAAAACACGGCTCAGCTTTTCTAACTCCCATCATTCTCCACGTCCTTTTATGTGCATTGGGTTCTTATCCATCAGCTGTTACTCCTTGTGGAAAGAATACTAGAGGATCTTCAGCCCAGTCCACCAAGGGGGTTGTGTGTGCCTCCATTTATGAGTATTGTTTGCTCTTGTAATAGTCTCTTCTATATTCTTTACCCTGAACACCATTTGAGTAACAGTCTACTACACTATATGTGCTTTTATTAATAGTCTCTCCACTCCATGTGCTGAGAAAATATACTGTTGGGAAAAATGATCTAGCTTATCCCACCTAGATGTGCACCACACTGTCTGTGTATTTTAGAAAAATAAAGTAACCTATATCAATGACTTTACGCATTTCTGTTCTTTCTGCTAACTTTTTTTGCTTCCACATTAGCAAATGAAGTGACAGCTTAGGGGACCCGCATAGTGCTTAACTAAGCAGAGACAGTTCTGGAGAGGAGGCAAATAGTAGACCGCCTGTATGATTTTTTTTAATTAGGCAGCAGGAATCTAGAACCCTCCTTGACGCTTATCCCCTCAGTTTGTGAGCATGTTACTGGAATAATAAAGTGTATTGAATTTAAACTCATACATGTTGAAGACTTGGACATATTTACTAATCCAAGAGATATTCTAAGGTAATGTTAATATCTCTGAAGAGCTTAAAATTAAAGATGTCTCCCCCCGGAGACATCACAAACGGGGGCACACCCTCCCGTTTGGGAAGAACTGCTTTAGTGCCTCAGTCACTAAAACAACAATGCAAAATCAGAATGTGAAATTATTCTCAAATATTCTAAATGTAACCAGAAACATTAAAGGGACAGTCTAGTCCCCAAACTTACTTTGGTGCAAGATGAAGATCATTGCTTGTATAATGCACAGGCTTTTTTCCCAGTGTGATTTGATGCAGGCATTCTGCATAAATCACATTTTTAATACCGTATTTGCTCGAATATAAGACAAGGTTTTTTAAACCCAGAGCATATAAAGTTGTGTTTCATTTAGTCACTTCCTGTTCTCCTGGAATAGAATACACTGTGTGGACTGTAATAAACTTGCTATGGTACACAGTAGGATCTCTTAACAGTGCAACTCATTGTCTGATTACATCACTAGAGAAACAGGAAATTCCTTTCATTGGAATAAAATTATTATCATTGGTTCCTGCAGAAAAAAAAAAAAAAGGAAATTTGCTTTTATTCAGCTAGTGTGGACAGTCCTGGTTTCTTGTGAAAAATATATGACCTGATGGATATCCAGGATATAATTTTTTGTGAAGTTCTGCCCATGTTTGGGCCTGTTTTTTATATATATATGTATGTGGATTAGTTCTAGATACATACATTTTTCATTCCTTCAATAATTTTTTTATAGTACCTTTTATATATATTTATAATAATCTTATATGTTTGGAAAGTTTTCTGTTTTTAAATATTTGTGATTAAAGTTGCTATTAAACAAGATATTGTTTCAAGCATGCGCAAAGCTCATAAGAAAGGGGATCATATTGCACTTTATTGTAAATATGGGAATATAATGCTGGTATCTCTGTCAACATCTATATTTACATATGTTATTACTCTAAATTTGGAGAGAATGCTCTTTGACAAAAACGGGGACTTAATTATGAACATATGACAAAATAATACTAAATGAACTGTGCCCCAGAGTCCCATATGTTGTCTTGCGAAAATGGAGGCTTTAAATGTCGAATTTGGACGATGTATGATGGAGATGGCCGGAATTGCGAACTACACCATAGAGTACATTACAAGAAAGAGCGCCGGAACCCAATGGTGTATCTTGGTTTTGTGCTTCCCTACGCAGACAAAATTCAGCCCCCCCCTTCACGTTGCACACCTACGACATGCCCATTCACCCATGTTGCACACCCACGACATGCCCTATCACCTCATTACATGCCCCATCACCCACATTTCACACACACTAAATGCCCCATTACCCCCATTACATGCCACCATCCCCCTCATTTCATACCCCCACCACGTCTATTATATGCCCCCATCACCCGGAAAATCTTTCAGGCATCAGAAGTGTGGTTTAACACCCTCTGGTAAAGTGCTGCCCTCTGGCAAAGTGCCGCCCTAGGCGAGTGCCTTTTTTGCCTTGTGGAAGATACACTACTACCGGAACCATAGAGCCGTACCAGAAGTGACATCAGGCAACAAAGGAACCTGGAAGAAAACACCCATCGTCTCATAATCTTTCTGTATTTATATGGCCTCGGATCCCATTAGTAATTCGGAGGAGTTCTGTATACCATGCGAAACACCTTAACGGATTTGAGCCCTTTGATCCTATCTGTTTGCCAGAGCGAATTCATTTTAACTACTGTTCCAGATACCTGAGAGTAAGGAATTTTATTTGTTCTGCATTAAACTTTGTATTTTTGATACTTATACACGCTATTTGGAGGTTATCTGTAAATATGAGACCCAGAGAGAAGATTCCAAACACCTGTTTATCTGCTTCATATACATGGAATAAAATGTTATAATACACCGTGCACTCCACCCTGTAAGTACATACTATACCATTGTTGTTCTGTATGTCTTTTTCTGTTTTATAGATGCATCTAAGGAGGTAAAGATCATATCCTGGATATCTATCAAGTCATATATTTTTCACTTGATTAGCAATTTAGCGCACTGTCACTTTGTTTTGTGTTTTTTTGTATGTCATTTTGGGCATTGTGGGGTTGAGGTCTGATAGTTTGCAGCTTGTGCATCACCAGAACCAGAGCTGTACCACCTCATAACCCATTATTTTTTTTAGGTCCTGGTTTCTTGCAAACGTCTGCAATTTCACAATTTCGTCTAGGTGCAAATATTTAATATTTTGAGCAATGCAAAAGGTAAATTGTGCATTTTAAAGTACATTGAATATGCATTAACTTTTGAAAGATGCATTTTGGGCACTAGACGGGGCCCTTTAAGCCTTGAGAGTAAATTTGTAGATGAGAGTCGGACAACAGCAGTATGGCTTAACGACTGTTTATGACCTCACCAAGAACACCTCTGGCATTTAAAGCTTTGAAGAACCACAATGATACCACAATGATATGAAGGGTTAAATGTTACCTTTTCCTACAAGATTGATTTGTAATGAAAAATGTCCCCACCAGATTGGCCAATGGTGCAGATGGTCTGTCTCGAAAATCTGGAACAATTTGGAGTAATCATTTCCTTTTCCATTAAATAAACTATTCCCACTTCTTTTATATAACACAACCAACCCTATGTTATAATACAAGGTTATCAATAACTGTGACCCCCTGGGAAACAAAGTGCTTTTTTGTTTATCTATTAAGTTCTAAAGATTTTTCCGCTCCATTAAATTTCTTAACTTGTTTCCTGGTCTTTCAGTTGTGCAACTGCAGAATTAAAGGGGGGTCACATATTACTCTGCCTCATAGTTAAACCCCTCTTTATCTTACCGTGTCTTAAAGGGGCTGTAAATAAAAATATGATATAAAATGAGATATACGTTGTATTAGCAAAATAGATAATGAGTTCAAATTCTGTATAGACCTGAGCCAGGGAGAGGATAAAAAGGAAAGAATAGAAAGAAGAATGGGGGGGGAAAGAGAAGGAAACAGGAAAAGCTGCTAAAAAAACTAAAAAGGGTCGTTCCCAGAGCCCTAGAGAGAGTATGTTAGAACTGGAACAAATTGATTTAATGTAAAAGATATTGGGACCGGGATTATATTGATATAAATATAATTTTTTAAATTATAATATTTGAGTAGAACAATATATAAAATATGATAGAAATATGATATAGAAACAGCCGGCAGAGAAAAAACATGCTTGTATTTTGTCAAATGTACCTGACGCGTTTTGCCAGAGGTGGAGTATGAACATACCAAGCCCTAGCCTGGCTGTGGGTGGAGAATGAGAGAAGGAAACAGGGATACACGAGGGTGCCGGAGATGAGCCACATAAAACTCGTTGGTTCGTGTTGCAGTCTGCTAGACCTTCATTTGGGCAGTTATCAGAGTAAAGCGCTGTTTCTGTGCCAAACAAATTAAAATCTGTTTGGCAAATTTGAGTTGTGTAAGTGAATTAAAAATGTTTTTAAGCGGGATCAGTTTCTTTTTAGCTATGGGTGGTAACTTGTACCTAAATGTGAAGGATCATGGGAGGGCACCGTGCCATAGAATGCCAATATATATACACATCATCTATCCCAAACCCTGTGATTTTAGTTAAGTTGGGCTCCCATTGACACCAGTGGGGGCTTAGGTTTAGGTAGAGATCCCCCAACAATGGCTTGTGAAATAGAGTCACTGGTCTGCTGCAAAGTGCTAAATATGTAGTAATCACAATAAAACCAGAGGAATGTTTCTGCTGATTTTTCCGATAACCTTGCCCCAAAACTGTTAACGATGGTTTTAAAACCAAACCGAATTCAGATAAACCCTGCCACTCACAATAGACTCCAAATCTCCACAGTATGAGGATGTGTCCTGAGAATTTTCATCACTCCTGTATCAAACCTGGAGCAACTCATTGTCTACTACACACACATACAGCGCACAGGAAGGATGCGCACGGACAAAGGAAGTTAATGTCAAAGGTCAACTTAAAACAGAGGATGCGTCTATTTTGATTGTGACAAATGTAATTCAAAGGCATGTCATTTCTGCGGCTTTATTTCACTCATTGAAACCTGTTTAAATGTGTTATGTTAAGATTTCAATAATAGCCTTTCAGACGTTTGGGACAATGAGATTGCTAAACGACCTTTCAACAAAGATCGAGCAAAAAATAGCAAAAATAAGCTATGATGTTAAATACTTTTTCTATGTATTTTTTTTTAAATTGCATTAAATGATAACCAGTGACGCGATAAATGTCCGAAGTGATCTAAGAAGTTTTCGCCATGTTCCCCACTAAACCACTAGAAGGATGCAAGAGGGGTTACCAGACTTTTTGAGGACATGCCCCATTCCAATTGTCATCACTAGCTCAAGCCGATATTAGTGGGGTCACGAGTACCGAGATCTAGTGAATGTGGTAAAGTGAGATCCGCTGCCCCAATGGCATCATGGAATCCATTTGGAGAACCGCGTTCTACAGGATACCATGTTACAATGCATAACGTTTAACGTGTTTTTCCGGGGAGCAACTTTTGGCCAAGGGTTTAGTGGCCCATTTTTGCTATTTCACCAGCCCACCCTTTATCATCAGAGACAGACACAAACAGACAGGACAGATACGTTAAAAAAAATCAATTCTATATTTAATTATTTTACATTATTTTCAAATATCAATATAAACAAATTTAAAAAAAAAATTGACATAAAGAGAAAAATACAGAGTAAAGAAAAAAAAAAGGACAGACATACTGACAGATAAGGTACAAAGACTGACAGACAAAAAAATAGGATAGAAAGGGCTACCTTGGCCCTCCAGCTGTTCCTGTACTACTACTACTACCATAATTCCCTGTCATTCTACAAAGCTGGTGAGGAATTATGGGGTTTGTAGTTTTGCAGCAACTGGAGGGCCACAGTTGGACGCAGGCCCACCATCAGGGGGTGAAGGGCGATACTGGCTTATCCCCCTCTATTAAGCCGGTTCGTGGCTGTGAGGGAAGCGTTGTGCGCTCCCCTCCAGCTGCGCGGCTTCAATAAAGTTTGTTTTAAAAAAAAGTTTTAACAAACTTTATTGAAGCCGAGCGGATTCCCTCACAGTCACGGACCTGTAGAGCAGCAAGGAGGTAAATATTGGGAGAGGGGGGAGGAGGGTGGTAGATAACAAGCATACTGAGGGGCAAAATCCTGGAATATTGAGAGGCATTATCCTGGAATATTAAATGGCATAATCCTGGCATATTAAATGGCATAATCCTGGAATATTAAATGGCATAATCCTGGCATATTTGTTATCCTGGAATATTAAATGGCATTATCCTGGCATATTAAATGGCATATTCCTGGCATATTGGCATTATCCTGGAATATTAAATGGCATAATCCTGGCATATTAAATGGCTAAATCTCGGCATATTGGAATTATTCTGGAAAATTAAATGGCATAATCCTGGCATATTAAATGGCTAAATCCTGGCATATTAATTGGCTAAATACTGGCACATTAAATGGCTAAATCCTGGCATAATAATTGGCATTATCCTGGAATTTTGAGTGGCATTATCCTGGCATATTAAATGGCATTATCCTGGCATATTAAATGGCTAAATCCTGGCATATTAAATGGCATAATCCTGGCATATTAATTGGCAAAATCCTGGCATATTGAGGGGCAAAATCCTGGCATATTGAGGGGCAAAATACTGGCATATTGAGGGGGAAAAGAATGGCATATTGAGGGCAAAATACTGGCATATTAAATGGCATCTTGAGGGGCAAAATACTGGCATATTAAATGGCATATTGAGGGGGATAATCCTTGCATCTTAAATGGAAAAAGAATGGCATCCAGGCATATTAAATGGCAAAATACTGGCACATTGAATGGCAAAATACTGGCATTTTAAATGGCAAAACAATGGCATATTGAGGGAAAAATACTGACTTATTGAGTGGAAAAATATTACTGGAATATTGAGTGGCAAAATATTACTGGCATATTGACTAACTGCTCCCAACCACCCTCCATATTGCATTAGACCCGGATAACATGCTTGTGAGGGTAGGTGGGGCGAGTGGGAGGTATTTTCAGTAATTTAATTTGTTCAGTAAGGGGCCCTGAAAGTCCTGGTGGCTGCCCTGGTTGAACGCCTAGGCACTAGGGCATTTAGAAGGGAGCTAGGGTAGAGGGCAGCATGGGGACAATTGACCCCCTGCCCCCCTTGCCAGCCCTGTCCTTACAGGCAGAGGCGGCTCTAGACTTTGTGAGGCCTTAGGCGAAAGTCGAACATGAGGCCCTCACGGACACACATTATTTAATAAAATATATGCAAGTGATAATAAAAATGAACTGTAGAAATAGCATATTTCAAGATCAGACTCAAATCCCAGCTTCTAGAAATTAACAGCTCCTAGAATTTTATTTGTCTCATAATTATTCTACAAACATCTATAAACATTTGGTATAGATAAAATTGTGTGCGGCTGACTAACTCACATTGTTATTGCTGTGTCCTAAATGTGAACACTAACACATATCACACAGTCATTCATAGACACACTCAGTGAGCACACACTGACTCACAGACACACTCAGTCAGCACACAATCACTCAGCCAGCACACACTGACTCACAGACACACTCAGAAAGCACACAATCACACACTAACAGAAACACTCAGCCAGAAGGAAAGGTGCTCAATGTTGAAAGTGGTCTCACAGACCACGTTGTGCTAGAAGATTGGCACTTTGTTCTTCCTCACAGCACCGGATGCCCTGTGATTTAGCCATTCAATATGCCAGGATTTTGCCCCTCAATATGCCAGGATTTTGCCCCTTAATATGCCAGGATTTTGCCACTCTGTGACAGGATTTTGCCCCTCATTATGCCACAATTTTGCCCCTCACAAATCCTAGAATTTTGCCTCTCAATATGCCAGGATTTTGCCACTGTATGCCAGGATATTGCCCCTCACAATGCCAGGATTTAGCCTCTCACTATGCCAGGATTTTGCCACTCTGTGCCAGGATTTTGCCCCTCATTATGCCAGAATTTTGCCCCTCACAATGCCAGAATTTTGCCCCTCACAATGCCAGAATTTTGCCTCTCACTATGCCAGAATTTTGACCCTCACAATGCCAGAAATTTGCCTCTCAATATGCCAGGATTTTGCCCCTCATTATGCCAGAATTTTGCCCCTCACAATGCCAGGATTTAGCCTCTCACTATGCCAGGATTTTGCCCCTCATTATGCCAGAATTTTGCCCCTCACAATGCCAGAATTTTGCCTCTCACTATGCCAGGAGTTTGCCACTGTATGCCAGGATATTGCCCCTCACAATGCCAGGATTTAGCCTCTTACTATGCCAGGATTTTGCCCCTCACCTCATTATGGCAGGATTTTGCCCCTCACCTCATTATGCCAGGATTTTGCCCCTCACAATGCCAGGATATTGCCCCTCACAATGCCAGGATTTAGCCTCTTACTATGCCAGGATTTTGCCCCTCACCTCATTATGCCAGGATTTTGCCCCTCACCTCATTATGCACGGAGGAAGGAAGTTCCGGTCGCGTTTTTTTTTTTTTTTTAAACTTTATTGCTCGGGTTCAATAAAGTTTAAAAAAAAAAAAAAACGCGATCGGAACTTCCTTCCTCCGTGCAGGAGAGAAGATGCACGGAGGAAACGTCCCAGGTTAGTGTAACAGGGAGCTTAACGGCAGCGTTAAGCTCCCTGTTACATCAAAGGCAATAAGGTGAGTTAGGCAGCCGCGAGGCCCCCGTGAGTGCGAGGCCTTAGGCGGCTGCCTAACTCGCCTAATTAGAGAGCCGCCTCTGCTTACAGGGTTTACCTGTACTTATTTAAGTTCTGTGGATCTAGTAGTTCAGAAGCCATCAGCACACTATTTCAATAGAAACTGATCGATTTGGTAACTAGTGCTTTGGCGCCCCCTGTCTTTCCCCTATGTAAATGCATGCAATATAAAATTGCCAAGTTCCAAGCCGCTTATTCTGCCCCTGTGATCTCAGATATGAAATTAATTACTACAGAAAAGTTCATTCCGGTTCACATCATTTGGCCAGAGATCCTTGAAACCGATACGGCCTGAAAATGTATCAGGGTTATCGGTCGCGGGGCCGGCTTAAGCACTCCAGGACTGTGAAGCAGAATAGCTTTGTTAGGCGTGTTACATCTGGATCACTTCCAAACATCTTCGAAATATTTGCTGGACTGTTGGTGCTCATTAGGAATCATATAAAGTACTTGTGAATGTTTAACAGGGAAAAGACACAGCAGAATTACCAATATTCTAATGGAAATATGATTAAATACAACACCATTTCTTAAAAATGCAGATATGTTTAAAACAGAAATATCACATACTAGTCTATCTTAAATACTGGATCACTTTTTTTATCCTTGGACTATTTTTTGACACTGCTTGCATCCATTTTTAAGTCAATAGACTATTATTAAACACATCCCAAACAAATGTGTCTAGAACTGTTTTCACACAGAAATCCTAAATTTACAGTGCTAGCAAAACCCCAAGGGATTCTGGGTAAGAATATTAATATTTTTTGTACACATTTTTTTTACACTTGCTGCAGCCTCCTCATTGTACTGTCTTGCTTTTTCCTTTTTCCATCTTTTACAACTCACCGTTAAAGGGACTGTATCACCTGAACATTGTTTTTTTCTGTGAATGTAGAGCATAAAAAAAGTCTCCTGCTTATGACATCACTTGTGGCACGATATGCAAATTACACATTACCCAATAAAAAGCAGTTCATTTGCATACTGTACCACAGGTGATGTCATAAGCAGTAGACTCCACAGACACTTTTAAAACACATTTTTCTCCTAATTTTTGCATTTGCTTTTAAATTTTCTAATAAAATGTATAGATAATTTTCAAACATTTGTTATGTTCTACATTAAAACCAATATTTAGGTGACACAGTCCCTTTAATGAACTTGTTCATGTTTATGTCTTACTCTTTAGAATTTCCCTAGGTGATTTCTGGTTGGCATTCATTCAGACACTGCCCCAGTTTGTTCACATGTCATCCATTTTGTCTTTGCCTGATCGACCTTCTGGCTCTTTCCAATCGACATTAAGAATACCGTTATTAAAGGTACTCCTTTACCAAAACCATATTTACATGGTGAAGGACCAAAATTCTCAATACGGATCGATATATTGTGTTACCAGAATTGCAAATGCATGTGTCTACTGTGTATAATTTGAACTACTTTCAGGGGAAATGTGTAATTTGCATATCATACTTATGTACTATATGTACTATATACTTGTGGCATACAAGGTGATGTCATAAATAATCCGCACAATCAGATGAGGCAGGTTTTTTTTTCATTGTAAGTAAAGTTTTATTTGAACTTTTTTTCAAGGGTTTGTGTTCCTTGTTTTTGCACACTGAGATCAGTGAACTAATATACCAAATCTTTATAAAATAATGCATCTCTTCCAGGAAATTACTCTAAAGATGGAGTACAAGAACATCCAGTAGGCAGACAAAATTCAGGCACCCCCCCCCCCACACGTTGTACACCTACGACATGCCTCATCACCAACGTTGCACACCCATGACATGCTCCATCACCCCATTACATACTCCATCACCCACATTGCATACACACTAAATACCCCATCACCCCCATTACATGCCACCATCATCCTCATAACATACCCCCACCACGTCCATTACATGCCCGCATCACCCCGATTAATTGGAAGGTGCTAAAGCTTGCTGAACAGTGGGGGAGGGAGCAAAAATGTTTGAAGCACCAGAAGTGTGCTTTAACACCCTCTGGCAAAGTGCCGCCCTAGGCGATTACCTTGTTTGCCTTGTGGAAGATACACTACGGAGAACATCCATCTGATCTTAAGATATCCTGACTAGTGTTGAGCGAACCCGAACCGCACTGTTCGGGTTCGTACCAAACATTACGGTTTTTGGACCCCGGACCCGAACACGGACATTGCACTGTATGTTCGTGTTGGAGTTTGGGGTTCGTCGATTACATTGTATGTATTGCTATTGGCTTTCAATAAACCGAAATAGAGTCCCCATTAATAAGAATTTCTTATGAATGGGGACTCTATTTCGGTTTATAGAAAGCCAATAGCATTACATGTATTCCATAAACCGAAAGTCTATAAATCGAAAGACATTCGGTTTATAGACTTTCGGTTTATGGAATACATGTAATGCTATTGCTATTCTATAAACCGAAATAGAGTCCCCATTCATACGAATAGGTCAATTGACCTATTCGTATGGATGGGGACACTCACCCACATTTTACTTCATTTTGCAGCCCTTTCCAGGACTTTTTTAGAGGCATTTTAGTGGCCAAAAGTTCGTGTCCCCATTGACTTCAATGGGGTTCGGGGTCAAGTTTGAGCACGGACCTGGACATTTTTTCGAAGTCCGGCCGAACCTGTCGAACCCGAACATCCAGGTGTCCGCTCAACTCTAATCCTGACTGATCTACATACCCCGTATATCCAACAGATCATATATTGGATATTACTAAACCTTGAGTATCTCAATTTCACACTTGCATGCACGGTGTTAGAGGTTGTGCCACACAACATTTATTTGGTATATTCTTTTATTAAAGAATTTCTATTTAAAATGCCTACACTTGAATTCTGCATACCTTTTTTACACCAGTTTTCCTATCTCAATGTAACATTTGGGGATTTGGGTGGATCTCTAGTCTCATTAGTGGTTTGGATCATTACCTGATGCCTTTGACAAAGAGTAAAATGATTACTATACTCTGTGACATCAGACAATACTGTATGCGTGTAGGCCTTTAGACCTTCCAAGTGCTTAGATTCCTGTGTGATGCTTACCCCATCCTTGAAAGATACTCAGTCATTTCCTCTTCTCGACCATGTCCTGCGGGCAGGAAGCTGACAAATGGTTTCTTTCGATGCTATACTGAAAACCTGTATCCTTTCTGGTGTTTACTGCAACTCTGGCCATGATATATCAACAGTTCCATTTTAAACACAAGTAGACTCGGTGCTTCCCCTCATAAATATTTATTAAAGGGCAGAGGGTTTAAAATCTCGTGACTTAGCAGCTTTACTTTTGGCACAGTCCCCAGAGCCCTGCTCGATTAACATTGGAAGCATCCCTGTGCTATGTGTGGTTTTGGAATGTCCAAGCATCTTTTAAGGAATTTAATGGCTTTGATATGATTTTTTTATTTTTTTTATTGTCTATGCCCCTTGTTCTATTCCTGACATGCCAGAATGGTCATGTGTCCTTAAGGTGTTACAATACATTTGACTACACTTTCTTACAGTGCTAGGAACCTTTATATTACACATTCAGTAGAATATGCCTTTCATTCACAGTTACACTTATCATTTTATTATGGCTGTGCAGCCTGTCCTTTTCCCATTTTCTACCTGGACTGGTACTCAAATGTGATTAATAAATGTTTCTCTTTATATTATTATACAGGATAAGTTATGGTGGAACAGAAAACTTCCCTAAATTGTTCACACAAAGTTGGAAGCATAGCATTGTCCAAAATGTTTTGGTATGCTGAAGCATTAGCCCAAGCCCTGAAAAACAGCCTCATACTATATACCTCCTAGACCACACCTCACAATGCAGTCAGACAGGTAAAGTTCTCCTGGTATACATCAAACCAAGATTTTCCCATCAGACTGCCAAATATTGAACACTCCATAGAACATGTCTTCCAGAGTCCAGCGGCGGCATGCTTTATACCACTCGATCCAACGATTGGCAATGTACTTGGTGATGTAAGGCCTGCATGCAGCTGCTCGGCCATAGCAACCCATTCCATGAAGCTCCCGCCACCCAGTCTTTGTGCTGATATCAATCCCAGGGGGAGTTTGGAATCTTAAACTATGGAATCAGTAGACCATTGGCAACTTCTACACACCATACGTCTTAGCACTCGGTGACCCCGCTCCGTGACTTCAACTTTGTGAGATTTTCTATTTTCGATAAATACCAAGAATATCTATCAGGGATGAAATAATTAAGTATTCTGCCTTGTTTGGTGTGTAGATATGTTGAATGACTAAATTACTGGTGGAAGGGTTCTTTCCATCACCTTCATCCACTATATCTTTAATGATGTTTTCTTCATTAATTAGGCAATAAACCAAGAGGCTGCAGCTCTTTGAAAAGCAGGACAGAGGTAAAGCTCAGCGGGACAATCACCCCAAATCAGTACTGTCCCCTGTAAAGAGGGATTGTTGGTAACAATGTGGTTAAGCTGTATGGTTTGGGACACAGGCCTAGCTTGACATGTACCTACCACTGTAATATGGAGTGCATCTACTTTTCAGTAAGTTTTGCAGGCCTTCAGGCTTTTTTCCTATTTAATTACCAGCTGGAGCCTGATATATATCGTAATTTATATATATTTTAGACTTTATTTCTTTCTGAAATGAGGAAGAATAAGGCCCTGCCTATCACAGGTGATAGCTTAGGCTTCTTGAGCTAATTAGACAGTGGTTATGGAACCATAGCACATATTATATACATTCTTATTTAGAACGTGTATACTTTTAGACTTCAGGACATGTTTAGAAAGCACTAGCGTGGCTACTTCGTACCGTATCATCTGATTACACATCTGTTTTAGTCTACTCATAGTCCATAAATTATCCTGTATTTTAATGCAAATATTTTATATGTGGGTTTAGACTACCTTGACATTTCTACAGCTCTAGTTTCCAAGTAGCTATACAAATATTTTTAATTTCTCTGGAATTTCTCTAATTACCAGTCTATTACCATGACTGGTAATAGAGGGGTTAACTCTCTGAAACTGCTCAGGTCTGCTAATAGAGGAGTTTATTCGCTGAAACTCCTCCTGTCTGATAATAGAGGGTTTAATTCTTTTTTTATGGTCCAGAGGTCATGTGATCCCTGTGACAAACAAATCACACGACCAAGTCAATGTTTGGAAACACTGATCGTGAGGTAAAGAGTAACAGTTCAGTGACTGGAGCAGTTCCAGAAGTTAAAATACAAATATGTTTATGGTATGCCATGCACATCCAGTGCTGTTAATAGGACAGTTTGGTGTGACATACCCTCCAATGTCATGAAGGGGTTAACACACTAACTGATTTCTGTAATTTTGCCCATCTTTTCAGTAAAATAGATGTCAAATTTCAGAAAACTGTAAAAAAAAAAACTACGTTTTGGACTTCTTATTTCACACCTACTTACTGGGCAACTGTACACAAAATATTACCTTGTGTTTAATTGAAGAAATAAAAATGCTTTAGTTAAAAGTGGTTCAGAATACTGAGCTAGATCCGTCAGATCTTCCTTCATCTGAACAAAGAGTCCAAACAAAATGTCCACCTCCTGAAACAGCTATATAAAGTATTGGGGGCTCAAAAAGGTATTGTTTCTTTATATAAAAAAAAAAAAAAAAATCTAAATGAATTACTTTAATATGTAGTGTTGAGGGTGCGTAGAGAGACATCTTAAACCGTTTCATTTATTTAAATACAGCAACATTTCTTAAAAGTAAATATTTTGCATAACACAATGATAACAATTACTCCAAATATTGTGATTATAGTTTAATCTAAGAAAAATCAGTTAAAGGGTTGAATAAGGTTGTGCTTCAACTAGTTTTAGAAGCGTATGCTCTGATGATCCTACAGCTCCCTCTAGTGGTTAAATGGAGAATGCAGAAGAACCTATGTTCATTTTAACTGACAAGTCACGACAGATGTGCAAAAACTTACAAAATGAACAACACTTTTACAAATGACCGGTTGAATGTTAAATTTCACTTACAAATCTGTACACATTGTGCTAACAGAATGAGAAGGTTTTTAACGAATGTGATTTCTAAATTTGCTAACAAATTATAATTCTATGCTATAACATGTCATATTCTGAGCTCCTTTAATTATATACTTTCATTAAGAGAATTATGAAGCTAGTGCCATACTCTAGCATTGCAAAAGAAACTGAAAACTAAAAAAGGCTTCACATAAGACATAACACCTTTCGCCAATTTTTTGGGCGCACATTCTTCATTAACCGAATCGGCCACTAAAGGATAGAGTTTATTTCCACCCAAATTAATGGTACCTTTTTTTTTTAATCAACCTTGGAAGGATGAAGCGCTGAGCGGACACTGCTGGGATTCGAACCTGGAAGTTTGAACAGGCTCTGTATGACATCACTTTGAGAAACGTGCCAGATTCCGATCTCTCACATCGGTCCCTGATATAGTCGTTCAATTAGTCATCTATAAAAGTACCAAGATTCTGAGCTTTTTATTGGGAGTTGAAAGTGTCTCAAGTTAAACATTTCAGTACAATTTCAGCTGTTTCCTATTTATGTTACCAATTAAAAGGCGCAGTTTGGATTTTAAGAATGAATGGTCATCCATTGGTCTCTATGCATTAGCCGGAGTTATTTTATCTCAGGTTACTGAATACCATGGACTGACAAATGGGGTCTATTCAATGACCTGAGTCAATTGATCTTAGGTCATTGAATCAAAATAGACCGCAAAAAAATAATAATATTAGAGTTAAAACTAGTAATACCTATTTGCTCGAATATAAGACGACCCTGATTATAAGACGACCTGCCCAAACTTTGGATATTCCTTAGGGAAAAAAAAATAAAAGCCTGAATATAAGACTACTCTATAGGAAAAAAGTTTAACTTGTATATATTTACATGTAAATTACTTTTTAATATTTAATAAAAATTATGATATCAAATGCATTTAATAATCAATAATTGTTTTTAATTGTATGAGCCAATGCTGCCTCTCTCTCCCCATAGTGTTATTTCTCTCCCCCTCCCAAACGTTTCTTTCTGTGCCCCCCCCCCCGTCTCTCGCTCCCTGGAGGTTAGTGAAGGCAGCCGGGGGATGTCTGTAAGATAGTGCAGACATCCTCCATGCTACCCGACACTTCTGTCTATTATGACTGACAGCAGGTCCGTCATAATAGACTGAAATGTGGGGCCGCCCGGCACTTCCGGTGGCACTTTTATGATGAAGCCGGTGGCAGCAGAGGATGTTAGGTATTTTATAAAATATGTAACTTAACAAGTGTGACTGGGCGCCGCCATTTTGTGAAATGGTGCCCCCCTGCCTTCACAGCACAAATTTCTCACGGGCTGGGGACACAGAATGGAGTCTGAGTCAGAATTCTGAATGGGAGGGTAATTAACTATTATACAAGGGGGCAGAGTTATGATCTGGTTAATCTCCACTGTGTTGGAAGGCAGACAAAAAAAAAAAAAAAAAGTAAAAAGCCACCTAGTCCTGCCCACTATGATACACAGGTGCCAGTAAGAGCAGGAAAGTATCTTATGATATCATTCTGCAGGTTTTGGCAACCATAGTAAATTGATACTGGCTGCAAGATTTTGGATGATGTTGCATCATGGGAAATATTCACAAAAATGGAGCCAGGATATCAACACCTAATTTTATATGCAATTAATTCAATCATATTATTATAAAAAAAAAAAACAGTGGCATATTATTTATTTATGTTGACTGTTACAGCACATTAGGCAGAACAGAAAGGAAAGTATTGGGGGGATACTTTAAATGGCAGATTTTTTTGCTTTAGAGATTCATTCTGCTTTCAAACCTGTATTTTTGCGATTTATTAAAAATAAGTTATTGGACTCACTGGTTATGATTTATTTATTTTACAAAAATGTTAAACAGAAAAAAATAAAAAACTTTACAAAGCATTTTATACAAAAATTAACACTGAAATATAGGGGAGACAAAGTTTGCATTAAAACTCTGAAAGACATACATTCTATACACTTCTAAGTGGTAAATATATTTTTATAGATCAATAAGTGCTCACACCTTCAGAATTGTATGACCTATAAAAATAACAAAAAAATAAAAAGATACTCCACTCAAAAATGGATAATGGTGAACTAAAGAAAGAAGTTATATCAGCTAGACTGGTGGTAAACAAAGCCACAAACTTACTCCAGTGTGTATAAAATTAAGGGAAAAGGGAATTGGCAAGGGAATTTCAAACTTAAGGCAAAAAGTAGGGGAGCTGGAAAAATTCTCCAAGTTGGCTATTTTAGCCTTGCTTTTATCATTTTAATTTCCTGGTCAATCACCTGTAATGCCCTCTTTTATAAATAAAGCTCCTAGTCACTAAACTCTTTATACCGTGATAGAAAGTGCCCGTCCTTTCTTGGTTTAGCCCCATTGTACAGTGTTACTACAGCATTTAAAGAGGTATGACAACTCTTCGGAGGCACTTGGAAAGATTGTCTTGCTAAAAATGGAGGTTTCAGAGTTCAAGCTTACCCAGGTTAGATGTAACCCATGAAATAGCAGGATTTGCATACAAAATATATTTTCCAACTGTAGATCATAAAGAAAGAAAAAAATGGGAAAAAAAAATAATTATACCTTCTGTACAATAATTTCAGGATAAAAATATACAATTTATTGATAGAGGTAAAAATCTGGGAGATGATTATCTGGTTGGAGAAAGATCAAACTAAACACTATACCTCTGTATAAAATAACCTTTCCATGAACAGGATTATATCTTGCACTAAAGCAGCATAGACTGACATCTGGCCAGTGGCAGTAACCGATTCAGTTCTGATCAGAAACTTGGTCCATGCTAAAGCTTAGATTACACAATGGGGTTATGTATAATTGTCAGTCCCTGGTGAAAAATTCCAAAACTGGAACAATCATGTTCCTGTGGGGATATCTCCTATAGCAGACTTTAAATTTATTTACTCCTTACACATAACTGACAATGACTTCAACAATGTCCATGTTGGTGCTCACCTCTGGTAGCATAAGGGTCACACCATCTCCATCCTGACCAATGGTACCCCTATATCGCAACTACTTGCATACCAAGCAGACGTGATATAAGAAGTCTGGGACTTAAAAATCATAATCCAGTAATTGCAAAACCAGATTTTGGAAACCGATCATAGGATCAGGTGACAAATCCTCATTGGATCAGAGTTTTGGTCTCCATTGTGAAGGCCAGGGCTGAAGAAAGGGTAGAAGCCCTCAGCATTTACACCAGTGAAGGTGAATAAGTGACCCATGTGTTCAGCATCTAAAAAGGTGACTTCCTCACTCCCACAATCAAGATACACACCAATCCTCTGAAGGGGAGTGTCTATCTGGAGTGTAGTCCAAGGTACAGTGGCTGCGATATATTGATGAACGTCAATCATACGGAGAGCCCAGTAGCCATTTTTTGGATTCAGCTTGACCCGGGCTTTGCGGTTTACAGAATCCGAAGCCACTCCTACATCCCACTTTGTCTTATTGCCCACCCACACCTCCCAATAATGTCGGCCGCCGCGGTAGACCCGAGACCCAAGAACGTTGACGCACTGCAGGAACCTACGAGATGCATCTCCAATGGGAAGGCGAGGTGGTCTCTCACCATCTGTCACACTTCTCAGGTCATTGGAGAACATGAGGCTGGGGTGGGCTGTAGAACTGTCATAAGTTATCGGTTCTGGAACTAAATGGAAAGACAAGGGGGAAAAAAAAAAATTATGATTTTGAACTTTGTGAGTTCTCTGGTATCCTGAAGACTTTGTCAAACACGTCTGTAGTTCCTTGGTTTGATGGTTAAGTCTGGGAACATAGAAGTGAAAACTATGTTCACCTACATCAAGACAACTGTACAACTCACCAGGAAGGATGGATTTAAACATCCTGCGCCACACCATGTACTGAAGGGGGCCCTTGTGCTTGTTGTAGAACAGGTCACAGTTATCCAGAACTGGAGAGTCTACCCTCACAGCAGGCCTGAAGTGGGATATTAAAAACCTAATAAAGTTGTGCCAACTTACAGCACAGAACAGAAGGGGCAAGTGATAGTGCAGAAAGAAGCACAGGGGTTTTAGCAGGCAAGGTAGCATGCTACAGGATATAGCAGTCAATAGTGTTAGAGCAGGACTAATAAAACATTGCTAATTACCTGCTTGACAGAACATTTTGTTCATTAAGAAACTTATTACAAGGACAACCAAGTTAAATTAAAAGATTGCACCAAGTGTATGCATTTTAAATAGAAATGCTTTAATTACATGATATAAAGCTCCTTCTTGAGTCATCTTTGCTACATATGGCTTTATCAGGGTGAGGGCATCTTGGTTCAGAGCTTCATGCATCTGACCCAAGATTCTAAACATGTCTGCTACCTGACAGAGCTATACAAGCAAAGAGGGCTCCATAAAAGGCACTATGTGTGCTCTTTTAAAGCATGTCTATGTAAAAGCTAAAACGAGGCTCAGTTTAAGCCAATAGGCGATACCCAGCAACTAAACAGCCGATAGAGAAAATGTCTATTACCTGGAAAATAAGGATACAGGTGATTCACCAGTGAAGAACAGAGAGATAACTTGTTACAAAAGATGTGGAATAGTGCCAGGTTTAATTATCGGGATGGATGGACAATAGTTTGTTGAAAGGGGATCTAAACGAAAAGTGGGAACACTGATTAACTAGGATGTAGAAGGGTGGATATATTATGGTTATTAGGCATCCAAGTTCACTGTGGGTTACCCATGACCTTCACTTCTAAAAAATAGTTTGAGTTTAAGTTTTGCTTCAATTATTCACAGAATTAAAAAAAAGAATAATTGGAGAAACTGTGCGAAGCCGACAGTCGCTCCTAGTAAATCATGCAAAATGCAAGGGAGGAAAGTATGGGAATACAAAAACCTAGGATGATAGTAGGCGAGGAGTGAATGCGTATGGAAGTAGGACAGTGTCAAGATGTCAGCACTGTAGTATATGAAGGAGCACAGAGCTCACTTAAGATTTGCAAGTGGTTTTTGTTCCAGTACAGACTAAGATAAAAGTGAAGTATTCGAGGAACACTTGTGCAGTACAAAATGTAGATTTGTTTTGAGTTAAATCCCTATAACACCAATTCCCGCATAAAAGCATAGTGCGATTTGCTTGCAGAAGTGAAAAGCAGTGGCAAAAACAGCAACTCTAAACATAAGAAAGATACAATAAAAATAGTGATATTCCATTCACTGTAGGGATATCAATGCATGAATACTAGCTAGTTTTCAGTGCAAATTATAATAGACTGTACAGTGTAGACTGGCCACAAGGTTAGGGAGGTCTAACTGCCTTACCTTGTGGTGGTCATAGGCGGTACCATACTGTACAGCAAACAGTTAAATTGGTAATACAAAAAAAATGGGAGGAACTTCCTTACTACCAGGATAAGTGTAAATTATATAAATTGTATACGTACCTTCTCTTCACTTCTTCCGCCTGTAAAAAGAATAGGAAAATAACTATAAGTCTGAAATTGAACTGTGGAAACGTGTAAGGCTTTCATTCCTGCAGCCCGCTTACCACTCCCATCCCATTCTCTGTGACACCAAGCTTTGGTGATGAATCCTGGCTTGGGCTGTAAGTATGGAAGCCGGTTAGACAGGCTAAATGCCCAATACAATGTAAAAGAGCCAGAGATTCTGTCTGGCAAATCGGATTTGGAGCCAGTCAAACAAAATGTCTCCGTAGTAATTCAGACAAGCGGATTTCTGTGACGGATAGGCCTGTACTTTGTTTCATTCAAATAACTCCTGCCACACAACCCTTGCTACCACAAAACTTATTTCTAGATTTTGTACGATCCAACTGTCCTGCATGTAAAGTTCTTACATACGGGGTAGCTCATCTTTATTCTTCATCTTGCAGTGGAGATGCAGGTACTCCGTAATGGAGGTTGCTAAATGTACACTTTTCCTTGAAATGTATAATATACAGTGCCACAATCGCAATGTGTTGCTGTAAATCTATCAGTGACCATGTGCACTCTCAGTTTGTACCTCCAAACATTCTGAATGGCCAAAGAGTATCAGTATTTTCAGGAGAGCTCCTGAAGATGTGGCGGTGGGAGGGCATCTCTTACATTATTATGGTCAGTTGATGGATTGCAAGGTATGAGATTTGGTCTTTAAGAACAAAAACATTTGGATTTTACGGCCCATTTGAGAGGTATGTGATTTTCCTTGTTGTGTTTTATCAGTATCACCATTCCACTACCTAGCATTAATCTCTTGAATGTCCAGAGTACAAGGATTGGAAAGACAATTAACTTTTCAGCTTGGAAGCTAGAATAAGTGCATAAATCCTAGAACAAAATGAAAATTTAAACTCTTTATGTACCTCTACCATGAAAAAGTCTCCAGATTTCTGTAGGGTTTCCTGGATGTACGCCACATCCTCCGTTAGACCGCTGATCTGTTCCTCCAGTTTTGTTACAATTTCCACCAGACGATCCAAAGATTTTTTCTCCTCCTCATCTACAGAGGTCAACAACTTTTTTTCTTCCGTTAGCAGAATTTCGTGCAACGTTTGGAATTCCGCCACAATCTGCCGACGCATATCATGGCCGGTTTCCTACGGGAAAAGTGGTGTACTTTGGTCACGGCACTGAATAAATCATAAATCAAGAAGTCTCAAGATCCTTTGGGGTGATAAGGGCCTACACTTTCTAATGTTGCAGCAGCAGAGTTCACTGGATTACCCTTTGGAGGTACTAGAAAAGTGGTTCACAAGTATGGTTACTACCACTCTCTGTACTCCCATTGAGTCTCCATGGCACACTAGAAAAATCTACGTGATCACATATTTGCAGTTACTGGAACATTAAATGAACTCAGGGAGAAGGAGGGGAAAAAAAACAAAAAAAAACAAACGAATAATCACTTTAGTGGAGATAGGACAATCTTCCAAAAAGAAAAATGACCGCCAACATTGATTTAACAACCAAGGAACAGCTCCATACATCTACTCTGTAGCAAAGCAGGCCTAAAATAATTAGAGTTTTCCCACCATCATACAGCAGCGGGGATGGGACACTTCATCGCGGCTGCATCCGTGAAGCCGCTTAACCACCATCACTTCACCACACGACAGCTCGTCGCAGGAGATTTCAACGCGGTACATTTCATCGCTAAAGGTAAGTTTATTTTACAATTCGGGTTAAGGGGGGTTAGTATTCGTGTTAAAGGGGGTTAGTATTTGGGCTAAGGGGGTTCATTTTAGCATTAGGGTTAAGGGGGTTAGTATTCGGGTTTAGGGGGTTAGTATTCGTATGGGGGGGGGGGAATCATTTATTAGGGGGGGTTATTTTCTTTTTACTTGTACATTTGTAAGAGCTGACAGTTGAGCGCTGAACTGTCAACTCTTACATAGCCGCGTCCGCGATCAAACGACCACGTTATACTTCATTTCTGACAGTTCAGCGTTCTAACTGCAGCGGGGATCAAGCGTCCCTACAGCAGTGCCTTCTGTTTATAAAATATAAGGAAAGCGCAACTGTGTTGATGGATCCTCCCTGAATCCGGAAATGCAGGTTGCACTCCATACAGAGAAGCAGCACAGGTTAGAAAAAAAAAAATACAAATTTAAAAAAAAAAAAAAAACATTGTACTTACTAGGCTGCAAAATATTTGATTTTGCCTTCTATGAAACAAGCAAAAACTTCCTGGATGTGAAAAGGAGGAAAACATTTGAGTATTATAGCTGAGTACAGACGGGAATATGTGCTAGATAGAAGCTCCTTAGGACCCATCATCAATATACCTTCACATTTCCAATCTTCTTCTCCGCCTCTTCTTTCTTCTTTATTAAACCGCTCAGTTGCTTCTCTCGTGACTTTTGAAGCGCTTTCAGATCATTCTGTAGAGAAGGAAAAAGATTAATGTAAAGGAACTTTTTAGAAGATTGTTCACCAACAGCAATTTGCGTCATCAAGCACAGCGCTGATAGTGCCCATCAACAATAAGCCTTCTAGAACCAAAACAAAAACACTACAATCCCAACCCCTTCATTTAGAACGACTTGTTTTTAGAAATGAAAATTTTCCAAAAAAATAAAATAAAATAAATTCTAAATAGGTGACTGCAACTTAATTTGTGCACATGCCAAAATCACTATAGAAATTTAGACCAGCGGACATTAACAAAGTATTGTATCACATCTTGGCACAAAAAATTTAAAAAAATTGTACTGCTGGAATTTTCCTCCGAGCACAAGAAGATCAATTAGAACCTGTTTTTAACAATTTAATGTAAGTAATTTTTTATGCTTTTTATGTACAGTAAAAATAATGTTCAGGTGATACAGTCCCTTATTTATTACATATGTAAACCTGACATGTATCTGGAGATATAAGCGGGTTTACGCGGAGCTCTGCCTCTAAGCGGAGCTGGAGCTTGTCTGCATGAGGTCTATCGGGTCAGGTCGTCCCCGGTGGTGCAGAGAAAGACTTTCGTTTTCAGATGCCACCATAAGAGGAGTTAATCAGAGTGCCCTCTGTTGGTGGTCTTTACACTTGGGCTTCTAAATTAGAAGAAAAAATATATATTAGTGGCTCTTTAAAGGCAATGGGAGAGGCGGTCCTAAACACTACTGACCCAACCGCTGGTTGCCAAAATGATATAGTTCTTGAACTATCAGACAAGGAAATGTCTTGGAGGCACAAATGGCCCTGCTTTCCAACACGACAGCTGCACCTCATGCTAATGTGGAGTTCATGGTTGAAATCCCAGAATTTCTAATTCAGAACAGCAACCGCCCTCCATTTTATAAGTTTGATGCATTGTGTAGTGTTTAAGCAGTGATGTTCCTAAGCAGTGATTGTGGTTGGGTGCAACAGTTGTGAGATGTCACATGTGAAAAAAGGTCTTCCCATGCCTCTTAGGGAGCCCTCTGATTGGCTCAATTTAACTATTAACCAAGTTAACACCTCAACCCAGGACTTTATAGATTCAACTTTCAATGCCACTGCTTGAATACAAGAAAGTTATCAACAAACTTTTCCTGACTCATGTTCTTTCAGCTGGTACAGGACACCAACCTCTATTTTACTTTGATATTCAGGAGTGCCGCATCTCTTCACTAGTTCCACCACTTTTTTCAGGAGATAGTTGGACTTTACCGCCTTGTTGGCTATTAATGCACGGCAGTGGGGGCAGCAGGGTTCCTTCTGTGTGCTGTCCAAGTAGTGTGTAATGCAGGCCCTGCAAAAATGATGCATGCATTCCAACATGACCGGGTCAGTCAACATCTCGCAGCACACAGCACAGGTCAACTCCTCTGAAAGGGTAGCCTCGGTGGGTTTTGCAGTTGCCATTCCGGTTTATAGAGCTGTAGGGAAAAAAAGGGAACATATATATACATATTTATGCATGTGAAAATAAATCAGCACTTTTGTATTGAACAAAACAACACATATGAACACTGATTTCCCATTTCAAAAACAAAATGACTTACTTTTTATGTCATATTGCTGTAAGCCAATAGTATTCCTCTATTCTTCAGGGGCTAACAACATTATACTCGCTAAGAAAGGGATATCTGTTTGTATGTCAGCACCACCCCATATTACTGGAACTCATCTTCCACTAGTAAATCAAGCAAATACGTCAGATGCAGAAACCCACCAAATCTGCTCTTAGAACACATTACTCGGCCGTTAAAGGGTCTATTTTTTTTTTTATATAAGGGGAGAATACTGCAATTTTTTTTACCTGTTCGAATAGGAGATTTTGCTTTCAGAATACAAGAAAAGACATACGCAGCCTCGTTCCTGTAAATTCAAAAATAAATACTGTACAGCTGTACTGAAAAGTGCACATGCTCAGTGCTTCCATGAAAAAAAAAAAAGGCACAACAGGCATGCACAGAGGCGATCCATGAAGCACTATAACCATGGTGTACTTAGTTCCTGCATATACACAGTGTGTCCCCATGGTTTTCCTACCTTGCTCTGCACAGCTGAGAATTTGTAGATAATGCAGAGAATAATAAATAGGATATATTATATATACCGGTATATAGCTTAGCATAACTTAAAAGCACATGTATAGACTTAAGAGGAAAAAATTGGACTGTGGGTTGTCTTGTGCATGACCTGTACCACTGGAAATACAAATAACACATTACCCACTAAATGTAGTTTAATTTGCACAAAGTGATGTTAAAATCAGGAGACACCCCAGGCATTTACAAAAAAACCAAAAACAAAAAAAACTCAATCTATGAATGTGTTTGTAATTGTGATCTTGAGATTTTTCTACAGTACAAATAATATTTAGGTGACAGAGCCTTTAATTTGCTCTTTTTTTCCCCCATTCATATTACCCATAATGCTCTGTGCCTTTAGATTGTAAACAAACAGGAGGGAGTCCTCTCCTTTTAGCTATTATCAGATCTAATGGCATCAACAGATGAGCAAGATCACATCATAAGTAAAGAGAATATATGGTAGAATAGTGCAGTCTTGTTAATAAGAAATAAACAGGTAAATAGACTCCAACCCTATGCACACTACCAGCAAAGACAGTTTAACCATCATTAAAAAAAAATATATATATATATATACACACATATAAAAGGACTCTATATAAAGCAGCTGCAGTGGCACATTCTATGCAGGGTTAGAATGTGATGATGACATAGAATGTTAATGGCCCACAGGGGGTTAATTTACTCATCCTGTACACTCCCTCCCCCCCCCTGCATACCATCTCTATACAATTCCCACTAACCTCTTGCCAGACCCCAGTATTCTTCCCACAGGCTGGAAAACTTCTATGATAGGAAAAGCAATTAGCTTAACAGTACTGACCTAAGTATCTTATGATGCTGTGTTATTGGCTGACAGAGTATCACATGACTCCCCCCTCCTCTGAATCACATGTCTGGTTGTTTTTAATACAAAAACAACTTTCTTATTTAACCGATTGTGGGCTGGGTTGTTTTTTTTTTTTTTTAACTGCTTTAAGGAGATACATGTTCTTCTATAAAAATGTGAGCATAATAAATCTTATTCTGTGAAAGGTGGCATGGCAGTCAGGTAAAATATGATATATAAAAAGAATAGATATTTAGTACAGCTTACAGAATAAATATGTTTTTATGTTTTGCTTAATTGCTGTACTTTTTTAAATAGAAATGCTTTAATGAAAGAATACAAATAAAGTATAAAGTACAAGTTCAGGGGGGTTAGTGTTAGTATTAGGGTTTGGGGGGTTAGTGTTAGTATTAGGATTCGGGGGGTTAGTGTTAGTATTAGGGTTCGGGAGTTAGTGTTAATATTAGGGTTCAGGGGTTAGTGTTAGTATTAGGGTTCGGGGGTTAGTATTAGTATTTGGGGGGTTAGTGTTAGTATTAGGGTTCAGGGGGTTAGTGTTAGTATTAGGATTCGGGCTTTAGTGTTAGGATTAGGGTTCAGGGGGTTAGTGTTAGGATTCGGGGGGGTTAGTGTTAGTATTAGGGTTCAGGGGGTTAATGTTAGGATTAGGGTTCAGGGGGTTAGTGTTAGTATTAGGGTTCAGGGGGTTAGTGTTAGTATTAGGATTCGGGCTTTAGTGTTAGGATTAGGGTTCAGGGGGTTAGTGTTAAGTTTTTTTTTTATTTTGCATTGATGATATCAGATATGTTTTTGTTCTGTGAGTTTAT
The DNA here is from genome assembly GCA_036172795.1 of Pelodytes ibericus. NCBI lineage: Eukaryota > Metazoa > Chordata > Amphibia > Anura > Pelodytidae > Pelodytes > Pelodytes ibericus. Next base: position 20,663,349 of record CM069858.1, on the reverse strand, counting down.
TTAATTAATTTTTTTATTAGACAAGTTTGACTGGGCCCACTGAGTTAAAAACCAGTGATTGAGCCCATGATCTTCAAAGCGATTTTGTATTGTTGATTTCTGATATGTTTTGTTTTTCTGGTGTGACTGTATTTAATAAAATATGTAACTTAACAAGTGTGACTGGGCGCCGCCATTGGGGTTGCCACCTTTTCTTCAAAAAAAATACAGGCCCTGGTACTGTCTCCATAGACTTAACATTGGCCTGATGCCAATTTTTTACCGGCCTGCCGGTAAAATACCGGCCAGGTGGTAACCCTAGCCGCCATTTCGTGAAATATAGTGTTTTTGGGTGCCACACCCCAGAGACTTTACAGCACTAGTATCTAACTTTGGGGCTGGGGACACAGAATGCAGTCTATAAGTCAGAATTCTGATCATAGACTTGCATTGAATGGGAGGGTAATGTAACGATTACATCACAAGGGGGCAGAGTTATGATCCTGATCAGGTCAATCTCTTCTCTTTGTGTTGGAAGGCAGGTAAAAAAAAGTTGTACACAGCCTGCCCACTAGGATACACAGATGCCAGTAAGAGCAGGGGAGTATCTTATGACATCATCATGCAGGCTTTGGCCACAGTTGTAAATTGATACTTGTTGGAAGATTTTGGAGAATGTTGCATCATGGGTAAAATTCTCAAAATGGATGCTGGAGATAAACACCTAATGTTATTTTTACTTTTATATGCAATTAATTCAGACATAGTAGAAAAAAACAGTGGCATGGGATTTATATATGTGTTTGATTCAAATGCACAGGTAAAGGGACACCTCCACTTACATGAGATATAACTAAATTAAGTTTATGGAGGCAATAAGATAAACAAAAATACTAATAAAATATAATAATATTTATGTAGAGGATCCCTGAGACATTAATATTATTTCAAGGATTACGCAAGGGTAAACATGTTGACAAACACTGGTATAACTAAATTATGTGTGTAGATATATGTTCTTCACTCATATCTTAAAGGGACTGTATAACATAAACATTAATTTAACTAACAGTGCAGAGAATAAAAAATTATCTAAAAAACTTAAAATTTTTACATTTTCAGAATTGGGTACAGTGTGTGTGAGTCTATCACAGTGCTCCATAGTTCAGTGTGTGTGAGTCTATCACAGAGCTCCATATAAATAAATCTATCTGTAATGTGTAGTGTGTATGAGTCTATCACAGACTGCACAGCAAGACATCTCACAGTAATGTATCTTTAAACAGCAGGACGTGTAAATGTATAAAATACATTATGCAAATAAAATAATTTGTTCATATTCTGATTGATTTCACTAAGTACAGCAAAAGCTATCTAGAAAATAAAAAAAAATCTATATATATATACAAATTCTTGGAATTGTTCCAAGGGGTACCTCAATGATCTGTACTTGGACCCATTATCTTAAATATTTTTATTAGCGATATTTCAGAAGGTCTTGTTGGTAAGGTCCGTCATTTTGCTGATGATACAAAGATTTGCAGCAGGGTTGATGTTCTTGGAGGGATAAGCCAAATGGCAAATGATTTAGCTAAACTAGAAAAATGGTCAGAGCTGAAATTTAATGTGGACACGTGGAAGATTATGCACCTTGGCTGTAAAAACCCAAAACCAGAATATAGAATATTTGGTACAGTCCTAACCTCAACATCTTTGGAAAGGGATTTAGGAATAATAATTAGGACTTAAAGGTTGATAGGTAATGTAATAGAGCAGAAGGAAATGCTAGCAGAATGCTTGGTTGCATAGGGAGAGGTATTAGCAGAATGCTTGGTTGCATCGGGAGAGGTATTAGCAGTATAGAGAGGGAAGTGCTCATGCCATTGTACAGAGCACTGGTGAGACCTCACTTGGAGTATTTTACGCAGTACTGGAGACCGTATCTCCAGAAGGATATCGATACTTTGGAGAGAGTTCAGAGAAGGGCCACTAAACTTGGTTTAACATGTATAGCTTGGAGGAAAGACGTAACAGGGGGGATATCATACAAACATTTAAATACATAAAGGGAATCAACACAGTAAAGGAATATAGAATATATAAATGAAGAAAAACTACCACAACTAGAGGACATAGTCTTAAATTAGAGGGGAAAAGATTTAAAAGTAACATCTGGAAGTATTACTTTACTGAGAGGGTAGTGGATGCATTGAATAGCCTTCCAGTGGAAGTGGTAGAGGTAAACACAGTCAAGGATTTTAAGCATGCGTGGGATAGGCACAAGGCTATCCTGGATACAAGATAGGGAACAGGGGACTAATAAAAGTAGTTAGAAAATTGGGCAGACTAGATGGACAGAATCGTTCTTATCTGCCGACACATTCTATGTTTCTATAACTACTAATGACAAGGATATAGGAATAATTGTATAATTGCCAGTCAGCAGCTGCAAGGGCTAATAAAATATTGGCAAGTATAAAACGAGGTATAGATTCACGGGAGGAGGATATCATCTTGCCTCTTTATAAGTCAATGGTAAGACCTCACCTTCAATATGCAGTACAGTTCTGGGCACCAGTCCTCTTTTTGGTTAAGGGATATCATCAAGAATTTAAAAAGTAATTCCAATAAAGTGAAAGTGAAACTGAAACGGCACTGGCAATTCCAACTTATTAGTGTGTGTCACAAAGTGAATCCTGACAGCCTGCCTGACTGGGGTTCTTGGAGGGGCCTGGGGGCCAAACACCTCCCTGTAGATTATGGGCCCTGGCTTATGTGCCATAACTCTATACGTTAATTTTGTTAGTTAGTCAGATTCTGTTAGTATATTGGTTATGTGTAATGTTTAATTCTGTGAGTAGATCACTATGATGGTGTATAATGTGTCAGTGACAATCATTGATAGTTTACTCTAACATCCATTGTTCTGTTATTAACTGAACAGTGTCTGGGAGGCTGTGGTTGCTGCTGCACGCAATGTTGATGGTGAACAGATCAAAACACTGACAGAATCCATGGATGGCAGGCTTTTGAGTGTCCTTGCAAAGAAAGGTGGCTATATTGGTCACTGATTTGTTTTTGTTTTGTTTTTGAATGTCAGAAATGTATATTTGTGAATGTTGAGATGTTATATTGGTTTCACTGGTAAAAATAAATAATTGAAATGGGTATATATTTGTTTTTTGTTAAGTTGCCTAATAATTATGCACAGTAATAGTCACCTGCACACACAGACATCCCCCTAAAATAGCTAAAACTAAAAAAAAACTAAAAACTACTTCCAAAAATATTCAGCTTTGATATTAATGAGTTTTTTGGGTTCATTGAGAACATGGTTGTTGTTCAATAATAAAATTAATCCTCAAAAATACAACTTGCCTAATAATTCTGCACTCCCTGTATAGGAAAACAAAATGGGGATATGCAATAGTGTGAAACTGTTTGGTAAAGTATAAAATTACAATTCATTAGAATCGAACTCTCAAAGGGAATGGCACTGAGGACCAGCTCAAGTGCAATAACCGCATAAAAAGTCAGAACGGTTACCCCCTCCAGATAGAGTGATGAATTCTGGAGAATCTGACAAATCCTGAAGTTCTGTATATGATGGCTTTCTTTGGGTAACCCTCTCGTTGATAAGTGAATATAACAGGCAAAAGCAAATAAATATAAATACACTCTCACTCCCTGCTCTACGCGTTTTGTCTGAAAAAGACTTCCTCAGGAGCAAAGTGGAGTGTACTAAAACAAACATTACATCTATATATATCCCCTCCCATTTTATATTCCCATTTTGTTTTCCTATATTCCATATGTCGACCCACGTCTTCGAGGAGACACCTAGCCCCAGTTAGTTGGAGAACTATGTTTAGTTCCACCCCCCCTCCCCCCATTGTATACTAATGTCTGTGATGCCATGTTTATGTCTTTTTATAAGTCTGTGTTGTTACACAAATAACGTGGTTGTTCATTCTTGCTGTACCGGACTGCTAGTGGTCTCCTGTCTGCTATCTTGGTACAAAGAGCAAGGATCCAGAAAGACTTCCTGGGTGAATGCTGAGCTGTAATTGGGGGTTAAGGAGGTGATTTCCTACAACGGACAGAGGGTTTACTGCGTCTGGTAGACGGTCTGTTACAGTGTGTATTGTCGGTTTGTGCTTGTAGAACCACGTTTTCATTTTCGGAGAAGTTTCTCTGACATAAATTAGTGGGTATGGACATTTCAATATGTATATGACGTATGTGGAGTCACAGGTGAAATAGGCATTAATTTCTTTGTTTGGAAGTTTAAATGATTCCCCCTTGATAAGTGAGGAACAGGGAACACAGCTTAAACAGGGAAAATTCCCTTCCGAGGAGTTCCTAAAAAATCTAGTTTAGTGGGTGCCGGCCACAAAGTGTACTCTGCCTGCGCCAATTTGTTCCTAAGCGAATCACCTCACCTAAATGTCAAGGCCTCGTTCAGAATGTACCAATATTTATGGAGAATCCTGGAAAGTTCTTGGTTATGTGTGCCAAAATCAGTGACGGGTAACACCAATCGCTCCATCTTCCTTTCAGATTTTTGCTGTAACAGTTGTTTTTATCTAAGGATAGGACGGATTGGAGTGTGTCACTAATTAGTGATTCAAAGTATCCCCTAACCAGGATTTTTTTTTTTTTGCCATCTCTTTTAGGCCCATCAGTAGTAGAGGTCTGTGAGTAATGTGTTACACTCCTTATAATATCCCAAAAATGAATGGATTCCACATTCCACTCCATCTGAAATTGAATATCTGGTAGAAAAGCATTCAACTCATTCAAAAAGGTTCATAAGGACTCCAATGCCCCCCGCCCCCCGCCACAACACTTGACCAGCACATCATCTATATAGTGAAACCACCTCAACACATGTCTCAGAAATAGCTCATTGGGGTATACAAATCTTTCCTTTCCAATGTGGGGAGCCCATTGCCGTACCCTATAGCTGCACATTTAGTGCAATTTAGTGCATTACAGCTAACATGCTCTGCACAGCTACAGTTCTGTACACACACCCATGCAGCTCTCCCTGTGTGGCAGGCTATAACATATGCAGCCACATGCAACATTGTCTGTGAGTGTACATTCCTAGGTATCATTAACACAGCTAGTTTTACATGAAGTACAAGCAGGGCCGGCCTTAGGGGTGTGCAACCTGTGTGCCAACCGCCAACCACAATAAAAAGACAGGCATGATAGGGGGCACCGGAACACTTAAGGCCGGCCCTGAGTACAAGTGTGAGTTCACTTGCTAATCCTGCTCTTAAATGTTGGTGTGGACATGTGTTGTGTATATGCAAAAATTCCTTAAGCATGATTGTGATAGAGTGGATTGCACCTATCATTTGTATTGATATTATGAACCTGGGCCTAATACCTATGGGCGTTTTGTTAGATTCCCTTAGGATTTAATGGTGATTTAGAGGCTACCACTTTGGCTCAGTACAGTTCGGCTGCATTTGGTTTCAGAATCTGTTGGTGTGTAATCAGCTATGCTGTCTGAATTGCGAGGCTATTGAATAGTCCCGAACATGTCATAACAACGAAAAATGTAAAAGTGCGCTATTCAGTGCTATGATGTTTATTACTTTGATGTGCACTGAACCCACACATTTTCACACAGATGTAATCCAATTCACGTGGGCATCATCTTTCTGTTGAAAACTTTCAGTTTTGGATGCTGAAGGCTGGCTGGAGCATCCTTCTCGTGGGTCAGCGGGATAGATAAACTCGACTGGTCCTCCTAATCTCCTCGTAAAATTCATTCCCTCCTCTCTTAGTTTCACAGTGCCCATGGTTTTCCACTTCCCAGCTAGGACAGTACATACAGATGTTGCAGCCATGTGCACTGGGGTCCTTTCATCATTTTGAACTTTACTGAGATCTGAAAACAGAAAACATGTTGGTAAGTTCCCTTCTGCCTTATAAGAATACAAAATAGGATGTACTCCTAAGGAGGTAAAAGATTGTAAGGTTGTAATATGTTAAGTACACAAATTTGATTCCAAAATGATACCAGCAAACAAAAAAAATAATTGATGTTTAATTACACTACTAGTGAATAAATTACTTAATAGTGAATGAATCCCTATTAGATAATGAATCGGGAGTACTAGTGATTAAGAAGGCACTGGTTACCAAGCACAATGCACCCAGGGTAACATACAGACCCCTTTAAAGTGACAGCACAGGAAGTAGCATGCCATTATTTTCAGCATGCTTATATTAATACATCAGAAGAGAGGGGGTACTCCCCACTATTCCAAAAGATGTGGATAACATAATGGCAAAGTGTCAATAAAAATAAATAACAAATGGTGTTAAACATGTACGCTGCCCAAAATACACAACTGACTGTAAAGAAAATATAACATAATCTTACTTTTCCAGAGTCTTTCTAAATCCACTGGGTGCAGATCTTCATGCCCAATGATGTCCTTGAGAAGTTCTGTAAAAAGACCATGGTCAGTATAAAGCCTGAGTGTCCTGTAACTGTGTGTGTAACATCTTATACAACTGTGTGCCTGTCTGAACTACAGCATTTAATATGAATTTCTCACCAATGTGTTTTATTACAGCCCTGCTCTCTGCTACTCTCTTCAGCAACATCACGGATTTAAACAGCATCGCCTTGACTAACTGAGGGTGTTTTATTGCCTAGAAAATAGATACACATATACATAAACATACTTTATATAAACATACTTGAGACTGGAAGAGCAAAGATTTCATAGGCAGCAAAGGAAGGGATTCTTTACGGTAAGGACAATAAAATTATGGAACTCACTGCCAAGAGAGGTAGTGCTATCAACCACAATAGATGCATTTAAAAATGGTCTGGATGTTTTTTTAGAAAAGCAGAACATATAGGGGTATTAATAATAGAATGAGCATTAATAGAGCTTTTTGATCCAAGGAGAAATCTGATTGCCCTTTTGGAGTCAAGAAGGAATTTTTTTCCCTCTAGGAGGCAACATTCGAAAAAGCTTCCTTAGGGTTTTTTTTGCCTTCTTTTGGATCAAAACGCTGAGATGATAGGTAGAAGGGTTGAACTTGATGGACTTGTGTCTTTTTTCAACCTAAATTACTATGTTAGTAAGTAACATAGTAACATAGTAAGAACTGTAATAAAAGGTTTAAATACTTTGATGTACAGATCCAGGTTCGGGTGGGATTACATTTACTAAAGTTAGATTGCTGAGAACCTTCCTATATAATAATGTTATGGCAGTGGTTTATTTAGGATTTGTGCAGCCCTTGGCCTGAATGAACTCATGCACTCCCCAACCCGTATTTGTTGTATCTCTTCCACTCCAGGTTGCACACCCATCTCACAAAACCACTTTGATGTATCAGATTGCCCCCATCTCTCTTTCCACTGCACCATATTGCTCTATATTGATGTATTGTGGTCAGCCCTGATTTCTGTCAAGGTAGTGAGGGAAGATATACCACCATCAATGGTAGTGCTGTTCCAGTGTCACACCTTTTTATCTGCTGCTACCCCCTCCAGTGGGCCCCCCCCAGGCTTGGCCCATGTTGGCCTACGCGTAAATATATCACTGTGTTATGGCATCAAGAGATGACAGCACTTAGAGGAATCTATGAGTACAAGGCCAGGCTTTGTGTTTCCCAGCCATGAAGTGCTCTTGGAAAGAGTGTGGGAAACACATCTGGGTGATTTAGGCCATGCATTTACAATATTTGAGTTATAAACTTGGGCTTCCAAAATCACCTAATCAGACATAGTGCCTGGGCACACTGTACTTCAATGTTATAACATGAGTAATTCACTTCTACTTACCAAGGCCCGATACATGTTGCTAATATTATCAGGTGTTGCTCTACATCCTAGATGTGGCAGTACATGAAGAAGAGTATTCTCGGCAGCCTGGAGAATATGTTGAGCACCCATGTGTTAGGATTTATCCAGCATTATTACATTATTATTATTACAGAAATAGAAGTCTTTTTGTCCTACAATAAGCAGTAATTCACTGAGATCAAAACAATTGTAGGAGTTGATTTGAAGATGTATTCTAATTACTATTCACTGCTATAGAGACTAAATATCCCTCTCATATTTAATACACTTTAATACACACTGAAGCGATCTGGGGATTTTCACTATGGACTTTCCATAGTATAGAATTCAAGCAGCTTTTCATCTGCTCCACAAACTGTCCACAGATGTTTTTATTCTTAAACTTCGAAAGGTCACCAAGGAGCACGGTGGAATATTTCTGGATGTTAGGGTCTTCCTGGAAGATACAAAACAGATAACATTAATATCAGTCAAGAAATAACAAAATCTGTAGAACCAAATAGCTGCTGTATATAAACTAAAAAATTCAAAAGGTGTGCTGGGACACTCCTGGCATCACTGGCAGTATAAGAAAATAGCTTTAAATGATATTGAAAGGCTCATAGCTAATAGCAAGCTATGTTTATGCATCTGAATCTCTGCCCACTGTGTATAAGTACTATAGACCCCTCTAATGTCATGACCCCAGAGACTCACAATATTGAGAGGTATGACTTCAATTCTGCTACTTTCTGGGTTGAAATAAAATTTTTCTCAACGTCAAAAAATAACTTGTGATCCATTGTGATTCCTTCAATGGATGTGTAACTAGTGATTAAACTTACGTGATTCAGGAGGGTCTTGCATTGATCAAATATATCTTCAAAACTGCTGCCGAGACCCTTCACCTGAATTGCAGTGACTACTTTCGAAAGGGTCTTCAAGTTTTCTTCTACGATAAGCAGTTTGCGCTGCATTGTGGCTTTTTTTAGGCACTGGGCTAAGTTGTCCTTATAGATTTTAGCCTGTGAAAGAGGTAAATCATTATATAAATGTACAGCTGTCACCACAGCTATTGATTGAGAGTGTAGTTAGAACTGTAGCAAATAGCGGATTTCTAATGGGTTGTATGCGTTACCTGCTTTGGTGCCTCCACTGATGCATGGCCCAAAGCTTCTACAGCCAGATGACATTTTATATCGTCACACTTGAGTTTCTGGACCATTTTTTTGATCACAATATTTAGAGTATTCTTATCAACAAGACCTTGATGACGCAGGATCTAAAAAAGTTAATCTTTTTTACTTTTGGAATGTAAATATCACCCCAAACTCCCATTAACATACAAGGGGCAGTTCCCCCCTTGGTTATTTTCTGCATGCTGTATGTGTTTTAAAGCATTTGAATGACAACTTTTTAAACATAAAACATTAAAGTCATCCTGTAGTATTGCATTAATAATAATTGTACAGGGGTCACTATATTCGGTGACATTAGAGAAGAGAGTGAGTACACTGGAGTTGAGCTGGCTTAGTCTCCATCAGTCTTCTCTGCCCCTTCCGCAGCATAGATCTCTTTTATCCTGCTCCTTTGCCAGTCTGCATTGTCTCCCTTGGAAAGAACCAATATATGATGATCTATGTCAATGAATTTAGTGACGTCCATTGCCGACTGGCGATGGAGCAGATAATAGATCAATGATGCATATGCACTTATCTCCATATCAAAAAACCTCTCCCTTCCATGGATATGTCTGTCTCCCCATTACGCAAGATAATAAATGGAACATCCCACCGCAGGCTCTCCATTCTGCAATAATAAGAACTAAAAGATTTAAATACACTGTATGTAGGTAGGACTTTTACGCATATCCAAGTGACCTCTCTGTAATCTCTAATGATTCTAATGGCACAGATACCTATCACACTTAATCTTTCCCTTATCTCTCTGGAGCAAGGGAAACAACTAATATAGTGTAATACACAGTAGTAATGCATTGGAATGTTGAATTATACCAATATAGTGGTTATATTGGACTCACCTCAGTAAAGAATGCGGTGCCAGTCACGTTATTGGCTCTGCATGTGGAATGGAGGAGTGGCAGGAGATTTGGGAGAAAACTTTTGACAGGTTTTTTTCCTGACATAACAATAGACCTGGAAAACAAGATCAATTTATCAAAGAAAGTCAAGAAAGATTTCATAATTTTGGTGATGTTCTATGTTAAAAACTATCCATTGTAAAGAAAATACAAGATAAATATGATAGGAAGTATTGTTCTCATCTTTATTCAGGCTCAGACACTATTGTTGGATTTATTGAACACAGGAGAATGTGGTTTGTTGGGTTTGCAGCACAGAATTGAGTGGGGAGTTACACCGCTTGTATTGTGACTCCACAAATACATCTTTTACACGTCTTGTGTTGGTATATATATATATATATATTCATATTTTGATATATATTTTTCTAAAAGGAGCCACATTTGCTGGTGTGAGTTAGTAGTGATAAAATGTGTATTTTTATTTGTACTTACATCACAAGTTCATTAATTTCCCTGCGCTTAATGTCTTTGTTTTCCTGGATGTCGACTTCCAAACTATAAAATAAACCAAAATAGGTTGTAACTGGATAGATCCTCTAAACTGGCAAAATGTTATTGTTTTCTCCATGACTATGGTTTCATACTATGACCTTCCTACTACAGTATTAATTAGTGTGTTGTATTTAATGACTACAGGGTTGGCTGGGATGGGGTGCAAATCCTATTTTAACTTGTATGTTGTCCCATCTCACTAGAAACCACTCAAAGATTGTAGATGAGAGGAGTGCAGGGTGTCATGTGAAATCCCTGCAATCAAAATCAAAATACTTTTTGGGAGATAGGGATGGCACAGACAAGCTTTTTGGCAAACAATGATGCCTCTGGTAAGCTGTTTGTAGAACGAGTGAAACTGTGAAGCTGTTTGGGGGTCAATGATAAAACAGGCATGCTGTTTGGGAAAGAAGCATGGCACTATTAAGCTGTTTAAGAGGAAGAAAGATGCCAAAGGCAAGCTTCCTGGGGGAAAATGATGCAACTTGTAAGGAGGCGGACAAGTGACACTTGTAAGTTGTTTGGGGGACAAGGATGGCACACACAAGCTGTTTAACAAACAGTACTGACTTCATAATTTTTTGTATTCATTAATGTTATGTTTGGGCAGTGTCTTTTTGTTAATTAAATTTTGTTAATCCTGTAGCCTCTCCCCAATTCTTTTAGAAGACTTTCTGGTTTCTGTTCACAAACTCCCACAGCACTAAGATCTGAACCAGGATCTGCCGAATGAAAGTGTCCAACAGACTGGATCGCTTTTGCCATGATGTTCTTATCCTGCATAAATAATATAGATATTGAATTAAATAAGTATTTGAAGAGTATACACAAAGAGTGAATATCAGTAGACAAGTAAAATCTGAGATGCTATGTTATGATAGCAATAGAGACTATTCAGTAAGCAGTGAACTGAAATAAACTCAAATCAGAATTGGAAAAACTTGTCTACCTCCAGCTCAGCTATTAATCCTGGATTACTATTCTGTTGTCAGGAATCTGAGGCAGGTTGTAATCTGCCGTATTGATTTCATTAATACATTAGCTTTACTGCTCCTTTAATTACAAAGAGCAGGGGACGAACTACCGGCTGTAGTAAGGACTCCGCAGAACTGTCAGTGCTCAATTAGTTTCATTGGCGTCTATATATTGACATCAGCAATTCTCTACCATGTATGTATCTATCTCACTATATACTGACGGGAGCGATGCTTTACCACGTATGTATCTATCTCACTATATACTGACGGGAGCAATGGTCTACTACGTATGTATCTATCTCACTATATACTGACATGAGCAATGCTCTACCACGTATGTATCTATCTCACTATATACTGACATGAGCAATGCTCTACCACGTATGTATCTCACTATATACTGACAAGGGCTATGCTGTACCTAATCTTTGTGTGCCTAACAACATGCAGATGGGAACATTAAGGGAATAAAACCTTACCTCCTCCCGAGCATTCTGATGCCATGTTGTGAATATTACAGAGAAGTCACAAAAGATCTTGGTGAAGCTGGCTTTCTCTGAAGGTTTTTATGCTATGTAATCCAGCATCAGTTTACAAAATTTCTGAATCACTGCAAGTGAATAAACAAAAGCCTTATTACATGTCCATGTAGGTCTATGACATTATTGCCTAGATTCCATGTTAATTTCGATGATATCCACGAGGAGTTTCTGCGTGAACCTTAATTAGTGGCAGGGATCATGATCTATTCTCCCGATCACTGTTAAGTTTGAAGATATCCAGAGTGATTATCTGCATGGAACCTACTCAGCCTATTATACAGTATCCCGGCCACTAAGTAGGTTGGTGCTAGAAATCATGCAGAAAATACCTGTGTTTATCATAAAAATTAACAATGATCGGGTAGGAATATCATTTCACACCGAAAGTGAACATAAATGTCACCTAGAATGTAAACAACAAAAAAAAGATACAGTTAATGCTAATTCCCCCCATTTCCCCCATTTCGAAGCTGATGAAATTAGATCAAGTAATTGGAAAATATAAAAATACATGCAGCTTTCAACTATATTACTAGATACAATTCCCAGACCCTCTTACCATCACACATAACCTTCTGAGAACTCATGTCCGTGGCAAACTCCACCATGCCGTAAATACGTGACAAGATGTTCATTAAATGTGGAGCTGACGCGTTCACTGTTAATACAGAAATAAATATCATATTAGCATGCTGTACATACAATTTATAGAGAGGGAGCATAGATTTCTATACTACTCTAATGCCGTGATGGCGAGGAAGAAACACCAAGTATATTTATCATTAGTAGGTTCCTACAGTGATGTCGACACTGAACCAGTACAACCTTCAATGTTAGAAGAGGAGATTTCTAAAAAAAAAAAAAAAGTATTAAAATGTCATAGGTAGGGTTGCCACCCGGCCGTTTTTTTACCGGCACAGCCGGTATTTCACCTCTTGGAGCCGGTGCAACTGTAATACCGGCCATTTTAAGGCCGGTATTATTTTCAGCAGGGTAGCGGAGAGAAGGCAGACTATGGTCTAGATGGTAGCTGTACCTGCAGCACGTGTGTCCTGTTGGTCTCATGCTCTCCAGACGAGCGCAGCGTGAGGGGGAATGTCTGTGCTTCCTGCACAGACTGCTAGCTCCGCCCCCTCGCGCATAGCATTGTAACGTCAGAGAGCTGGGACACCCGGCTCTCTGGATGAATTGATGACCAGTGCCTGGCAGACCAGGCTGTTGAAGAAGCGTCCCCCTTCCAGTGCAATAAGGTTAACAGGGAAGGGGGACACATTGAATTATGCACCCTTTCCCTCCCCCCAAAAAAATAAAAAAAAGACTGCCTTGGAACTAGGATTTTCTTCTGTCTGTCTATTTTACTGTGTGTCTCTTTATGTTACTGTCTCTGTCAGTATGTCTATGTAACTGTCTGTGTGTGAATGTGTGTGAAATAGCTTGTGTATGTTCTCACTGACATGATATACACATATTATATATGTATGTGTGCATGCTAGTGTATATATATATATATATATATATATATATATATATATATATATATATCCAGAAGCTTAATCTGATAGGGAAATTAAGGGGATCCGCCCCTCAGTGGCTCCACCCTTTGTAGCCACACCCCTGTGTGGCTCCGCCCACCGCTGTGGCCGGTATTTTTTTTGGGAAAAAGGTGGCAACCCTAGTCATAGGCCATGTTAAAGGGTTTAAAAGGACACTAGCGTTTTCCCACTGCTTTCCTCCTCCTCTCCCATAGCTAGACCCACCTTCCAATCTACCCTAGCTACCATTGCTTCATTTTGGTCTTGACCCTCCCCCCCAGAGCTTAGTTTAAAAGCTCATCTAATCCTCTAGCCATCCTCGCCCCTAATACTGCAGCCCCCTCATCATTGAGGTGCAGCCCATCCCGTCCAAAAAGTCTGTAGCCGACTGCAAAGTCTGCCCAGTGCTCCAAGAACCCAAATCCCTCTAGCTTGCACCACCTTCGCAACCACGCATTAATCTCCCTAAGTTCCCGCTGTCTCCCTGACGTAGCGCGTAGTACTGGTAATATTTCAGAGAATATTACCTTGGAGGTACTTTCCTTTAGCTTCTTTCCTAGTTCCCTAAAATCATTTTTAAGGACCCCCCACTTACCATTAACTTTGTCATTAGTACCAATGTGTACTATGACCGCTGGATCATGCCCAGCCCCTTCCAATAATCTGCCTACCCGTTCCGCAACACGCCGAACCCGAGCACCCGGGAACCACATACAGTTCAGTATTCGGGGTCCTGGAGACAGATTACCCAATCTACCTTCCTAATAATAGAATCCCCTACCACCACAACCTGTCTGGCCTTCCTAGTGTCCTGGCTCCCAACTGTGCTGGAGAGGCTACTCACCTGGCTGCTAGGAGAGTCCGCCTGCCCCAGAAATGCCTCTTCTGAGCTAATCCCCCCAGCATCCTCACACAAGCTGGCAAACATGTTGGGGTGAACCAGCTCAGAACAAGCCTCCCTAGCTCTCTGACTCCTACTGCCCCTTACACAGCTAACCCAGCTCTCTGCCCTAGAAACCTCTTCTCCCCCATCATCACCCTCCTCTACACTGGCCCCAGCCAATGCCTGCTCCGTGAGCAGTAAACTCCGCTCCATGTTGCTTATGTCCAGTGTTGCCAGTTGCCTCTTTAGATCTAATATTATATTTTCCAAAGCAGCAACCTGCTCACATCTGCAGCAGCGGTATGGACCCTGGGGAACTTGCTCCAAGACAGCATACATGCTGCAAGACATGCACTTAGTGGCATTGTCCAACATGCTATCTAATGTAAACCACAAAATTAAAAATAGAATAAAAAAATTACACTTTACCCTCCTTCTTTCCTTTTAACTCCTTATTTGCTTCTAACTCCCACACTTAAGAAGCTTTTTCACTTTAGAAGCTGCTCACTTGAATTCACCTGGCTCACTATTCACCTGCTCCTTTCAGTTAAATTGCCTTCAAACAGACTCCCAGAGAATAGGGTAGGCCGGTAAAAGAATTGGCATTAGGCCAATGTTAACTCTATGGAGACAGTACCAAGGCCGGTATTTTTCTGAAGAAAAGGTGGCAACCCTACCAGAGAAGGTTAATTAACTGATTGCAAACAGCCTTGCAAACCTTTTCCCTCCAAAAACAGGTTTTTTTTTTTTCAACCAATCTTTATCAAAAATGCACACAGAATAAACAGTGCTCCCCTTGCAGTAAAAATCAAAATATACTTTCCTTATTTGCTTCTAACTCCCACACTTAAGAAGCTTTTTCACTTTAGAAGCTGCTCACTTGAATTCGCCTGCTCCTTTCAGTTAAATGGCCTTCAAAGTAAACAGACTCACAGAGAATAGGGTTGCCACCTGGCCAGTATTTTACCGGCAGGCCGGAAAAAAAAAAAAATTAGGCCAATGTTAACTCTATGGAGACAGTACCAAGGCCGGTATTTTTCTGAAGAAAAGGTGGCAACCCTACCAGAGAAGGTTAATTAACTGATTGCAAACAGCCTTGCAAACCTTTTCCCTCCAAAAACATTTTTTTTTGTTTTTCAACCAATCTTTATCAAAAATGCACACAAAATAAACGTGCTCCCCTTGCAGTAAAAATCAAAATATACTTTCCTTATTTGCTTCTAACTCCCACACTTAAGAAGCTTTTTCACTTTAGAAGCTGCTCACTTGAATTCGCCTGCTCCTTTCAGTTAAATGGCCTTCAAAGTAAACAGACTCCAAGAGAATAGGGTTGCCACCTGGCCAGTATTTTACCGGCAGGCCGGAAAAAAAATGGCATTAGGCCAATGTTAACTCTATGGAGACAGTACCAAGGCCGGTATTTTTCTGAAGAAAAGGTGGCAACCCTACCAGAGAAGGTTAATTAACTGATTGCAAACAGCCTTGCAAACCTTTTCCCTCCAAAAACAGTTTTTTTGTTTTTCAACCAATCTTTATCAAAAATGCACACAAAATAAACAGTGCTCCCCTTGCAGTAAAAAACAAAATATACTTTCCTTATTTTCTTCTAACTCCCACACTTAAGAAGCTTTTTCACTTTAGAAGCTGCTCACTTGAATTCGCCTGCTCCTTTCAGTTAAATGGCCTTCAAAGTAAACAGACTCCCAGAGAATAGGGTTGCCACCTGGCCAGTATTTTACCGGCAGGCCGGAAAAAAAATGGCATTAGGCCAATGTTAACTCTATGGAGACAGTACCAAGGCCGGTATTTTTCTGAAGAAAAGGTGGCAACCCTACCAGAGAAGGTTAATTAACTGATTGCAAACAGCCTTGCAAACCTTTTCCCTCCAAAAACAGTTTTTTTTTTTCAACCAATCTTTATCAAAAATGCACACAAAATAAACAGTGCTCCGCTTGCAGTAAAAATCTAAATATACTTTCCTTATTTGCTTCTAACTCCCACACTTAAGAAGCTTTTTCACTTTAGAAGCTGCTCACTTGAATTCGCCTGCTCCTTTCAGTTAAATGGCCTTCAAAGTAAACAGACTCCCAGAGAATAGGGTTGCCACCTGGCCGGTATTTTACCGGCAGGCCGGTAAAAAATTGGCATTTGGCCAATGTTAACTCTATGGAGACAGTACCAAGGCCGGTATTTTTCTGAAGAAAAGGTGGCAACCCTACCAGAGAAGGTTAATTAACTGATTGCAAACAGCCTTGCAAACCTTTTCCCTCCAAAAACAGTTTTTTTTTCCCCAACCAATCTTTATCAAAAATGCACACAAAATAAACGTGCTCCCCTTGCAGTAAAAATCTAAATATACTTTCCTTATTTGCTTCTAACTCCCACACTTAAGAAGCTTTTTCACTTTAGAAGCTGCTCACTTGAATTCGCCTGTTCCTTTCAGTTAAATGGCCTTCAAAGTAAACAGACTCCCAGAGAATAGGGTTGCCACCTGGCCGGTATTTTACCGGCAGGCCGGAAAAAAATTGGCATTAGGCCAATGTTAACTCTATGGAGACAGTACCAAGGCCGGTATTTTTCTGAAGAAAAGGTGGCAACCCTACCAGAGAAGGTTAATTAACTGATTGCAAACAGCCTTGCAAACCTTTTCCCTCCAAAAACAGTTTTTTTTTCAACCAATCTTTATCAAAAATGCACACAAAATAAACGTGCTCCCCTTGCAGTAAAAATCTAAATATACTTTCCTTATTTGCTTCTAACTCCCACACTTAAGAAGCTTTTTCACTTTAGAAGCTGCTCACTTGAATTCGCCTGCTCCTTTCAGTTAAATGGCCTTCAAAGTAAACAGACTCCCAGAGAATAGGGTTGCCACCTGGCCGGTATTTTACCGGCAGGCCGGTAAAAAATTGGCATTAGGCCAATGTTAACTCTATGGAGACAGTACCAAGGCCGGTATTTTTCTGAAGAAAATGTGGCAACCCTACCAGAGAAGGTTAATTAACTGATTGCAAACAGCCTTGCAAACCTTTTCCCTCCAAAAACAGTTTTTTTTTTTCAACCAATCTTTATCAAAAATGCACACAAAATAAACAGTGCTCCCCTTGCAGTAAAAATCAAAATATACTTTCCTTATTTGCTTCTAACTCCCACACTTAAGAAGCTTTTTCACTTTAGAAGCTGCTCACTTGAATTCGCCTGCTCCTTTCAGTTAAATGGCCTTCAAAGTAAACAGACTCACAGAGAATAGGGTTGCCACCTGGCCAGTATTTTACCGGCAGGCCGGAAAAAAAATGGCATTAGGCCAATGTTAACTCTATGGAGACAGTACCAAGGCCGGTATTTTTCTGAAGAAAAGGTGGCAACCCTACCAGAGAAGGTTAATTAACTGATTGCAAACAGCCTTGCAAACCTTTTCCCTCCAAAAACAGTTTTTTTTTCAACCAATCTTTATCAAAAATGCACACAAAATAAACCGTGCTCCCCTTGCAGTAAAAATCAAAATATACTTTCCTTATTTGCTTCTAACTCCCACACTTAAGAAGCTTTTTCACTTTAGAAGCTGCTCACTTGAATTCGCCTGCTCCTTTCAGTTAAATGGCCTTCAAAGTAAACAGACTCCCAGAGAATAGGGTTGCCACCTGGCCGGTATTTTACCGGCAGGCCGGAAAAAAATTGGCATTAGGCCAATGTTAACTCTATGGAGACAGTACCAAGGCCGGTATTTTTCTGAAGAAAAGGTGGCAACCCTACCAGAGAAGGTTAATTAACTGATTGCAAACAGCCTTGCAAACCTTTTCCCTCCAAAAACAGTTTTGTTTTTTTCAACCAATCTTTATCAAAAATGCACACAAAATAAACAGTGCTCCCCTTGCAGTAAAAATCTAAATATACTTTCCTTATTTGCTTCTAACTCCCACACTTAAGAAGCTTTTTCACTTTAGAAGCTGCTCACTTGAATTCGCCTGCTCCTTTCAGTTAAATGGCCTTCAAAGTAAACAGACTCCCAGAGAATAGGGTTGCCACCTGGCCGGTATTTTACCGGCAGGCCGGAAAAAAATTGGCATTAGGCCAATGTTAACTCTATGGAGACAGTACCAAGGCCGGAATTTTTCTGAAGAAAAGGTGGCAACCCTACCAGAGAAGGTTAATTAACTGATTGCAAACAGCCTTGCAAACCTTTTCCCTCCAAAAACAGTTTTTTTCCCCCCAACCAATCTTTATCAAAAATGCACACAAAATAAACAGTGCTCCCCTTGCAGTAAAAATCAAAATATACTTTCCTTATTTGCTTCTAACTCCCACACTTAAGAAGCTTTTTCACTTTAGAAGCTGCTCACTTGAATTCGCCTGCTCCTTTCAGTTAAATGGCCTTCAAAGTAAACAGACTCCCAGAGAATAGGGTTGGCACCTGGCCGGTATTTTACCGGCAGGCCGGAAAAAAAATTGGCATTAGGCCAATGTTAACTCTATGGAGACAGTACCAAAGCTGGTATTTTTCTGAAGAAAAGGTGGCAACCCTACCAGAGAAGGTAATTAACTGATTGCAAACAGCCTTGCAAACCTTTTCCCTCCAAAAACAGTTTTTTTTTTTCAACCAATCTTTATCAAAAATGCACACAAAATAAACAGTGCTCTCCTTGCAGTAAAAATCAAAATATACTTTCTTTATTTGCTTCTAACTCCCACACTTAAGAAGCTTTTTCACTTTAGAAGCTGCTCACTTGAATTCGCCTGGCTCCCTATTCGCCTGCTCCTTTCAGTTAAATGGCCTTCCATACATTAACATATTATTTAACACAGTGCTACAAAACCTCTTGTGGTATAATAATACCGGTGATTTCATGCCATGTATAGGTTCTGGTTATTTTCAGGCTGCCTTCTGCTACCTTGTCTACCTCCTCCATGAG
Organism: Pelodytes ibericus; assembly: GCA_036172795.1. Taxonomy (NCBI): domain Eukaryota; kingdom Metazoa; phylum Chordata; class Amphibia; order Anura; family Pelodytidae; genus Pelodytes; species Pelodytes ibericus. Next base: position 20,644,108 of record CM069858.1, on the reverse strand, counting down.
GTCAACAAGGAACTTACTTGGAGACTGGTTTGGGGTATAAACATTAACTAGATGTAGATTATATCGTTGATTTTCGCTATTAGAATCTGGTATCTGCCCTTAGGATCACATACTTCCAAAATAAGTTCAAATTTGATTTTATTAGATATAATGATGGCTACACCCCTCTTCTTCTCTTGGCCCATTAAATTAGCATTGTAGATTGTACTGAATTTGCTGAATTTCCACAAAGTATTCCCAGGTACGGTCCAATGTGTTTCCTGTATCAGCCCAATGTCAATGGCCCTCTCAGTCATCATTTTATACAGACATCCTCTCCTCTGTGGAGAACTGAGGCCCCGGGACATTAGTGGACAAAGATCTAAGTGACATCAATTCAAGAAAAATCCTACTCCCTCGCTAACCCCCCCACCACCCGCACCCCCCATCCCCCCAGAACCCAGCAGAAAAACTCAACATACAAACATAACATTCACAACCAAACTGAGGGAAAGCGATCCTGCTTCCTCTCAGTATGTCCTGTTGCCGCCACAGGACCAAATTAACCTTTAATATATATAATTTACATAGAGCAATAGATAGAGGAAGTAGAGAAAGGGCAAGTATGAGGGAGGGGAGAGGGGGGAGGAATAGAGGAAGAAAAAGGAAAAGGGGAAAGGGAGAAGAGAAGGAAAAACAAAAGGGGTGGGGTGGGGGGTAGAAGTGTATTGTGAGGCTGTAGGAGGAGTCTACCAAATCTGTAGACCTCAGATGTAATAGGTGATATATAGAGGGGTCTACTAAACAAGTGGGCAACATAGTGGTAAATATAACAATGTATATGTGAGAAAAAGAAAAAAAAAGGGTGAAGAAAAAAAAATATATATTTCTCCCCAACTGCCCCCTTACCCGCCACACTAAGGCGTAAGACCCCACAACTCAAATTTCTCCCGAGTTTGATCCGCATTTTTTAAATTATAGCGAACATCATTGAATGTCACGATCAAGGAGGTTGGAAGCCCCCATTTGCACAATATGCCCCTTTTCTTCAATAGCATTGTGAATTCCTTGAACTTGCTCCGTGCCTGTCTTGTGGCCACCGAAAGATTGTGGATTAATAAGATATGTTTATATTCCCCGTCTTCATTTTTTTTCTTTCGGGCTTCCCGTACAATACGATCCTTAACATCCGATATTATAAATAGTGTCTCTAGGTATCCCTTCATCCAAGTGCTTTGCTTTGTGAAGCCTATGAAAGCGGTCAAATGGCTTTTTTCACCAAAATTTGGGGTTCTATATAAGTAGAGAATTTTAAGATCGATTCTCAGGGTATTTGAAAAAACAATTGCAACCCATCTCTGCTTTCTCTGTGCACTCACTAATCAAAGCGGGAGGCCTTAGGCGACCGTCTAACTTAGAGAGCTGCCTCATTCCATAGTTGCCAACAGTCCCGAAGAGAAAGAGTAAGTCACTAATTACGTAATTATTATAAAAAATGGCAAATTAAAAATATTTAGATCCCATTTTAGTAAATAACATTTGGTTTTCAGGTACTTCAGCTTACTTCATTTTATGTGACTTCCTCTAAATTAAGGAGTAATTAAACATATTGCAAAATATGGTATGTGGGTGCGCCACTGCCGCAATGAAGTGTCCTAGACGCCTTAAAATATGGTTTAAATAGGTTTCTTTAAATGATACATGCAGTGAGGCTACAACATTCACTGATGTCAGCAGTGAGGTCACAATGCCCAAAGTGAGGTGAGCAGTGCTGTTACAGCCTCACTATTACCTATATCAGTGCTCAGTTGGTATCAGACTTGTCACCAGCTTTCACACGCTCTACTAGCTCAGACTTTCTTCTGTTTGTTAGAGAAATTGTTTACAAATTTACCTACTGAAAAGTAGAAGGTAAGGAATAAAATGAGGTGCAGAATATGTTTACTCTTTATAAGTGGCTCTTTCCCTTTGCTGGACTAGATCACGCTTCTGGCAAAATATCTCACCAGGGCCTTTTTAAGGAAACATTCTCAATGTTATTCCAGTCCCAAAGCATCCCACCATAAAAGCCTTGCTTGATTTTATTTCTATACTTTGCCCCCTTCATGTCAGTTCTTCTCTCTTCCTTCCTGTGACAACTAATGGCTTAAATATATCATTTTAGGGCAACTACTGATCTCGAAACAGTCCTTAGCAAGACTTAAAAGGTTACTATGTAACATTGAGCTCGCAAGATAATAAGGGACATCTGTAGCCCTCCTCCTTGAAGTGTATTTCATACTTATTCCAAAATCAAGGGGAAAAAAATCCATTAAAAACTAAAATTTTAAACCCACACTTAATGCAGAATAAAATCACTTGCCTAAGTTAATAGAGGTTCAACAGAAAAAGTTATCTGTTTATCTTATTAGACAATTTATCAACTTACTAATTGTGTTTTTTGTTTCTTTTTCAGGACCATATATCTAACATCATCAGTAATATGGTGAAGATATTTACACTTCCGTCCAATACCAATTCCAGAGTAATACAAGCAATTATAATTTAATGTTTATTGTCCATGCACCATTGTCCACTGTAAATGAAATGCTACCATGATATACGTGGCATGATGGCGGGAGGGTACATATAACAGCTGCTGATGGTGTAAAATAACCAAAACCTATACATGGCATGAAATCACAGGTATTATTATATACCACAAGAGGTTTTGTAGCGCTGTGTTAAATAATATATGTTAATGTATGGTAGGCCATTTAACTGAAAGGAGCAAGCGAATAGGGAGCCAGGCGAATTCAAGTGAGCAGCTTCTAAAGTGAAAAAGCTTCTTAAGTGTGGGAGTTAGAAGCAAATAAGGAAAGTATATTTTGATTTTTACTGCAAGGGGAGCACGTTTATTTTGTGTGCATTTTTGATAAAGATTGGTTGGGAAAAAAAAACTGTTTTTGGAGGGAAAAGGTTTGCAAGGCTGTTTGCAATCAGTTAATTAACCTTCTCTGGTAGGGTTGCCAGCTTTTCTTCAGAAAAATACCAGCCTTGGTACTGTCTCCATAGAGTTAACATTGGCCTAATGCCAATTTTTTACCGGCCTGCCGGCAACCATATTCTCTGGGAGTTTGTTTACTTTGAAGGCCAATTAACTGAAAGGAGCAGGCGAATTCAAGTGAGCAGCTTCTAAAGTGAAAAAGCTTCTTAAGTGTGGGAGTTAGAAGCAAATAAGGAAAGTATATTTTGATTTTTACTGCAAGGGGAGCACTGTTTATTTTGTGTGCATTTTTGATAAAGATTGGTTGAAAAAAAAAAAAACTGTTTTTGGAGGGAAAAGGTTTGCAAGGCTGTTTGCAATCAGTTAACTAACCTTCTCTGGTAGGGTTGCCAGCTTTTCTTCAGAAAAATAACGGCCTTGGTACTGTCTCCATAGAGTTAACATTGGCCAAATGCCAATTTTTTACCGGCCTGCCGGTAAAATACCGGCCAGGTGGCAACCCTATTCTCTGGGAGTCTGTTTACTTTGAAGGCCATTTAACTGAAAGGAGCAGGCGAATTCAAGTGAGCAGCTTCTAAAGTGAAAAAGCTTCTTAAGTGTGGGAGTTAGAAGCAAATAAGGAAAGTATATTTAGATTTTTACTGCAAGGGGAGCACTGTTTATTTTGTGTGCATTTTTGATAAAGATTGGTTGAAAAACAAAAAAACTGTTTTTGGAGGGAAAAGGTTTGCAAGGCTGTTTGCAATCAGTTAATTAACCTTCTCTGGTAGGGTTGGCACCAGGGCCGGACTGGCCTACCGGGTTACCGGGAAAAATCCCGCTAGGCCGCCTACCCTGGGGCTCTTTTAAGAATTTCGGCGGCCGCGTCCCTTTAAAACCGAGAGCCTGCTGAGCGGGAGAGGAAGGGGAGGGGGCTTCTGCTGCGTGCAACCTGAGAGGAAGCTGCCGGATTGCAGGGTAAGGTATATACAGTATGGTGCTGGGGAAAGTGTGTGTAAGTGTGTAAGTGTGTGAGTGAGTGGCGCAGAGTGGGAGTATGTGAGCGAGGGGCAGAGTGGGAGTATGTGAGCGAGGGGCAGAGTGGGAGTATGTGAGCGAGGGGCAGAATGGGAGTATGTGAGCGAGGGGCAGAGTGGGTGTATGTGAGCGAGGGGCAGAGTGGGTGTATGTGAGCGAGGGGCAGAGTGGGTGTATGTGAGCGAGGAGCAGAGTGGGTGTATGTGAGCGAGGGGCAGAGTGGGTGTATGTGAGCGAGGGGCAGAGTGGGTGTATGTGAGCGAGGGGCAGAGTGGGTGTATGTGATCGAGGGGCAGAGTGGGTGTATGTGATCGAGGGGCAGAGTGGGAGTATGTGAGCGAGGGGCAGAGTGGGAGTATGTGAGCGAGGGGCACATCTTGACCAGATGTAGCCTACATGATTTACATAATATTGGTGCGGAGTGGAGTGATTAAGAGGAAAGCAGGGCACCACCACTGTTATATTGTGTATTCATGAACCAGATTTTTGAAGGGACACTGAGTTAAAAAAAAAACTCATATGATTTTAAAGAGTCACCTGGGGCAGTTTGTATATTTGACACCCCATCCACCTCCCAACCTAACTTCCGATATATCCCAAATCCTTTTATTTTGTAAATACAGTTTCTCAGAGACATACACATAATTCTGTATAAGTGTGTGAGTGACTAGCAAATCGACTGTAATAATGCTGGCTTATTAATGGCAAAATAATACTGGCAAATTGGCTCTGGCATATTAAGGGCACATTGACTGACATATTAATGGCAAAGTAATACTGGCATATTCATGGGCAAATTTACTGTAACATTAATAGCAAAATAATACTGGCAAATTGGCTGTGGAATATTAGTGGGAAAATAATACTGGCATACTAATGAGCAAATTGGCTGTGGCATATTAATGGGCAAATTGGCTGTGGCATATTAATGGCAAAATAATACTGGCATATTAATGGGCAAATTGACTGTGGCATATTAATTGCAAAATGATACTTGTATATTAGTGGCAAAATTGGTTGTTGGCATATTTTAATAGGCAAACTGTCTGTTGCATATGTTAATGACGAAGTGGCTGTTGCATGTTAATTGGTACCTGGCTTATTTTAATTTGAAAAGTGATGCTGTGGCATGTTCAGTGGGGCAAAAACACATGTACTATGGGGGAAAGTGACAATGTGATTTTTTTCTGCAGGGGCAGCTCTGTGGGACAATGTTGCATGCCAAATTGTGTGGGTGCTATATGAGTGCTTGGCAAATGCTGTGGGTACTGAATAGGGTTGCCAACTGGCCGGTATTTTACCGACAGGCTGGTAAAAAAAATTGGCTTTAGGCCAATGTTAAGTCTATGGAGACAGTACCAAGGCTGGTATTTTTCTGAAGAAAAGGTGGCAACCCTAGTACTGTATGGTGCTGTGTTAAGTCCTTTAGGTGCAATGTGGGTGTATAGGAAGGGAATAAAAACCAGAAATGCAATTTTTCAATAATATTTTTTATTACATATGAAATAATTCAATATAAAATGTGTATAGATATTTATTGTTCTGGTGTGTGGCATAACTATAACTGTGGGGCCCCTGTGTGTGGCGTAACTGTGGGGCCCCCGTGTGTGGCTTAATTAGTGGGGCCCCCGTGTGTGGCTTAATTAGTGGGGCCCCCGTGTGTGGCGTAATTAGTGGGGCCCCCGTGTGTGGCGTAATTAGTGGGGCCCCCGTGTGTGGCGTAATTAGTGGGGCCCCCGTGTGTGGCGTAATTAGTGAAAACCCCGTGTGTGGCGTAATTAGTGGGGCCCCCCGCGTGTGGCGTAATTAGTGGGGCCCCCGTATGGCATATTTAATGGGCCAATTGACTGGCATTACCAAGGAATCTGTTTGACATGGTATTGGAGGAAATCAAGGGGGGTTACACCCTGAGTTATCGTACCAGGTGACACCAACCCTAGTGCAATCTAAGTACTGTGGTAAATCCTGGGGCAAGTCATTTGTGTGCAATCTACATGCTGGGATACCTACTAGGTGCAGGGGTAGGTCCTATGAGTGTAATATGAAAGCTATAGTAAAACCTGGGTGCTGGGGCAAGTCCTGGGAGTGAAGTTTGGGTGCTGGGGTAAATCCTTGGACAAGTTATGGGTGCTGGTATAAGTCCTATGAGTGTTATCTGCATGCTGGGGTAAGTTCTGTGAGTGCAATCTGCATGCTGGGCTAAGTCCTGTGAGTGCATTCTGGGTGCTTGGGTAAATCAATATAGCCACCCATTATGTACACAAGGTTATAGCTCACACAATTCCCTAATTATATATACCCCTGCACAGGGCAACTCATATAACCTTGTGTACTGGTTGCTATGTGTTGCCCTATGCATGGGGTATATATCAGAGCAATACGTTAGTTATAATATTGTGTACATACTGGGGACATATTTTGCCCTGTGCAGGGGTATGTACCAGTCTTATCTATAAAATAATCCACTTTTCAAATGTTTTGTAAAATGCATGGAGAAAATGGAGAAAATAAATATTCTATGGGGCTGGTATACTATAATTTCCAGGGCTGGTTTTTATTCCCAGTCCGGCCCTGGTTGCCACCTTTTCTTCAGAAAAATACCGGCCTTGGTACTGTCTCCATAGAGTTAACATTGGCCTAATGCCAATTTTTTACCGGCCTGCCGGTAAAATACCAGCCAGGTGGCAACCCTATTCTCTGGGAGTCTGTTTACTTTGAAGGCCATTTAACTGAAAGGAGCAGGTGAATAGTGAGCCAGGCGAATTCAAGTGAGCAGCTTCTAAAGTGAAAAAGCTTCTTAAGTGTGGAAGTTAGAAGCAAATAAGGAGTTAAAAGGAAAGAAGGAGGGTAAAGTGTAATTTTTTTTTATTCTATTTTTAATTTTGTGGTTTACATTAGATAGCATGTTGGACAATGCCACTAAGTGCATGTCTTGCAGCATGTATGCTGTCTTGGAGCAAGTTCCCCGGGGTCCATACCGCTGCTGCAGATGTGAGCAGGTGGCTGCTTTGGAAAATATAATATTAGATCTAAAGAGGCAACTGGCAACACTTCGGGACATAAGCAACATGGAGCGGAGTTTACTGCTCACGGAGCAGGCATTGGCTGGGGCCTGTGTAGAGGAGGGTGATGATGGGGGAGAGGAGGTTTCTAGGGCAGAGAGCTGGGTTAGCTGTGTAAGGGGCAGTAGGGGTCAGAGAGCTAGGGAGGCTTGTTCTGAGCTGGTTCACCCCAACATGTTTTCCAGCTTGTGTGAGGATGCTGGGGGGATTAGCTCAAAAGAGGCATTTCTGGGGCAGGCGGACTCTCCTAGCAGTCAGGTGAGTAGCCTCTCCAGCACAGTTGGGAGCCAGGACACTAGGAAGGCTAGACAGGTTGTGGTGGTAGGGGATTCTATTATTAGGAAGGTAGATAGGGTAATCTGTCTCCAGGACCCCGAATACTGAACTGTATGTTGTCTCCCGGGTGCTCGGGTTCGGCGTGTTGCGGAACGGGTAGGCAGATTATTGGAAGGGGCTGGGCATGATCCAGCGGTCATAGTACACATTGGTACTAATGACAAAGTTAATGGTAAGTGGGGGGTCCTTAAAAATGATTTTAGGGAACTAGGAAAGAAGCTAAAGGAAAGGACCTCCAAGGTAATATTCTCGGAAATATTACCAGTACTACGCGCTACGTCAGGGAGACAGCGGGAGCTTAGGGAGATTAATGCGTGGTTGCGAAGGTGGTGCAAGCTAGAGGGATTTGGGTTCTTGGAGCACTGGGCAGACTTTGCAGTCGGCTACAGACCTTTTGGACGGGATGGGCTGCACCTCAATGATGAGGGGGCTGCAGTATTAGGGGCGAGGATGGCTAGAGGATTAGATGAGCTTTTAAACTAAGCTCTGGGGGGGAGGGTCAAGATCAAAATGAAGCAATGGTAGCTAGGGTAGATTGGAAGGTGGGTCTAGCTATGGGAGAGGTGGAGGAAAGCAGTGGCGGGGTTAACATAGATCATAGGGAGGTCCATATAATTATACCTGCACACATTAAGTGTTTGTCAACTAAACAGAAAATGGGTAGTAATCTTAAATGTCTTTTAGCAAATGCAAGAAGCTTGACAAACAAAATGGGTGAGCTGGAGATACTGGTAAGTGCTGAACAGTATGATTTAATCGGAATCACAGAAACGTGGTGGGATGAGACCCACGACTGGTCAGTTAATTTACAAGGCTACTCACTTTTTAGAAAGAACAGAGTAAATAGAAAAGGGGGAGGGATTTGTCTGTATGTAAATCCTATATTAAAGCCCAGTATTAAAGAAGGTGTACATGATGTAACTGGAACTGATGTGGAGACACTGTGGGTGGAGATTAGCATAGATACTAAAAAGAATTGCACATTACTTGTAGGTGTATGCTACAAGCCACCAAATATTAGCATTGATGGAGAAGATCAGCTTTTATTACAAATTGAAAAGGCTGCAAATATGAATGAAGTTCTAATCATGGGAGATTTTAATTACCCAGATATAGATTGGAAGTGTGGCACAACTAGTTAAGCAGGTTCAGAAACTTGCTGCCCCTAACTGAATAACAAATTTATGGCACAATTAGTAGACACCCCAACTAGAATGGATGCCTGTCTGGATTTGGCAATAACAAACAATGAGGAGCTTATCTCAAACATTCAAATAAGAGAACACTTGGGGAATAGTGACCATAATATGGTCTCATTTGAGATTAATGCAAAAAAGCAAATTGGTAACTATGCCACCAAAACACTTAATGAAGGGCTAACTTTTGATGCACTAAGGGTATCGATTGAACATTTAGACTGGGAACGATTGTTTTCTGGACTAAACACAGAAGACAAGTGGAATGCCTTTAAGCACACATTACAAAAGCGCACATCCCAATATATACCTTTAGAAAACAAATGCAAAAGACACAAATCAAAACCAATGTGGCTTACCGGTAACGTGAAACAGGAAATGCAAAACAAGAAAATGGCATTCAAACATTATAAAAACACGGGATTAGCATTATCATTTATAGAGTACAAAGAGGCCAACAAAGCCTGCAAAAAGGCAATTAAAATGGCTAAATTGGAAAATGAGAAAAGGGTTGCCAAGGAGAGTAAAACTAACCCCAAAATGACTTGTTCTCATCCAATCTCATGACATCACCTGTGGATTAAAATGCAAATGAATTTCCTCCACCATTTCTCTGTGGACATGTATTTTTAAAGGAACATGTGTATCAGTGACTATTCAAATCACTTTTCTGGTTCTACATATAAACCAAAACAATTAATTTACCCACCTCCCATTTGCCCTTACCTTACTGCACAGCCAATTGTCTTTTCCATATTATTATTATCAGGGTATCCTGGGCCAGGTTTTGTAGTGGAGGGAGCAGTTCTCAGGGAGTCCAGTAGCTCAAATCTCCTCTGTATTGCTCCTTTGTGCTGCATGTACCGGTGTTTGTACTAATACATGCTGCTTACTGTAAAGTAAAGGTGATCTGTGTTTCCAGACCTCTGTCGCACAGTATACAGTACAGTACATATCACTTTCCTGATGCTGATGTTGCAAATAAAAGCTCTTATAATGATTAGGAACATGTTGCACAAGGACCATAAACTGCAAAGATTCCTATCACTGCCCGGATGCTGTGAGCTACGAATCCTGGTCCAGGATTCAGAGACTACCCAGTTGTGTTTAAATAAAAATATGTATAATACTTGGTGTGGTTCCCTAAGCGTTAAGATCCCATACCAGGTGTTATACATGTTCTTATTCTGTAAACACAACTAGGAATGTGTCTATTATTCTTTATTAAACATCCTGCCCTGCTCCTAACAGCTCTAGCCAGGGGGACCTGTGCATCTGGGGAAGTCATACCAAGATGCGTACAATGATTTATAGAGCAATAAGAAAGCAGGAGAAAATCAGTCTATGAAGAGAGAAGGGAGATCTGTGTCACCAGTGGCAGAGATCTACCTGCTCCCTATTCTATTCTGACATGGAATGAACCCACAATCTGTCCTATCTATAGCTGAAGAACATAAGGCCTCATACCCTCTAGATATATCACTGTGCGAATGGGAGATGTATATAATCTGCCTGTTATGAGATTGACACATGTTAAAATTGTCCTTGTTCTTCTTTCTCAGAGTGGAGTGAGTGAGCTCCAGGATGTAGCTATCAAGCTATTGGTGTATCTCTCTGGCCACCAGTACAATCTGGTTATATATGAGCTCCTGTTACTGCTGAAGCCCCAATGTCCAGCAAGAGTCTCAGTCCTTTAGGCTGTAGTTGCAGTCACTTCAACTCATGGTATGTGCCACAGTCTATAATATAGAGTTTGGTTCGGAAGGATAATCAGTGCATGTGATTTCAAACCTAGTGCCCCTTCTCTTATATGAACCTCATGTGTATCTCTGCAGATACACACAGGTTTACATTCAACTCCGCCCCCAGATAAAGCAGACCTGATCTGAGGGATCTGGCTAATTGGAGCAGACAACTACTAACTGAGTCTCTTCTGTCTCTACTGCTAGTGAAGGAGAGAGAGAGAGACCCTTGGTTTTGTATTTAATCAGCAGAGGAGACTTCCATAATAGAGGCACATGTGGAAAAATGCTAGTGTCGTTTTAAACCCTTTAACATGGCCTATGACTAGGGTTGCCACCTTTTCCCCAAAAAAATACCGGCCACAGGGGTGTGGCTACAAAGGGTGGAGCCACTGGGGGGCGGATCCCCTCAATTTCCCTATCAGATTAAGCTTCTGGTTATATATATATATATATACACACACACACTAGCATGCACACATACATATATAATATGTGTATATCATGTCAGTGAGAACATACACAAGCTATTTCACACACATTCACACACAGACAGTTACATAGACATACTGACAGAGACAGTAACATAAAGAGACACACAGTAAAATAGACAGACAGAAGAAAATCCTAGTTCCAAGGGAGTCTTTTTTGGGGGGAGGGAAAGGGTGCATAATTCAATGTGTCCCCCTTCCCTGTTTACCTTATTGCACTGGAAGGGGGACGCTTCTTCAACAGCCTGGTCTGCCAGGCACTGTTCATCACTTCATCCAGAGAGCCGGGGTGTCCCAGCTCTCTGACGTTACAGCGCTATGCGCGAGGGGGCGGAGCTAGCAGTCTGTGCAGGAAGCACAGACATTCCCCCTCGCGCTGCGCTTGTCTGGAGAGCCTGAGACCAACAGGACACACGTGCTGCAGGTACAGCTACCAACTGGACCATAGTCTGCCTTCTCTCCGCTCCCCTGCTAAAAATAATACCGTTATTACAGTTGTACCTGCACCGGCTCCAAGAGGTGAAATACCGGCTGTGCCGGTAAAAAAACGGCCGGGTGGCAACCCTACCTATGACATCTTAATACTTTTTTTTTTTTTTTTTTAAATCTCCTCTTCTAACATTGAAGGTTGTACTGGTTCAGTGTCGACATCACTGTAGGAACCTACTAATGATAAATATACTTGGTGTTTCTTCCTCGCCATCACGGCATTAGAGTAGTATAGAAATCTATGCTCCCTCTCTATAAATTGTATGTACAGCATGCTAATATGATATTTATCTCTGTATTAACAGTGAACGCGTCAGCTCCACATTTAATGAACATCTTGTCACGTATTTACGGCATGGTGGAGTTTGCCACGGACATGAGTTCTCAGAAGGTTATGTGTGATGGTAAGAGGGTCTGGGAATTGTATCTAGTAATATAGTTGAAAGCTGCATGTATTTTTATATTTTCCAATTACTTGATCTAATTTCATCAGCTTCAAAATGGGGGAAATGGGGGGAATTAGCATTACCTGTATCTTTTTTTTTTGTTTACATTCTAGGTGACATTTATGTTCACTTTCGGTGTGAAATGATATTCCTACCCGATCATTGTTAATTTTTATGATATACACAGGTATTTTCTGCATGATTTCTAGCACCAACCTACTTAGTGGCCGGGATATCTTCAAACTTAACAGTGATCGGGAGAATAGATCTATTATACATGATCCCTGCCAATAAGTAAGGTTCACGCAGAAACTCCTCGTGGATATCATCGAAATTAACATGGAATCGAGGCAATAATGTCATAGACCTACATGGACATGTAATAAGGCTTTTGTTTATTCACTTGCAGTGATTCAGAAATTTTGTAAACTGATGCTGGATTACATAGCAGAAAAACCTTCAGAGAAAGCCAGCTTCACCAAGATCTTTTGTGACTTCTCTGTAATATTCACAACATGGCATCAGAATGCTCGGGAGGAGGTAAGGTTTTATTCCCTTAATGTTCCCATCTGCATGTAGTTAGGCACACAAAGATTAGGTACAGCATAGCCCTTGTCAGTATATAGTGAGATAGATACATACGTGGTAGAGCATTGCTCATGTCAGTATATAGTGAGATAGATACATACGTGGTAGAGCATTGCTCATGTCAGTATATAGTGAGATAGCTACATACGTGGTAGAGCATTACTCCCATCAGTATATAGTGAGATAGATACATACGTGGTAGAGCATTGCTCATGTCAGTATATAGTGATATAGATACATACGTAGTAGAGCATTTCTCCCGTCAGTATATAGTGAGATAGATACACACGTGGCAGAGCATTGCTCCCATCAGTATATAGTGAGATAGATACATACATAGTAGAGCACTGCTCATGTCAGTATATAGTGAGATAGATACATACGTAGTAGAGCATTGCTCCCATCAGTATATAGTGATATAGATACATACGTAGTAGAGCATTGCTCCCATCACTATATAGTGAGATAGATAAATACGTGGTAGAGCATTGCTCCCATCAGTATATAGTGATATAGATACATACGTAGTAGAGCATTGCTCCCATCACTATATAGTGAGATAGATAAATACGTGGTAGAGCATTGCTCCCATCAGTATATAGTGATATAGATACATACGTAGTAGAGCATTGCTCCCATCAGTATATAGTGATATAGATACATACGTAGTAGAGCATTGCTCCCATCACTATATAGTGAGATAGATAAATACGTGGTAGAGCATTGCTCCCATCAGTATATAGTGAGATAGATACATACATAGTAGAGCATTGCTCCCATCACTATATAGTGAGATAGATACATACGTAGTAGAGCATTGCTCCCATCACTATATAGTGAGATAGATACATACGTAGTAGAGCATTGCTCCCATCACTATATAGTGAGATAGATACATACGTGGTAGAGCATTGCTCATGTCAGTATATAGTGAGATAGATACATACGTGGTAGAGCATTGCTCCCATCACTATATAGTGAGATAGATACATACGTGGTAGAGCATTGCTCATGTCAGTATATAGTGTGATAGATAAATACGTGGTAGAGCATTGCTCATGTCAGTATATAGTGAGATAGATACATACGTGGTAGAGCATTGCTCCCGTCAGTATATAGTGAGATAGATACATACGTGGTAGAGCATTGCTCCCGTCAGTATTTAGTGAGATAAATACATACGTGGTAGAGAATTGCTGATGTCAATATATAGACACCAATGAAACTAGTTGAGCACTGACAGTACTGCGGACCCCTTACTACAGCCAGTAGTTCGTCCCCTGCTCTTTGTAATTAAAGGAGCAGTAAAGCTAATGTATTAATGAAATCAATACGGCAGATTACAACCTGCCTCAGATTCGTGACAACAGAATAGTAATCCAGGATTAATAGCTGAGCTGGAGGTAGACAAGTTTTTCCAATTCTGATTTGAGTTTATTTCAGTTCACTGCTTACTGAATAGTCTCTATTGCTATCATAACATAGCACCTCAGATTTTACTTGTCTACTGATATTCACTCTTTGAGTATACTCTTCAAATACTTATTTAATTCAATATCTATATTATTTATGCAGGATAAGAACATCATGGCAAAAGCGATCCAGTCTGTTGGACACTTTCATTCAGCAGATCCGGGTTCAGATCTTAGTGCTGTGGGAGTTTGCGAACAGAAACCAGAAAGTCTTCCAAAAGAACTGGGGAGAGGCTACAGGATTAACAAAATTTAATTAACAAAAAGACACTGCCCAAACATAACATTAATGTATACAAAAAATTATGAAATAACTCAGCCAGTAGTGTTTGTTAAACAGCTTGTGTGTGCCATCCTTGTCCCCCAAACAACTTACAAGTGTCACTTGTCCGCCTCCTTACAAGTTGCATCATTGTCCCCCAGGCAGCTTGCCTTTGGCATCTTTCTTCCTCTTAAACAGCTTAATAGTGCCATGCTTCTTTCCAAAACAGCATGCCTGTTTTATCATTGACCCCCAAACAGCTTCACAGTTTCACTCGTTCTACAAACGGCTTACCAGAGGCATCATTGTTTTCCAAAAAGCTTGTCTGTGCCATCCCTATCTCCCAAAAAGTATTTTGATTTTGATTGCAGGGATTTCACATGACACCCTGCACTCCTCTCATCTACAATGTTTGAGTGGTTTCTAGTGAGATGGGACAACATACAAGTTAAAATAGCATTTGCACCCCATCCCAGCCAACCCTGTAGTCATTAAATACAACACACTAATTAATACTGTAGTAGGAAGGTCATAGTATGAAACCATAGTCATGGAGAAAACAATAAGATGTTGCCAGTTTAGAGGACCTATCCAGTTACAACCTATTTTGGTTTATTTTATAGTTTGGAAGTCGACATCCAGGAAAACAAAGACATTAAGCGCAGGGAAATTAATGAACTTGTGATGTAAGTACAAATAAAAATACACATTTTCACGATATCACTACTAACTCACACCAGCAAATGTGGCTCCTTTTAGAAAAATATATATCAAAATATGAATATATATATATAAACCAACACAAGACGTGTAAAATATGTATTTGTGGTGTCACAATACAAGCTGTGTAACTCCCCACTCAATTTTGTGCTGCAAACCCAACAAACCACATTCTCCTGTGTTCAATACATCCAACAATAGTGTCTGAGCCTGAATAAAGACGAGAACAATACTTCCTATCATATTTATCTTGTATTTTCTTTACAGTGGATAGTTTTTAACATAGAACATCACCAAAATTATGAAATCTTTCTTGACTTTCTTTGATAAATTGATCTTGTTTTTCAGGTCTATTGTTATGTCAGGAAAGAAACCTGTCAAAAGTTTTTTCTCCCAAATCTCCTGCCACCCCTCCATTCCACATGCAGAGCCAATAACGTGACTGGCACCGCATTCTTTACTGAGGTGAGTCCAATATAACCACTATATTGGTATAATTCAACATTCCAATGCATTACTACTGTGTATTACACTATATTAGTTGTTTCCCTTGCTCCAGAGAGATAAGGGAAAGATTAAGTGTGATAGGTATCTGTGCCATTAGAATCATTAGAGATTACAGAGAGGTCACTAGGATATGCGTAAAAGTCCTACCTACATACAGTGTATTTAAATCTTTTAGTTCTTATTATTGCAGAATGGAGAGCCTGCGGTGGGATGTTCCATTTATTATCTTGCGTAATGGGGAGACAGACATATCCATGATGGGGAGAGGTTTTTTGATATGGAGATAAGTGCGTTTGCATCATTGATCTATTATCTGCTCCATCGCCAGTCGGCAATGGACGTCACTAAATTCATTGACATGGAGCATCATATATTGGTGCTTTCCGAGGGAGACAATGCAGACTGGCAAAGGAGCAGGATAAAAGAGATCTGTGCTGCGGAAGGGGCAGAGAAGACTGATGGAGACTAAGCCAGCTCAACTCCAGTGTACTCCCTCTCTTCTCTAATGTCACCGAATGTAGTGACCCCTGTACAATTATTATTAATGCAATACTACAGGATGACTTTAATATGTTTTATGTTTAAAAAGTTGTCATTCAAATGCTTTAAAACACATACAGCATGCAGAAAATAACCAAGGGGGGAACTGCCCCTTGTATGTTAATGGAAGTTTGGGGTGATATTTACATTCCAAAAGTAAAAAAGATTATCTTTTTTAGATCCTGCGTCATCAAGGTCTTGTTGATAAAAATACTCTAAAGATTGTGATCCAAAAAATGGTCCAGAATTCAAGTGTGACGATATAAAATGTCATCTGGCTGTAGAAGCTTTGGGCCATGCATCAGAGGAGGCACCAAAGCAGGTAAAGCATACAACCCATTAGAAATCCGCTATATGCTACAGTTCTAACTACACTCTCAATCAATAGCTGTGGTGACAGTTGTACATTTATATAATGATTTACCTCTTTCACAGGCTAAAATCTATAAGGACAACTTAGTCCAGGGCCTAAAAAAAGCCACAATGCAGCGCAAACTGCTTCATATGAAGATTCTCCGGATGTTAAAGATCTTATGATGAATCTGGAGAGACTTCTCATAAAGGAACTAAGAATTAAATGGGAAACTGTAACTCTACAAAAATATTTAAAGGACAAAATTACCCCACGGGGGCTAAGAGTATTCAAACATCCCACGTTTGACACTGATGATGAAGGATTTATGCACATTTGGAATGATATTTTAGATAATTGCACTTTTTCACTTATGGAAACAATTATTGCTCAGAGAAATAAAACAATTGTCACTTTAATTGAAGATATACAAAAAATACAAGAAGATTTACTCTCATATGCATCCAACTCCCAATATAAAGATCTGTCAGAAAATACTATAACAAAAATAGAAAAATTAGAGCAAGAGATTAGAACAACAAAGATTAAAAAATATCATAGAGATCAGGAGGATTATAGACTAAAGACATGGAGAAACCCAACTAATTATCGAGGTAATAAGAACTATAATACCCAAAGAAAATCTAACAAATCCCAGAGAGTTGAGGTGACACTGACTGAAACACCAATAGTCAGAAGAAAAGATAGGATAAGGACTCCAATACAAACTAGATTAACCAGATTGAGCGAGAATGCTCACCCAACATACAGAAAAAATAATTATCCAAATAAGAACCAGAGTATAGATACATACAATAGGTTTCAACTACTTTTCGAATCAGGATAAACGTCTCCTTTTTTATATTCGGACAAACGACTTCTGCGCCCTCTGCCCAAAGAGCAAAGAGAAAGAAACGAGGGGCACCGAAGATTAAGAGCAAATTTATAGGGTGCAGAGGGGGAAAGAAGCTACACAAAAAGAAAATCGCTACAATTTTAAATAATATAGCCCCAAAAGGTATTTTTAACCTGTCCCAAAAATCCATTTCACAAGAAAAGCTTATGGTATTAAGCAAAGGTCTTAAGTTTGCCCCGACTAATAAGTTTAATATATCTCAGCTTATATAGACATCAACAAATTTGTGAGAAATGTTACAATAAAAAAGTTTTTTGCTGTAAAACCGACAACTACTACTAAATAAGAAATAGACCCTAATACCATTATGCCAACCAATTTAAAGAAAAAGTCCCACTTTTATCCGACGGCACATAAAACAGGTGCACTTGAAGTCTTTGAGAAGGCAGTTATGGAGGATTTAAGAAAGTTACAACCCTCCAAATATGATCGTACAAACATGTCAAAAAAAGAACTATGTATTCTAAAAGAATTACAAGATGACTCAGAAATAGTCATCAAACCAGCTGACAAAGGGGGTGGTACTGTCATTCTGTCGAAAGGCTTACTATATTTAAGAAGCATACAGACAATTAGAACAAAATGCTACATATAGAAGACTAACAAAAGATCCAACAAATGACTTCAAGAAAGTTTTAACCTGTTTCTTAGACAAAGGTAGAGAAAAGGGATATATCACAAAAAATGAATTTGATTATATTAATGTAACTAACCCAAAAATTCCAGTAATTTACTTTCTACCTAAAATTCACAAAAATCTTGTCGAGCCCCCAGGTAGACCCATAGTCTCAGGAGTAGACTCATTGTTTGCCAATCTTTCTGAGTACCTCGACTACATCCTCCAGCCATATGTTAAGGAAATGAAGTCCCATTTGAAGGACACCATGTGTATTTTAAAAGTTTTAAAAAATACTACTTGGAGTGAGGACTGTTTTTTAGTATCAAGTGATGTCACATCCCTGTACACTATTATTAATCACCAACAGGGGTGCGAAGCAATCAAAAATATCCTCACTAAAAGTAATCTATTGACCAGTGATCAAATAGAGTATGTACTGGAAGGTATTGCCATTGTTCTGAATCATAATTATTTTTGGTTTTTAGAGGAATTTTTCCTCCAACTTATGGGGACAGCTATGGGTTCCAAGTTTGCCCCTAGTTATGCCAACCTCTTCATGTCCCAATGGGAAGACTCTCATGTTTGGGGCGGACATAACTGGGCTGCAAATTTGGTCCTCTTTTATCGATACATAGATGACCTCAGAGGCGGCTCTCTAATTAGGCGAGTTAGGCAGCCGCCTAAGGCCTCGCATTTACGGGGGCCTCGCGGCTGCCTAACTCACCTTATTGCCTTTGATGTAACAGGGAGCTTAACGCTGCCGTTAAGCTCCCTGTTACACTAACCTGGGACGTTTCCTCCGTGCATCTTCTCTCCTGCACGGAGGAAGGAAGCTCCGATCGCGTTTTTTTTTTTTTTAAACTTTATTGAACCCGCGCAATAAAGTTTAAAAAAAATTTGCAAAATTCTGGCATTGCGAGGGGCAAAATTCTGGCAAAATGAGGGGCAAAATCCTGGCACAGAGTGGCAAAATCCTGGCATAGTGAGAGGCTAAATCCTGGCATTGTGAGGGGCAATATCCTGGCATACAGTGGCAAAATCCTGGCATATTGAGAGGCAAAATTCTGGCATAATGACGGGCAAAATCCTGGCATAGTGAGAGGCAAAATTCTGGCAGTGTGAGGGGCAAAATTCTGGCATAATGAGGGGCAAAATCCTGGCATTGTGAGGGGCAAAATTCTGGCATAATGAGGGGCAAAATCCTGGCATAGTGAGAGGCTAAATCCTGGCATTGTGAGGGGCAATATCCTGGCATATTGAGAGGCAAAATTCTGGCATTGTGAGGGGCAAAATTCTGGCATAATGAGGGGCAAAATCCTGGCATAGTGAGAGGCAAAATTCTGGCATTCCGAGGGGCAAAATTCTGGCATAATGAGGGGCAAAATCCTGGCACAGAGTGGCAAAATCCTGGCATAGTGAGAGGCTAAATCCTGGCATTGTGACGGGCAATATCCTGGCATACAGTGGCAAAATCCTGGCATATTGAGAGGCAAAATTCTGGCATTGTGAGGGACAAAATTCTGGCATAATGAGGGGCAAAATCCTGGCATAGTGATAGGCAAAATTCTGGCATTGTGAGGGGCAAAATTCTGGCATAATGAGGGGCAAAATTCTGGCATAATGAGGGGCAAAATCCTGGCATAGTGAGAGGCAAAATTCTGGCATTGTGAGGGGCAAAATCCTGGCATAGTGAGAGGCTAAATCCTGGCATTGTGAGGGGCAATATCCTGGCATATTGAGAGGGGCAATATCCTGGCATATTGAGAGGCAAAATTCTGGCATTGTGAGGGTCACAATTCTGGCATAGTGAGGGGCAAAATTCTGGCATTGTGAGGGGCAAAATTCTGGCATAATGAGGGGCAAAATCCTGGCACAGAGTGGCAAAATCCTGGCATAGTGAGAGGCTAAATCCTGGCATTGTGAGGGGCAATATCCTGGCATACAGTGGCAAAATCCTGGCATATTGAGAGGCAAAATTCTAGGATTTGTGAGGGGCAAAATTGTGGCATAATGAGGGGCAAATCCTGTCACAGAGTGGCAAAATCCTGGCATATTAAGGGGCAAAATCCTGGCATATTGAGGGGCAAAATCCTGGCAGATTGAGTGGCACAATCCTGGCATATTGAGGGGCAAAATCCTGGCATATTGAATGGCTAAATCACAGTGCATCCGGTGCTGTGAGGAAGAACAAAGTGCCAATCTTCTAGCACAACGTGGTCTGTGAGACCACTTTCAACATTGAGCACCTTTCCTTCTGGCTGAGTGTTTCTGTTAGTGTGTGATTGTGTGCTTTCTGAGTGTGTCTGTGAGTCAGTGTGTGCTGGCTGAGTGTGATTGTGTGCTGACTGAGTGTGTCTGTGAGTCAGTGTGTGCTCACTGAGTGTGTCTATGAATGACTGTGTGATATGTGTTAGTGTTCACATTTAGGACACAGCAATAACAATGTCAGCCGCACACAATTTTATCTATACCAAATGTTTATAGATGTTTGTAGAATAATTATGAGACAAATAAAATTCTAGGAGCTGTTCATTTCTAGAAGCTGGGATTTGAGTCTGATCTTGAAATATGCTATTTCTACAGTTCATTTTTATTATCACTTGCATATATTTTATTAAATAATGTGTGTCCGTGAGGGCCTCATGTTCGACTTTCGCCTAAGGCCTCACAAAGTCTAGAGCCGCCTCTGGATGACCTTATATTCATATGGAAAGGAAGTGAGGTTGATCTCCAATTGTTTTTCGATCATCTTAACAATAACCCTAATAACATCGTACTCAATACTGTTGACAGTAAAGACCACATAACTTTCTTGGATTTAGACATCTATATAGAAAATGGTGTGATAAAAATGAAAAACCATTTTAAAAAAGTGGATGCTAACAGCTTCAAAGACATAGCTGCCACTATCCTCCTTGGTTAAAAGGAATCCCCAAAAGTCAATACACTCGTATCAGACGTAATTGTACTGACTTACAATGTTATATTGAACAAGCGGGTTTCCTTTGAGAAAAATTTATAGAAAAAGGATATGATGCTGATGATTTGGACCAGACCATCTCAGAAATAGCTGATACTGATCGTAATTTACTTCTTGTATATAAAGAAAAAACTAGTAATAATGATTTTCATACTAAAGTGCCTATTGTCTTAAGTTATAACAATAAATCTCAAAGAATTAAAAAAATTATCAGGAAACATTGGAACATCTTACATAAAGATGAAATCCTGAAAAGCATTGTTCCAGATGTCCCCACAGTTGTTTTTAGAGGAGCTCCCAATCTCAAACAAAAGCTAACCACCAATTTTGCCAGTAATAATGTTACAAAGAAATCTACCACAAGTCATTTTCTAAGTAGGAAATCAGGCTTTTATGGTTGCCTTAACTGCATTGGGTGTAGATCTACCATGAAATAAAAATATCCCATTACCAATTTTACCTCTAATAGCAAAGGGAACAATTTTGAAATAAAAAACTTTCTAACATGCACCTCGGTAAATGTTATTTATTTACTGGAGTGTCCATGTGGACTCCAGTATATTGGAAGAACTACTAGAAAGCTTAAAAAGAGGATCGAGGAACATGTTAGAAACATAAAAAATGGCTTAACCACTCATAGCCTGTCTAAACATTTCCTTGATTGCCATCAGAAAGACCCTAAGAAATTAAAATTCTGTGCCATTGCTAAAGTTAATAAATACTGGAGAGGGGGTGACAACATCAAAAATATAGGCAAAATAGAAATGGAATGGGTTTTTAATATGAGCACCCTGAAACCACTTGGGCTGAATGCAGATTTTGATTTATTCAATTTTATGTAATTAATATGAACACTCTCGGAGGCTTTTAAAGCAGTTGCTCCTTTTATTGTATTCTATTTTTTCTGATATTTCCATATACCTTTCCTATATGGACTATTTATAATGTTTATATTCTAATTTTAACCAAATCAGTTTTCAGTAAGATTTTTTTCTATATCTATATATATTCCCTGTTTGAAAGAAATTTTTTATTAGGTTTTTAAAAATGGAGAAGCTTCTTTTACTATCCTCTTAATAAAGTATTATCCTGATATGTATCATAAACAGCTGTTATCATTGACGTTTTTAAGATAAAACACTTGTTACTTCTGTTATTTTTGCTCTCTCCGTTTTCTATATATGCGATGTAACGGAGAATGATGATCAGCTGTGAGCAGGAATATCGCGAGAACACGCGAAACCCGGAAGTAACGCCCAACATCATCACAAGATCAACGGGTGTATATATTGTCAGTGCACAGCAGGCTGTCCAAACGCCAAGTTGAAGCCCAGTGTAGGGGCGAAACGCGTAGCGTCCCTGGACTGACCTGCATCTTTTTTCGCTTGCCTGGATTGTATCCCTGCCGCTGCTGAAAGGACTCTTTTTCTCAGACTGTGTGGCGCCCACTGGTTCTGCGTAACCTAGAGATCCTATATGTAAGCAGATATTGTCTTTTATTAAAATGCTGTACTTGTCTTATCCTAACTCAATCTGTGGGCATCTTTTTCCCTACATTCTGAGCCATACGAGTGGAGGACAGATAACCTGGGAGAACAAAGGATTAACCCCTGTGGACACAGTGTGTCTATGTGAAAAGTTTATTATCCCTAAGGAGTCCTGTGAGTGCACAATCAGAGGGGAGCTGCTGCAGCCTTCCCCAGTTCATACTTCTTTTATTAAATCATCACTATTTACTCACCTATAAGGTGTTTTATTATTTTCCACTTACAACAGTTTACCTTTAGCGCACTTTTTGTACTTCTTTTGCTTATATGTTATAGCCTGCCACACAGGGAGAGCTGCATGGGTGTGTGTACAGAACTGTACTGTGCATAGCATGTTAGCTGGAATGCACCAAATTGCACTAAATATGCAGCTATAGGGTGAAATGAAACTAGTTGAGCACTGACAGTTCTGCGGAGTCCTTACTACAGACGGTAGTTCGTCCCCTGCTCTTTGTAATTAAAGGAGCAGTAAAGCTAATGTATTAATGAAATCAATACGGCAGATTACAACCTGCCTCAGATTCCTGACAACAGAATAGTAATCCAGGATTAATAGCTGAGCTGGAGGTAGACAAGTTTTTCCAATTCTGATTTGAGTTTATTTCAGTTCACTGCTTACTGAATAGTCTCTATTGCTATCATAACATAGCACCTCAGATTTTACATGTCTACTGATATTCACTCTTTGTGTATACTCTTCAAATACTTATTTAATTCAATATCTATATTATTTATGCAGGATAAGAACATCATGGCAAAAGCGATCCAGTCTGTTGGACACTTTCATTCGGCAGATCCTGGTTCAGATCTTAGTGCTGTGGGAGTTTGTGAACAGAAACCAGAAAGTCTTCCAAAAGAACTGGGGAGAGGCTAAAGGATTAACAAAATTTAATTAACAAAAAGACACTGCCCAAACATAACATTAATGAATACAAAAGATTATGAAATAACTCAGCCAGTACTGTTTGTTAAACAGCTTGTGTGTGCCATCCTTGTCCCCCAAACAACTTACAAGTGTCACTTGTCCGCCTCCTTACAAGTTGCATCATTGTCCCCTAGGCAGCTTGCCTTCGGCATCTTTCTTCCTCTTAAACAGCTTAATAGTGCCATGCTTCTTTCCCAAACAGCATGCCTGTTTTATCATTGACCCCCAAATAGCTTCACAGTTTCACTCGTTCTACAAACAGCTTACCAGAGGCATCATTGTTTGCCAAAAAGCTTGTCTGTGCCATCAATATCTCCCAAAAAGTATTTTGATTTTGATTGCAGGGATTTCACATGACACCCTTCACTCCTCTCATCTACAATGTTTGAGTGGTTTCTAGTGAGAGGGGACAACATACAAGTTAAAATAGGATTTGCACCCCATCCCAGCCAACCCTGTTGTCATTAAATACAACACACTAATTAATACTGTAGTAGGATGGTCAGAGTATGAAACCATAGTCATGGAGAAAACAATAAGATTTTGCCAGTTTAGAGGATCTATCCAGTTACAACCTATTTTGGTTTATTTTATAGTTTGGAAGTCGACATCCAGGAAAAAAAAGACATTAAGCGCAGGGAAATTAATGAACTTGTGATGTAAGTACAAATAAAAATACACATTTTCACGATATCACTACTAAATCACACCAGCAAATGTGGCTCCTTTTAGAAAAATATATATCAAAATATGAATATATATATATATAAACCAACACAAGACCTGTAAAAGATGTATTTGTGGTGTCACAATACAAGCTGTGTAACTCCCCACTCAATTTTGTGCTGCAAACCCAACAAACCACATTCTCCTGTGTTCAATAAATCCAACAATAGTGTCTGAGCCTGAATAAAGACGAGAACAATACTTCCTATCATATTTATATTGTATTTTCTTTACAGTGGATAGTTTTTAACATAGAACTTCACCAAAATTATGAAATCTTTCTTGACTTTCATTTGATAAATTGATCTTGTTTTTCAGGTCTATTGTTATGTCAGGAAAGAAACCTGTCAAAAGTTTTCTCCCAAATCTCCTGCCACCCCTCCATTCCACATGCAGAGCCAATAACGTGACTGGCACCGCATTCTTTACTGAGGTGAGTCCAATATAACCACTATATTGGTATAATTCAACATTCCAATGCATTACTACTGTGTATTACACTATATTAGTTGTTTCCCTTGCTCCAGAGAGATAAGGGAAAGATTAAGTGTGATAGGTATCTGTGCCATTAGAATCATTAGGGATTACAGAGAGGTCACTTGGATATGCGTAAAAGTCCTACCTACATACAGTGTATTTAAATCTTTTAGTTCTTATTATTGCAGAATGGAGAGCCTGCGGTGGGATGTTCCATTTAATATCTTGCGTAATGGGGAGACAGACATATCCATGATGGGGAGAGGTTTTTTGATATGGAGATAAGTGCGTTTGCATCATTGATCTATTATCTGCTCCATCGCCAGTCGGCAATGGACGTCACTAAATTCATTGACATGGAGCATCATATATTGGTGCTTTCCGAGGGAGACAATGCAGACTGGCAAAGGAGCAGGATAAAAAAGATCTGTGCTGCGGAAGGGGCAGAGAAGACTGATGGAGACTAAGCCAGCTCAACTCCAGTGTACTCCCTCTCTTCTCTAATGTCACCGAATGTAGTGACCCCTGTACAATTATTATTAATGCAATACTACAGGATGACTTTAATATGTTTTATGTTTAAAAAGTTGTCATTCAAATGCTTTAAAACACATACAGCATGCAGAAAATAACCGAGGGGGGAACTGCCCCTTGTATGTTAATGGAAGTTTGGGGTGATATTTACATTCCAAAAGTAAAAAAGATTAACTTTTTTTAGATCCTGCGTCATCAAGGTCTTGTTGATAAAAATACTCTAAATATTGTGATCAAAAAAATGGTCCAGAAACTCAAGTGTGATGATATAAAATGTCATCTGGCTGTAGAGTTTGCTACAGTTCTAACTACACTCTCAATCAATAGCTGTGGTGACAGCTGTACATTTATATAATGATTTACCTCTTTCACAGCCTAAAATCTATAAGGACAACTTAGTCCAGGGCCTAAAAAAAGCCACAATGCAGCGCAAACTGCTTATCGTAGAAGAAACCTTGAAGACCCTTTCGAAAGTAGTCACCGCAATTCAGGTGAAGGGTCTCGGCAGCAGTTTTAATGAAATATTTGATCATTGCAAGACCCTCCTGAATCACGTAAGTTTAATCACTAGTTACACATCCACTGAAGGAATCACAATGGATCACAAGTTATTTTTTGTCGTTGAGAAAGATGTTATTTCAACCTAGAAAGTAGCAGAATTGAAGTCACACCTCTCAATATTGTGAGTCTCTGGGGTCATGATATTAGAGGGGTCTATAGTACTTATACACAGTGGGCAGAAATTCAGGTGCATAAACATAGCTTGCCATTAGCTGTGAGCCTTTCACTATCATTTAAAGCTATTTTCTCCTACTGCCAGTGATGCCAGGAGTGTCCCATCACACCTTTTGAATGTTTTAGTTTATATACAGCAGCTATTTGGTTCTACAGATTTTGTTATTTCTTGACTGATATTAATGTTATCTGTTTTGTATCTTCCAGGAAGACCCTAACATCCAGAAATATTCCACCGTGCTCCTTGGTGACCTTTCGAAGTTTATGAATAAAAATATCTGTGGGCAGTTTGTGGAGCAGTTGAAAAACTGCTTGAATTCTATACTATGGAAAGTCCACAGTGGAAATCCCCAGATCGCTTCAGTGAGTATTAAAGTGCATTAAATATGAGAGGGATATTTAGTCTCTATAGCAGTGAATAGTAATTAGAATACATCTTCAAATCAACTCCTACAATTGTTTTGATCTCAGTGAATTACTGCTTATTGTAGGACAAAAAGACTCCTATTTCTGTAGTAATAATAATAATGTAATAATGCTGGATAAATCCTAACACATGGGTGCTCAACATATTCTCCAGGCTGCCGAGAACACTCTTCTTCATGTCCTGCCACATCTTGGATGTAGAGCAACACCTGATAATATTAGCAACATGTATCGGGCCTTGGTAAGTAGAAGTGAATTACTCATGTTATAACACTGAAGTACAGTGTGCCCAGGCACTATGTCTGATTAGGTGATTTTGGAAGCCCAAGTTTATAACTTAAATATTGTAAATTCATGGCCTAAATCACCCAGATGTGTTTCCCACACTCTTTCCAAGAGCACTTCATGGCTGGGAAACACAAAGCCTGGCCTTGTACTCATAGCTTCCTCTAAGTGCTGTCATCTCTTGATGCCATAACACAGTGATATATTTGTGCGTAGGCCAACATGGGCCAAGCCTGGGAGGGCACACTTACCAACATGTTTTCTGTTTTCAGATCTCAGTAAAGTTAGAAATGATAAATGGAACCCAGTGCACATGGCTGCAACATCTGTATGTACTGTCCTAGCTGGGAAGTGGAAAACCATGGGCACTGAAAATAAGAGAGGAGGGAATGAAGTTTACGAGGAGATTAGGAGGACCAGTCGAGTTTATCTATTCCACTGACCCACGAGAAGGATGCTCCAGCCAGCCTTCCGCATCCAAAACTGAAAGTGTTCAACGGAAAGATGATGCCCACGTGAATTGGATTACATCTGTGTGAAAATGTGTGGGTTCAGTGCACATCAAAGTAATAAACATCATAGCACTGAGTAGCGCACTTTTACATTTTTCGTTGTTATGACATATTTGGGTCTATTCAATAGCCTCGCAATTCAGAGAGCATAGCCGATTACACGCCAACAGATTCTGAAACCAAATGCAGCCAAAATGTACTGAGCCAAAGTGGTAGCCTCTAAATCACCATTAAATCCTAAGGGAATCTAACAAAACCCCCATAGGTATTAGGCCCAGGTTCATAACATAAATACAAATGATAGGTGCAATCCACTCTATCACAATCATGCTTAAGGAATTTTTGCATATAATCAACACATGTCCACACCACCATTTAAGAGCAGGATTAGCAAGTGAACTCACACTTGTACTCAGGGCCCGCCTTAAGTGTTCCAGTGCCCCCTATCATGCCTGTCTTTTTATTGTGGTTGGCGGTTGGCACACAGGTTGCACACCCCTAAGGCCGGCCCTGCTTGTACTTCATGTAAAACTAGCTGTGTTAATGATACCTAGGAATGTACACTCACAGACAATGTTGCATGTGGCTGCATATCTTATAGCCTGCCACACAGGGAGAGCTGCATGGGTGTGTGTACAGAACTCTAGCTGTGCAGAGCATGTTAGCTGGAATGCACCAAATTGCACTAAATGTGCAGCTATAGGGTACGGCAATGGAAAGATTTGTATACCCCAATGAGCTATTTCTGAGACATGTGTTTAGGTGGTTTCACTATATAGATGATGTGCTGGTCAAGTGTTGTGGCGGGGGGGCATTGGAGTCCTTATGAACCTTTTTGAATGAGTTGAATGCTTTCCTACCAGATATTAAATTTCAGATGGAGTGGAATGTGGAATCCATTAATTTTTTGGATATTAGAAGGAGGGTAAAACATTACTCACAGACCTCTACGTCAAAACTACTGATGGGCCTAAAAGAGATGGCAAAAAAAAAAAAAATCCTGTATAGGGGATACTCTGAATCACTAATTAGTGACACACTCCAATCCGTCCTATCCTTAGATAAAAACAACTGTTACAGCAAAAATCTGAAAGGAAGATGGAGCGATTGGTGTTAGTCACTGATTTTGGCACACATACCCAAGAACTTTCCAGGATTCTCCATAAATATTGGTACATTCTGAACAAGGCCTTTCCCGGTGTATAGGCCGGCACCCACTAAACTACATTTTTTAGGAACTCCTCGGAAGGGTATTTTCCCTGTTTAAGCTGTGTTGCCTGTTCCTCACTTATCAAGGGGGAATCATTTAAACATCCAAACAAAGAAAGTTTGTAACATTAATTCCTATTTCACCTGTGACTCTACATACATCATAAACATATTGAAATGTCCCTACCCACTGATTTATGTCAGAGAAACTTCTCAGAAAATGAAAACGTGGTTCTACAAGCACAAACCGACAATACACACTGTAACGGACTGTCTACCAGACGTAGTAGACACTCTGTCCGTTGTAGGGAATCACCTCCTTAACCCCCGATTACAGCTCAGCATTCACCCAGCAAGTCTTTCTGGATCCTTGCTCTTTGTAGCAAAATAGCAGACAGGAGACCACTAGCAGTCCGGTACAGCAATAACAAACAACACAGACTTATATAAAGACATAAACATGACATCACAGACATTGTTATACAAAATTGCATGTTATATTCACTAATCAACGAGAGGGTAACCCAAAGAAAGCTGTCATATACAGAACTTCAGGATTTGTCAGATTCTCCAGAATTCATCACTCCATCTGGAGGGGGTAACCGTTCTGACTTTTTATGTGATTATTGCACTTAAGCTGGTCCTCAGTGCCATTCCCTTTTTGAGTTCGATTCTAATAAATTGTAATTTTATACTTTACCAAACAGTTTCACACTATTGCATATCCCCATTTTGTTTTCCTATATTCCATATGTCCACCCACGTCTCTGAGGAGACACCCAGTCGGAAGATTTGACACTATCTACGATTTCTGTTTTAACCTCGTTTTCTACCTGGGATTGGAGGAGTCCTTGCAGATCTCGACTTTCCTATAGTAGAGTTTATTTCCTTTTTATCTTTTTGGTCGTTCTTTTACACATAACTGGGGCTAGGAATACATTAGACTTTCAGACTGGAACCAAATAGGAATTACCATACAGTGAGTAGACCTAATTACAATACACACAGTAAGAAACATAATGTACACAACATAATCAGTTTACCAGTTGATCCAGTTAATACAGAACAATGGATGTTAGAGTAAACTATCAATGATTGTCACTGACACATTATACACCATCATAGTGGTCTACTCACAGAATTAAACATTACACATAACACATATACTAACAGAATCTGACTAACTAACAAAATTAATCAGTTATGGCACATAAGCCAGGGCCCATAATCTACAGGGAGGTGTTTGGCCCCCAGGACCCTCCAAGAACCCCAGTCAGGAAGGCTGTCAGGATTCACTTCATGACACACACTAATAAGTTGGAATTGCCAGTGCCGTTTCAGTTTCACTTTCACTTTATTGGAATTACTTTTTAAATTCTTGATGATATCCCTTAACCAAAAAGAGGACTGGTGTCCAGAACTGTACTGCATATTGAAGGTGAGGTCTTACCATTGACTTGTAAAGAGGCAAGATGATATCCTCCTCCCGTGAATCTATACCTCGTTTTATACATGCCAATATTTTATTGGCCCTTGCAGCTGCTGACTGGCAATTATACAATTATTCAAACATCCTTGTGATTAGTAGTTATAGAAACATAGAATGTGTCGGCAGATAAGAACGATTCTGTCCATCTAGTCTGCCCAATTTTCTAACTACTTTTATTAGTCCCCTGTTCCCTATCTTGTATCCAGGATAGCCTTGTGCCTATCCCACGCATGCTTAAAATCCCTGACTGTGTTTATCTCTACCACTTCCACTGGAAGGTTATTCAATGCATCCACTACCCTCTTAGTAAAGTAATACTTCCAGATGTTACTTTTAAATCTTTGTCCCTCTAATTTAAGAGTATGTCCTCTAGTTGTGGTAGTTTTTCTTCATTTATATATTCTATCTTCCTTTACTGTGTTGATTCCCTTTATGTATTTAAATGTTTCTATCATATCCCCTATTACGTCTTTCCTCCAAGCTTTACATGTTAAGATGCTTTAACCTTTCCTGGTAAGTTTTATCCTTCAACCCATGACCCAGTTTAGCAGCCCTTTTCTGAACTCTCTCCAAAGTATCGATATCCTTCTGGAGATACGGTCTCCAGTACTGCGTACAATACTCCAAGTGAGGTCTCACCAGTGCTCTGTACAATGGCATGAGCACTTCCCTCTCTATACTGCTAATACCTCTCCCTATGCAACCAAGCATTCTGCTAATACCTCTCCCTATGCAACCATGCATTCTGCTAATAGATCTCTCTCGATGCAACCAAGCGTTCTGCTAATACCTCTCCCTGTGCAACCAAGCATTCTGCTAGCATTTCCTGCTGCTCTATTACATTGCCTACCTACCTTTAAGTCCTCATTATTACTCCTAAATCCCTTTCCTCAGATGTTGAGGTTAGGACTGTACCAAATATTCTATATTCTGCTTTTGGGTTTTTACGCCCAAGGTGCATAATCTTCCACTTGTCCACATTAAATTTCAGCTCTGACCATTTTTCTAGTTTAGCTAAATCATTTGCCATTTGGCTTATCCCTCCATGAACATCAACCCTGCTGCAAATCTTTGTATCATCAGCAAAAGGACGTACCTTACCAACAAGACCTTCTGCAATATCGCTAATAAAAATATTGAAGAGAATTTCGCTTGCCCATGGTCCCCACTCCTGGATTATGCTGAGTTTTGACCAATTTGGCAGGATTATCCATTTATGATGGGATTTTTCATAGGATGTATGAGGAGCTCTGCTAAAACATGTCTGTCCACCATTACAGTTGGCTCCGCCCCCCTACTCCACATATATATTTATTTTTAGTGAATCTATATGAAAATATTTTATGTGTTTCTGTTTTGTGAATATACTATGGACCAACAGACAAGTGTTGATGCTGTGTGTAGCAGTCAGTCACTCTATTGCGCAGTGACTACCAGAGGGACGCTTGGCAGAGGCCTATATGTATATGTCCGAATTGTTTGGCAAATGGATGTCCAGAAAGTACTTGTCTGGTATCAAACTGCTCTGGGTCTGTTCAACTATCCGATGCAGATGGATTTGACCTCATTTGAGGGTCTGTTTGCAGACAGGATCGCCTTATGGAGACTTGAGGCGCAGAGCTATACCCAGATGTGTCTAGCCATGTTGGCAGTTTAGAATCTTCCTCCTCAGCAGCAGTTTTAAAGAAATCTTTGATCAGTGCAAGACCCTCCTGAATCACGTAAGTTTAATCACTAGTTACACATCCATTGAAGGAATCACAATGGATCACAAGTTATTTTTTGTCGTTGAGACAAATGTTATTTCAACCTAGAAAGTAGCAGAATTGAAGTCACACCTCTCAATATTGTGAGTCTCTGGGGTCATGATATTAGAGGGGTCTATAGTACTTATACACAGTGGGAAGAAATTCAGGTGTATAAACATAGCTTGCCATTAGATGTGAGCCTTTCACTATTATTTAAAGCTATTTTCTCCTACTGCCAGTGATGCCAGGAGTGTCCCAGCACACCTTTTGAATGTTTTAGTTTATATAGAGCAGCTATTTGGTTCTACAGATTTTGTTATTTCTTGACTGATATTAATGTTATCTGTTTTGGATCTTCCAGGAAGATCCTAACATCCAGAAATATTCCACCGTGCTCCTTGGTGACCTTTCAAAGTTAAAGAATAAAAACATCTGTGGACAGTTTGTGGAGCAGATGAAAAGCTGCTTGAATTCTATACTATGGAAAGTCCACAGTGGAAATCCCCAGATCGCTTCAGTGAGTATTAAAGTGCATTAAATATGAGAGGGATATTTAGTCTCTATAGCAGTGAATAGTAATTAGAATACATCTTCAAATCAACTCCTACAATGTTTTGATCTCAGTGAATTACTGCTTATTGTAGGACAAAAAGACTTCTATTTCTGTAGTAATAATAATAATGTAATAATGCTGGATAAATCCTAACACATGGGTGCTCAACATATTCTCCAGGCTGCCGAGAATACTCTTCTTCATGTCCTGCCACATCTAGGATGTAGAGCAACACCTGATAATATTAGCAACATGTATCGGGCCTTGGTAAGTAGAAGTTAATTACTCATGTTATAACATTGAAGTACAGTGTGCCCAGGCACTATGTCTGATTAGGTGATTTTGGAAGCCCAAGTTTATAACTTAAATATTGTAAATTCATGGCCTAAATCCCCCAGATGTGTTTCCCACACTCTTTCCAAGAGCACTTCATGGCTGGGAAACACAAAGCCTGGCCTTGTACTCATAGATTCCTCTAAGTGCTGTCATCTCTTGATGCCATAACACAGTGATATATTTGTGCGTAGGCCAACATGGGCCAAGCCTGGGAGGGCACACTTACCAACATGTTTTCTGTTTTCAGATCTCAGTAAAGTTCTAAATGATAAACGGACCCCAGTGCACATGGCTGCAACATCTGTATCTACTGTCCTAGCTGGGAGGTGGAAAACCATGGGCATTGTAAAAAATAAGAGAGGAGGGAATGAAGTTTACGAGGAGATTAGGAGGACCAGTCGAGTTTATCTATTCCACTGACCCACGAGAAGGATGCTCCAGCCAGCCTTCCTCATCCAAAACTGAAAGTGTTCAACGCAAAGATGATGCCCACGTGAATTGGATTACATCTGTGTGAAAATGTGTGGGTTCAGTGCACATCAAAGTAATAAACATCATAGCACTGAGTAGCGCACTTTTACATTTTTCGTTGTTATGATATATTTGGGTCTATTCAATAGCCTCGCAATTCAGAGAGCATAGCCGATTACACGCCAACAGATTCTGAAACCAAATGCAGCCAAAATGTACTGAGCCAAAGTGGTAGCCTCTAAATCACCATTAAATGCTAAGGGAATCTAACAAAACCCCCATAGGTATTAGGCCCAGGTTCATAACATCAATACAAATGATAGGTGCAATCCACTCTATCACGATCATGCTCAAGGAATTTTTGCATATAATCAACACATGTCCACACCAACATTTAAGAGCAGGATTAGCAAGTGAACTTACACTTGTACTCAGGGCCGGCCTTAAGTGTTCCGGTGCCCCCTATCATGCCTGTCTTTTTATTGTGGTTCGGGGTTGGCACACAGGTTGCAAAACTAGCTGTGTTAATGATACCTAGGAATGTACACTCACAGACAATGTTGCATGTGGCTGCATATGTTATAGCCTGCCACACAGGGAGAGCTGCATGGGTGTGTGTACAGAACTGTAGCTGTGCATAGCATGTTAGCTGGAATGCACCAAATTGCACTAAATGTGCAGCTATAGGGTGAAATGAAACTAGTTGAGCACTGACAGTTCTGCGGAGTCCTTACTACAGCCGGTAGTTCGTCCCCTGCTCTTTGTAATTAAAGGAGCAGTAAAGCTAATGTATTAATGAAATCAATACGGCAGATTACAACCTGCCTCAGATTCCTGACAACAGAATAGTAATCCAGGATTAATAGCTGAGCTGGAGGTAGACAAGTTTTTCCAATTCTGATTTGAGTTTATTTCAGTTCACTGCTTACTGAATAGTCTCTATTGCTATCATAACATAGCACCTCAGATTTTACTTGTCTACTGATATTCACTATTTGTGTATACTCTTCAAATACTTATTTAATTCAATATCTATATTATTTATGCAGGATAAGAACATCATGGCAAAAGCGATCCAGTCTGTTGGACTGTTTCATTCGGCAGATCCTGGTTCAGATCTTAGTGCTGTGGGAGTTTGTGAACAGATACCAGAAAGTCTTCCAAAAGAACTGGGGAGAGGCTACAGGATTAACAAAATTGAATTAACAAAAAGACACTGCCCAAACATAACATTAATGAATACAAAAAATTATGAAAAAACTCAGCCAGTACTGTTTGTTAAACAGCTTGTGTGTGCCATCCTTGTCCCCCAAACAACTTACAAGTGTCACTTGTCCGCCTCCTTACAAGTTGCATCATTGTCCCCCAGGCAGCTTGCCTTTGGCATCTTTCTTCCTCTTAAACAGCTTAATAGTGCCATGCTTCTTTCCCAAACAGCATGCCTGTTTTATCATTGACCCCCAAACAGCTTCACAGTTTCACTCGTTCTACAAACAGCTTACCAGAGGCATCATTGTTTGCCAAAAAGCTTGTCTGTGCCATCAATATCTCCCAAAAAGTATTTTGATTTTGATTGCAGGGATTTCACATGACACCCTGCACTCCTCTCATCTACAATGTTTGAGTGGTTTCTAGTGAGATGGGACAACATACAAGTTAAAATAGCATTTGCACCCCATCCCAGCCAACCCTGTTGTCATTAAATACAACACACTAATTAATACTGTAGTAGGAAGGTCAGAGTATGAAACCATAGTCATGGAGAAAACAATAAGATTTTGCCAGTTTAGAGGATCTATCCAGTTACAACCTATTTTGGTTTATTTTATAGTTTGGAAGTCGACATCCAGGAAAACAAAGACATTAAGCGCAGGGAAATTAATGAACTTGTGATGTAAGTACAAATAAAAATACACATTTTCACGATATCACTACTAACTCACACCAGCAAATGTGGCTCCTTTTAGAAAAATATATATATATATAAACCAACACAAGACGTGTAAAAGATGTATTTGTGGTGTCACAATACAAGCTGTGTAACTCCCCACTCAATTCTGTGCTGCAAACCCAACAAACCACATTCTCCTGTGTTCAATACATCCAACTATAGTGTCTGAGCCTGAATAAAGACGAGAACAATACTTCCTATCATATTTATCTTGTATTTTCTTTACAGTGGATAGTTTTTAACATAGAACATCACCAAAATTATGAAATCTTTCTTGACTTTCTTTGATAAATTGATCTTGTTTTTCAGGTCTATTGTTATGTCAGGAAAGAAACCTGTCAAAAGTTTTCTCCCAAATCTCCTGCCACCCCTCCATTCCACATGCAGAGCCAATAACGTGACTGGCACCGCATTCTTTACTGAGGTGAGTCCAATATAACCACTATATTGGTATAATTCAACATTCCAATGCATTACTACTGTGTATTACACTATATTAGTTGTTTCCCTTGCTCCAGAGAGATAAGGGAAAGATTAAGTGTGATAGGTATCTGTGCCATTAGAATCATTAGAGATTACAGAGAGGTCACTTGGATATGCGTAAAAGTCCTACCTACATACAGTGTATTTAAAACTTTTAGTTCTTATTATTGCAGAATGGAGAGCCTGCGGTGGGATGTTCCATTTATTATCTTGCGTAATGGGGAGACAGACATATCCATGATGGGGAGAGGTTTTTTGATATGGAGATAAGTGCGTTTGCATCATTGATCTATTATCTGCTCCATCGCCAGTCGGCAATGGACGTCACTAAATTCATTGACATGGAGCATCATATATTGGTGCTTTCCGAGGGAGACAATGCAGACTGGCAAAGGAGCAGGATAAAAGAGATCTGTGCTGCGGAAGGGGCAGAGAAGACTGATGGAGACTAAGCCAGCTCAACTCCAGAGTACTCCCTCTCTTCTCTAATGTCACCGAATGTAGTGACCCCTGTACAATTATTATTAATGCAATACTACAGGATGACTTTAATATGTTTTATGTTTAAAAAGTTGTCATTCAAATGCTTTAAAACACATACAGCATGCAGAAAATAACCAAGGGGGGAACTGCCCCTTGTATGTTAATGGAAGTTTGGGGTGATATTTACATTCCAAAAGTAAAAAAGATTAACTTTTTTAGATCCTGCGTCATCAAGGTCTTGTTGATAAAAATACTCTAAATATTGTGATCAAAAAAATGGTCCAGAAACTCAAGTGTGACGATATAAAATGTCATCTGGCTGTAGAAGCTTTGGGCCATGCATCAGAGGAGGCACCAAAGCAGGTAAAGCATACAACCCATTAGAAATCCACTATTTGCTACAGTTCTAACTACACTCTCAATCAATAGCTGTGGTGACAGCTGTACATTTATATAATGATTTACCTCTTTCACAGGCTAAAATCTATAAGGACAACTTAGTCCAGGGCCTAAAAAAAGCCACAATGCAGCGCAAACTGCTTATCGTAGAAGAATCCTTGAAGACCCTTTCGAAAGTAGTCACCGCAATTCAGGTGAAGGGTCTCGGCAGCAGTTTTAAAGAAATATTTGATCATTGCAAGACCCTCCTGAATCACGTAAGTTTAATCACAAGTTATTTTTTGTCGTTGAGACAAATGTTATTTCAACATAGAAAGTAGCAGAATTGAAGTCATACCTCTCAATATTGTGAGTCTCTGGGGTCATGATATTAGAGGGGTCTATAGTACTTATACACAGTGGGCAGAAATTCAGGTGCAAAGATGGAGCGATTGGTGTTAGTCACTGATTTTGGCACACATACCCAAGAACTTTCCAGGATTCTCCATAAATATTGGCACATTCTGAACAAGGCCTTTCCCGGTGTATAGGCCGGTGTTCTGACAAATTTCTGGAGCAAATTCTCCTGCTCATTGCCCATGCGCATAAAGTTACAGCTGATCACTCAGCTGTAACTTTGTGAACACCGCGCATGCGCCAGCTACGCAACCCACCTCCCGCCCCCTTCACACCCCCCTTCTTACCAGATGATCGGACACAGCGGTACACAGCGCATGCGCACGGCTATCAAGCCGTTTGGGAATGCGCGCGTCCGTGGTTGAATTCAAAACGCTGGTAAGTAACACGGGGCGGGGGGACATAAGGGGCCAACAGAGAGGTAAGCACCCTGGTGAGGGCTGCCTCATCTTCATGGGAGTTGTGATCCTCTTGCTGTATTATTGATGAGGCAGCCCCTCAGGTACATATAAAGGGGGCATTAAACACGGGGTGCTGATATAAAGGGGGCAGTA
The DNA here is from genome assembly GCA_036172795.1 of Pelodytes ibericus. Lineage (NCBI taxonomy): Eukaryota > Metazoa > Chordata > Amphibia > Anura > Pelodytidae > Pelodytes > Pelodytes ibericus. Next base: position 20,607,169 of record CM069858.1, on the reverse strand, counting down.
AACACGGGGTGCTGATATAAAGGGGGCAGTAAACACGGGGTGCTGATATAAAGTAGGCATTAAACACGGGGTGTTGATATAAAGGGGGACAGTAAACACGGGGTGCTGATATAAGGAAGGGCAGTAAAGACGGGGTGCTCAAATAAGGGAGGGCAGTAAAGACAGGGGGTGCTCTTATAAGGAAGGGCAGTAAACACAGGGTGCTGATATAAGGGGGGCAGTAAAGACGGGAGGCTCATAAAGGGGGCAGTAAACACGGGGTGCTCATATAAGGAAGGGCAGTAAAGACAGGGGGTGCTCAAATAAGGGAGGGCAGTAAAGACGGGGTGGTCATATATAGGGGGCAATAAACACGTTGCTCATATAAGGGGGGCAGTAAAGACTGGAGGCACATTTAAAGGGGGCAGTAATGACACAGGGTGCTCATATATAGGGGGCAGTAAACACGGGAGGCTCATGTAAAGGGGGTGTTCTGACCAATTTCTCGAGCAAATTCTATTGCACATGTGCCGTAGAATTTGCTCATTGTGCATCACGGCTCATGCGCACAAAGTTATGGCTGTCAAACAGCCGTAACTTTGGCACAAGAGCGCATGTGCGAAGGACACACACCATCCCATGCCCCCTTTGGATCTGCTGCGGTGACAGGTAATGTATAGTTGCTAAAAGTCCTATCAGTCACATGCTAAGCTAGTAAGTGGAAGTCACACACGGGGGGGCTGCCTCATCTTGATGGTAGTTGTGATCACCTCCTTAAGCTCCCGTGTGTCCCACGTGTTTTACGCATTACTTGCTACGCTAGTAATTAACAATAATCAGTAAGACACTTATACTTTGCCTGATCCGGAGGGGGCTGGAGGTGGTGTGTGTCCCTCGCGCAGGTGCTTTTCTAACAAAGTTACGGCTGATTGACTGCTGTAACTTTGTGCGCATGCGCTGTGGTGAGCAATGAGTGAATTCTACTGCGCCTGTGCAGTCGAATTCACTTGATAAATTTGTCAGAACATCTCCACCTGTGAGTAATTTACTTATTGTGCTAAGACATTTATCATATGTTACAAATGTGTTATTATTGTCCCCTCACAGGCTTTTCCTTTGAGCTGATCACCTGTGTAACAATGTCTGATCTTATCAATCAGTCTGATGGTAAGTGTTAACCATATTGTGCAATCCTGGGTTTGCAATGTGGGTGCGCAATGTGGGTGCTGGTGCATATCCTAATACAGTTTGTAAAACCACCAGTCCGTCGGGACTTTTTTGATGAAGCTGGGTCCTTCTTGCTTCATCATAAAAGTCCCGGCGGAAGTGCGGGCAGCAGCAGGGGATGTCTGCACGTATCGTGCAGACATCCTCCGGCTGCCTCCACTACCCACCAGGGAGTTCTGGGCAGCTGGGGGGTGTCTGCACGATAGTATGTCCCCACTAGCCACCAGAGAAAGAGAAAAAAGGTGAGGGGGAGTGAGAGAGAGACAAGGTGAGGGGGGGGGGGGGCGGGGGGAGAGACAGAGAGAAACAAGAGGAGGGGGGGTGAAGAGACAGAGAGACGAGGGAGAGGGGGAAAGAGACAGAGAAACAATGGCAGTGAGTCGGGTTGCCACCTGGAGGAGAAAGAGAGAGGCAGCATTGGCACATAAAAGGAAATAAAAACAAGAAATGCATTTGTTGATATAATTATTTTTTTATGAAAAATCTATTTACATGTGAATATATACAAGTTGAACTTTTTTCCTATAGGTTAGTCTGATATTCAGGCTTTTAGTTTTTTTTACTAAAGGAATATCCAAAGTTTGGGGGGTCGTCTTATAATCAAGCAAATATGGTATTCTACAGTAAATTCTGGTTTCCTTTGTTTATGTGTGAACTTGAAATCCCCTATGTCCTGTTTCCATTCACTATGCTATGCTAAACGTGTTACAGTTCTCATGTTCAAGTTAGGTTATCAAGATTTGTTACTTTAGTTCACACATACACAAAGGATATAATACATATACACAGAGGTTTATCTTGGTTTTGTGCTGCCCTAGGCAGACAAAATTCGGACACCCCCCCTACCCACGCACGACATAACCCACATCACCCCCATTACATGCCTCCATTAACCCCATCATCCCATTACATGCCTGCATCACCCCCTCACCCCAGGACTTACCTGATCCCTGGTGGCAGGCAGCATGGTGTCCTACTATGCTGGCTGTTCAGCTCCCCGCGGTGAGAGTGGATAGGTCACGTGACCAGGTGCTCGTCGGGTCACGTGACCTGTCATCACTCTGCCCCTTCCTAAGAAAAAAACGCACGGGCAGCCTGATTGTCGCACTTGCTGTACGTGCTTTTTTTCTTAGGGCTTTTTCTTAGGGCTATCAAATTTCTAGAGCAAATTCTACTGCACATGTGCAGTAGAATTTACTCATTGCGCACCACAGCACATGCACATCAGTGCATGGTACGCTAGTAAGTGGAAGTCACACATGGGGGACAGAGGAGGACGCATGTGAGCCAAAGGTGGTGATCACAACTCCCATCAGGATGAATGCTGTGATGCACAATGAGCAAATTCTACAGCGCATGTGCAATAGAATTAGCTTGAGAAATTGGTAAGAACACCGCCCTAGGCATCCGCCTAGGATGCCTTGCGGTAAATACCGCACTGCATATACAATATGTCCTGTGTTTTGAATTAATAAACAGTTCTTCTTGTTTTACCCATGACCGGTCTCGTCCGCTTTGTTGTGGAAGTGCTAGCAGGAGCCAGAGATATTTGTTTTTTCCTCTACCTGAGGAGTTATTTCGTGGAACTTATTCCGATAGGAGATACCCATTAAGTAGCCCTCCCGTAACAATGGTTCTATTTATCGACTTGAAAATAAGAAAGGTGGATAAATAGAACCATGTATCAGGAAAGTGGGGAGAGGGGCTTGTATATGTGCGGAGCTTCTACATAGGTGTTGCTTGCACATGGGGCCCCTTGAGCTTCTTTTGCTGGGGACACCATGAGTTGTCAGTCCACCCTTGGTCATTATTTATGAGAGTTATGGTAGTTTTTATAGTCTACAGTTTAGTAATGATCAGTAGTTCGTGCAGATGGTCGCTAATGAGTGTATTATTTTAGCTGACAATGGTGTTCTGTATTTATAGATCTTGAGAAAAGGTACAATGATGTCCTCAAATACCTCTCTTTGGGAGAATTGCCATCCAATTATAATTACTCACAGAGATATAACTTTAGAAAGACCGCAGGAAAATATACACTAAAAGGTGAGTATCAGAAATAAAGTAAATTTGATTGCCTTTGTAAGATAGTTTTGTGATGTATAAGGCTCTTGAATTTTTCTTTTGTTACAGACGGAGAACTCTTCCATGGAAGAAGGACAGTTGTCAAATCCGGGGAAGAAGCAAAAAGGCTATTTGCACAAATTCATAATTCAGATCTTGGAGGTCATTCAGGCACCATTAAAACACGGATGGCAATTACCCGGAGGTTCTTCTGGCATGGAATGTGCGTGGATATTAAGAAATGGGTACACAATTTTTTTTATTTTATTTTCATTTTGCAAAATTTCTGAATGCTGTACACTGGTTTAACTACTGATTTCCTACAGATCAGTGAATGCGATGAATGCCAGAAGGTTGGAAGGCCTCTGATAGCTCCCCAGCCCTTACAGTGTATTAAGGTAAATGTCTACTCTAGTATTTCTTAACTGATATTATTACGTGCTTCAATTAAAAATACTGACATATTACATATATCTCATTAGGTGTCTGATGTCTGGGAGCTGGTTGGGATAGACCTCATAGGCCCTTTGATAAAAAGCAACAATGGATATTCTTACATCTTGACGGCGACGGACTATTTTTCAAAATGGGTTGAGGCATTTCCAATGAAGACCAAGTCGGCTGCTGAGGTGGCACGGAATCTATGCTCCATGATATACCGTCATGGATGCCCTAAGAGGATTCTGTCGGATCGGGGCCGAGAATTTGTTAATAAAGTAAGTACTCATTTTTAAAAAAATAGAAAGTACAATCATGTTATTTTTTGTATTTATATATTTTCATTTTTCTTTAAGATCAATGCCAAGATGTGTACGCTACTTGAAATAGAAAGAAGTGTGACCGCTGCCTATCATCCTCAGACGAACGGCCTGGATGAAAAAACCAATCATAATATACAACGGCAAGTGTATTGTCTTGTTTTTTTGTCTTTTATTAGAACTTGGCTCCACATGTTTAACTTTATGTAAGTGCTTCTTCCATTCCACTTGTTTTCTGTTACTGGATGGTTATATTTTTATAAATTGCACATTCTGCACCAGAGTTTTGTTATTGATATTATCTTTTCTTGTCTTTTTTTTTCCATTCTAGTGCTCTCAGAAAATTGAAGATTGACAAGCAAAAGAATTGGGATGTTTATTTGGATGCTACATTATTTTCTTTAAGATCTAAGATCCAAACAACCACCAAGTTTTCGCCTTTCGCTCTGATGTACGGAAGGGAGGCAGTTTTCCCTTGTGAAGTGCCAGTTAACCTGCCTGTGAGTATTTTTACATATATAATTTGCCTATATTAAAAGTATTTGTATATTTTCAACATAAGTGGCATATAAGATTTGACAGTTAGTTATTTGTTAGTTCATTATTATTTGGTAAACTTTGCTGCCATAACAATATTTAAAGTTTATATGAGTCCATAATCCTGGTAATAGCTATAATTATCATTTTAATTATTCACTGAAAACTAGATAATTGTAATACAAAAGTTCCATATTTTTTCTTTTTTTTTTTCTTGACATAATTTCTAAGCTGCATTATTGTGACACAATATCTTAAACATGTATTTATTTATTTTCAAGCTTGAAAACATCATTCTGCCCGAGGAGACGTCTTATGAGGGATACTTTGATGAAAAGAAATCACGCTTGGAAGACTCTAAGGAAAAGACATCTGAGAACATGGAGAAATCACAGGAGAAACAAAAGAAGGCCCATATAAAGAAAGTGCTGAAAAAATATAAGAATATTTCATACAGTGTTGGCAACGAGGTCCTCCTCTACAATATGAGAAGAAAAGGTCGAAAAGGAGGAAGGATGATTTCTTTGGACCGTATACCATCATGGAGATATGTGAAGCAAAAGATAAACGTCGACCATATAAAACCCTATATCAGGAGTGCGCGAACAACAGCCCCAAAGACACAGGCTTCGTCTGAAGAAATCATCACCAGTGTTTCCTCCGTGCCACATAGGGCCTCAGTTATCCATTTTGCCACCATAAAAAGTGAATGCACTAATGAGGTACAACCAAACTCCATACTTATATAGCTGGTATACATTTGCATTTAATATAGTGTGTCTTGTTCTGTTTCCTCAACATAGTTTTCATTGTAAGGAGTATATTTGTTTTAAAGTTATGATAAATGTAATTGATTTAAAATGAATCTTGAATTTTTTTTAAGACTTCTCCATATTTCCAGCAAAACATTGAGGATAGAGGTAGCAGTTTAATGGGTTATTTGTTTGCTAGTTTGACCCTGTTGGTCATTTGTTTGGCCGTGCCCTGTTGGTCTGGCCTTTTCAGTTATTGGGCCTGTTTGGTTAAAGTTGCCGCTGTTTGGCATTATGTTCTATTCAATATTTGAAAAAATTGGATATCAGACCAAAGAATCCATACAGGTCGAGTTATTCCATTACCACAAATGTCTGGGAACATAAGTGATTTGTATTTTGTAATATTAGCATATATCTGGATCTCTCTTGAAGATTGCATCCAAGTATAAAGAAAAAATAAATTGATATTTCACCAAAACCTTGTACACTGGAAAGGCGTAAAAGAAAAAGTACACAACATAATACAATGTCTGACTGATGCTGTATTTGGAATAAAATCATTTGATCTTTTAGAATTTGTGGATAAGGTATACTCGACCTGTGTTAACTTTGGCTAATTGTGGTTAAGCAAACAATAACATACCTGCAGTTTCAATTTCTTTCCTTTTTTTTTTTTTTACAGTTAAAATTATTTGGTCTGCTGAGGATGACAACTCAGTGGCAGCAGTGGTGGGGCCATACAATCTGTATGTATCCTCGTTTCATACACTGCGTGGGACACAGTGGCTAGTTGATGAAGTAAGCGAGTGCAGTGTTCATGTTTTTTAATCTATAATACATTTTTATCTTTTATTTTATTAAATGTATCAATGTTGTTTACAATGCAGGTGATTGATGCATACCTTCATCAACTGGTTGAAAAGCATCAGGCAAGTGTAAATTAAGTGTATGCTTGTTTTATGTTTGTATTATTTTGTATTCTAATAATATATATTGTTTTCTTTATAGAAGCCTTTTCACCTGCTGTCGGCGTGCATCGCGACAGCAATATTTTCATCAGGATTGCATAGGCTTGGAAAGGTTAGTTGCTTGTTAAAAATGTAAAGTGTAACTATATATATATATATATATATATATATATATATATTTTGTTTAACATTTTCTACCGATTCTTCAGATGGCGCTTCCAGAGAAGGATGTCTGGATCTGCCCGGTTAACCAACAATCCCATTGGATTTTAATGGTATTTATTATTGAACAAAGTTTATTTACTTATGTTATCACGCACTGTTATAATTTAAGTAATTGTGTTTTATTATACCGATAAATAATTTGAAACCTATGACCACACACAGCGTCATTTGGTTTATGTATTAAACATATGAATGCCACCAGGAAATTTATTGTATCTCTCAAATCATTTAGATTGTCATCATGTCGCAGAAGCGGATAATACTTATTGACCCGTTGGGACATGAACAATCTTATGTAAATGGATTTAAAACCAACTGGATGTAAGTGTGCCTCACAAACATGGATTTACTTCACAAACATAACAGCACAAGTTTAAAAAAAAAAAAAAAAAAAATGCATTTTTTTTTTTAAGTTGCCGTTTAATTTATTTTGTTTTATAACTAGGAACTTCTTGAGCCGGTATGAACTTGAAGAATTGAAAGAAGATTGGAAGTATGTGACCATGGCTCACCAGAAACAGCAGGATTCAAGTAGCTGTGGCGTATTAATCTTTTTTTTTTTTTTTTTTATTTTTTTTATTTCAAAATATAAACATACAAATTCGGTAGGTTATACATCAATATTATACAAATAAATTAGATTATTAGATAAATTAGATTCTTATTGCATTTTTCTTGGATATATATAATTTCCGGCATTACTAGATTAAATATATAAATCAGCTGTGGTTCGGCATAAATTAGATGTATTGATCCGTCGATATACACCTTGACGGTAATTTGATATTGCTATTAATGCCAATTCTAATTCTATATCCGCAGTAGTGGATAGTGAATTTGAAGTAACACTGTTTACAAAAACATACATTTAAACATTCAAACTATACAACAATTACACTTTAGTTTCGGTTGGGTCCTATGGGTCAGGGGTCTTTTTTAGCCATGGGGTCGGGGGGGGAGTTTATCTCCGTGTTATTCTCAATGGTGTTCTTTTAATTTTCTTTAATGCTCGGGGTGATCTCGGTTTGGGGTCCCTTGAACCAAAGATCCCAAATCCCAGCGTATGTTTGTAAATTTTCCGCTCTACTATAGGTAGCTTTTTCGCTGGTCCTGGGGCCGCTTTAAGTTGTTCGGTCGCTCTGAGACGTTCACCACGTGCGTGCACTTCAGTTACTGCACAGGATAACGTGCGTCCACAGCCGATGCTGTGTGAGAAAAGGTAGGAAGATATAACGGGTGGTTGTGAGTTTAGGGAGAAGTGTAAAGGGGATAAAATACATAGAGCCTAATGGAAAATTGATGACGGGTGGGGGGAGAAAATTATACATACAGGGGTAGGAAGAGATGACGAATGGGGGAGAAAATACATACGTGAGTGAATATCAGACTGACTGGCAATTATACAATTATTCCTATATCCTTGTCATTAGTAGTTATAGAAACATAGAATGTGTCGGCAGATAAGAACGATTCTGTCCATCTAGTCTGCCCAATTTTCTAACTACTTTTATTAGTCCCCTGTTCCCTATCTTGTATCCAGGATAGCCTTGTGCCTATCCCACGCATGCTTAAAATCCTTGACTGTGTTTACCTCTACCACTTCCACTGGAAGGTTATTCAATGCATCCACTACCCTCTCAGTAAAGTAATACTTCCAGATGTTACTTTTAAATCTTTGCCCCTCTAATTTAAGAGTATGTCCTCTAGTTGTGGTAGTTTTTCTTCATTTATATATTCTATGTTCCTTTACTGTGTTGATTCCCTTTATGTATTTAAATGTTTCTATCATATCCCCCCTGTTACATCTTTCCTCCAAGCTATACATGTTAAGATGCTTTAACCTTTCCTGGTAAGTTTTATCCTTCAACCCATGAACCAGTTTAGTAGCCCTTTTCTGAACTCTCCCAAAGTATCGATATCCTTCTGGAGATACGGTCTCCAGTACTGCGTACAATACTGCAAGTGAGGTCTCACCAGTGCTCTGTACAATGGCATGAGCACTTCCCTCTCTATACTGCTAATACCTCTCCCTATGCAACCAAGCATTCTGCTAATACCTCTCCCTATGCAACCATGTATTCTGCTAATACCTCTCCCGATGCAATCAAGCGTTCTGCTAATACCTCTCCCTGTGCAACCAAGCATTCTGCTAGCATTTCCTGCTGCTCTATTACATTGCCTACCTACCTTTAAGTCCTCATTATTACTCCTAAATCCCTTTCCTCAGATGTTGAGGTTAGGACTGTACCAAATATTCTATATTCTGCTTTTGGGTTTTTACGCCCAAGGTGCATAATCTTTCACTTGTCCACATTAAATTTCAGCTCTGACCATTTTTCTAGTTTAGCAAAATCATTTGCCATTTGGCTTATCCCTCCATGAACATCAACCCTGCTGCAAATCTTTGTATCATCAGCAAAAAGACGTACCTTACCAACAAGACCTTCTGCAATATCGCTAATAAATATATTAAAGAGAATTTTGCTTGCCCATGGTCCCCACTCCTGGATTATGCTGGGTTTTGACCAATTTGGCAGGATTAGCCATTTATGATGGGATTTATCATAGGTTGTATGAGGAGCTCTGCTAAAACATGTCTGTCCACCATTACAGTTGGCTCCGCCCCCCTACTCCAAATATATATTTATTTTTAGTGAATCTACATGAAAATATTTTATGTGTTTCTGCTTTGTGAATATACTATGGACCAACAGACAAGTGTTGATGCTGTGTGTAGCAGTCAGTCAATCTATTGCGCAGTGACTACCAGGGGAGGCTTGGCAGAGGCCTGTATGTATATGTCCGAATTGTTTGGCAAATAGATGTCCAGACAGTACTTGTCTGGTATCAAACTGCTCTGGGTCTGTTCAACTATCCAATGCAGATGGATTTGACCTCATTTGAGGGTCTGTTTGCAGACAGGATCGCCTTATGGAGACTTGAGGCGCAGAGCTATACCCAGATGTGTCTAGCCATGTTGGCAGTTTAGAATCTTCCTCCTCGGCAGCAGTTTTAAAGAAATCTTTGATCAATGCAAGACCCTCCTGAATCACGTAAGTTTAATCACTAGTTACACATCCATTGAAGGAATCACAATGGATCACAAGTTATTTTTTGTCGTTGAGACAAATGTTATTTCAACGTAGAAAGTAGCAGAATTGAAGTCATACCTCTCTATATTGTGAGTCTCTGGGGTCATGACATTAGAGGGGTCTATAGTACTTACACACAGTGGGCAGAATTTCAGGTGCATAAACATAGCTTGTCATTAGCTGTGAGCCTTTCACTATCATTTAAAGCTATTTTCTCCTACTGCCAGTGATGCCAGGAGTGTCCCAGCACACCTTTTGAATGTTTTAGTTTATATACAGCAGCTATTTGGTTCTACAGATTTTGTTATTTCTTGACTGATATTAATGTTATCTGTTTTGTATATTCCAGGAAGACCCTAACATCCAGAAATATTCCACCGTGCTCCTTGGTGACCTTTCGAAGTTTAAGAATAAAAATATCTGTGGGCAGTTTGTGGAGCAGATGAAAAGCTGCTTGAATTCTATACTATGGAAAGTCCATAGTGAAAATCCCCAGATCACTTCAGTGAGTATTAAAGTGCATTAAATATGAGAGGGATATTTAGTCTCTATAGCAGTGAATAGTAATTAGAATACATCTTCAAATCAACTCCTACAATTATTTTGATCTCAGTGAATTACTGCTTATTGTAGGACAAAAAGACTCCTATTTCTGTAGTAATAATAATAATGTAATAATGCTGGATAAATCCTAACACATGGGTGCTCAACATATTCTCCAGGCTGCCGACAATACTCTTCTTCATGTCCTGCCACATCTAGGATGTAGAGCAACACCTGATAATATTAGCAACATGTATCGGGCCTTGGTAAGCAGAAGTGAATTACTCATGTTATAACACTGAAGTACAGTGTGCCCAGGCACTATGTCTGATTAGGTGATTTTGGAAGCCCAAGTTTATAACTTAAATATTGTAAATTCATGGCCTAAATCACCCAGATGTGTTTCCCACACTCTTTCCAAGAGCACTTCATGGCTGGGAAACACAAAGCCTGGCCTTGTACTTATAGATTCCTCTAAGTGCTGTCATCTCTTTATGCCATAACACAGTGATATATTTGTGCGTAGGCCAACATGGGCCAAGCCTGGGAGGGCACACTTACTAACATGTTTTCTGTTTTCAGATCTCAGTAAAGTTCTAAATGATAAACGGACCCCAGTGCACATGGCTGCAACATCTGTATCTACTGTCCTAGCTGGGAAGTGGAAAACCATGGGCACTGAAAATAAGAGAGGAGGGAATGAAGTTTACGAGGAGATTAGGAGGACCAGTCGAGTTTATCTATTCCACTGACCCACGAGAAGGATGCTCCAGCCAGCCTTCCGCATCCAAAACTGAAAGTGTTCAACGGAAAGATGATGCCCACGTGAATTGGATTACATCTGTGTGAAAATGTGTGGGTTCAGTGCACATCAAAGTAATAAACATCATAGCACTGAGTAGCGCACTTTTACATTTTTCGTTGTTATGACATATTTGGGTCTATTCAATAGCCTCGCAATTCAGAGAGCATAGCCGATTACACGCCAACAGATTCTGAAACCAAATGCAGCCAAAATGTACTGAGCCAAAGTGGTAGCCTCTAAATCACCATTAAATCCTAAGGGAATCTAACAAAACACCCATAGGTATTAGGCCCATGTTCATAACATCAATACAAATGATAGGTGCAATCCACTCTATCACAATCATACTTAAGGAATTTTTGCATATAATCAACACATGTCCACACCACCATTTAAGAGCAGGATTAGCAAGTGAACTCACACTTGTACTCAGGGCCGGCCTTAAGTGTTCCGGTGCCCCCTATCATGCCTGTCTTTTTATTGTGGTTGGCACACAGGTTGCACACCCCTAAGGCCGGCCCTGCTTGTACTTCATGTAAAACTAGCTGTGTTAATGATACCTAGGAATGTACACTCACAGACAATGTTGCATGTGGCTGCATATTTGCTTATTTGTTTACATTGTGTGTTAATTAGGGACACACTGCTTTTAGTGCAGCTTGGTTTGTGAATTTAGCGCTGTTATCACTGTATTGTATCACTGTTTATCACTCCCTAATTTTATCCAGCTGCTTTTTTCCACTGTTGTTTTTACAAACACAATTATGTCTTTGTTTGAATACCGAAATAACTATAAAATAGACATAGATGATATATTTGATGGAGAAAATTGTCCTAGAGTTACATATGAAGATTCTCCGGATGTTAAAGATCTTATGATGAATCTGGAGAGACTTCTCATAAAGGAACTAAGAATTAAATGGGAAACTGTAACTCTACAAAAATATTTAAAGGACAAAATTACCCCACGGGGGCTAAGAGTATTCAAACATCCCACGTTTGACACTGATGATGAAGGATTTATGCACATTTGGAATGATATTTTAGAAAATTGCACTTTTTCACTTATGGAAACAATTATTGCTCAGAGAAATAAAACACTTGTCACTTTAATTGAAGATATACAAAAAATACAAGAAGATTTACTCTCATATGCATCCAACTCCCAATATAAAGGTCTGTCAGAAAATACTATAACAAAAATAGAAAAATTAGAGCAAGAGATTAGAACAACAAAGATTAAAAAATATCATAGAGATCAGGAGGATTATAGACTAAAGACATGGAGAAACCCAACTAATTATCGAGGTAATAAGAACTATAATACCCAAAGAAAATCTAACAAATCCCAGAGAGTTGAGGTGACACTGACTGAAACACCAATAGTCAGAAGAAAAGATAGGATAAGGACTCCAATACAAACTAGATTAACCAGATTGAGCGAGAATGCTCACCCAACATACAGAAAAAATAAATTATCCAAATAAGAACCAGGGTATAGATACATACAATAGGTTTCAAGTACTTTCCGAATCAGGAGAAACGTCTCCTTTTTTAGATTCGGACAAACGACTTCTGCGCCCTCTGCCCAAAGAGCAAAGAGAAAGAAACGAGGGGCACCGAAGATTAAGAGCAAATTTATAGGGTGCAGAGGGGGAAAGAAGCTACACAAAAAGAAAATCGCTACAATTTTAAATAATATAGCCCCAAAAGGTATTTTTAACCTGTCCCAAAAATCCATTTCACAAGAAAAGCTTATGGTATTAAGCAAAGGTCTTAAGTTTGCCCCGACTAATAAGTTTAATTTATTCTCAGCTTATATAGACATCAACAAATTTGTGAGAAATGTTACAATAAAAAAGTTTTTTGCTGTAAAACCGACAACTACTACTAAATAAGAAATAGACCCTAATACCATTATGCCAACCAATTTAAAGAAAAAGTCCCACTTTTATCCGACGGCACATAAAACAGGTGCACTTGAAGTCTTTGAGAAGGCAGTTATGGAGGATTTAAGAAAGTTACAACCCTCCAAATATGATCGTACAAACATGTCAAAAAAAGAGCTATGTATTCTAAAAGAATTACAAGATGTACTCAGAAATAGTCATCAAACCAGCTGACAAAGGGGGTGGTACTGTCATTCTGTCGAAAGGCTTACTATATTTAAGAAGCATACAGACAATTAGAACAAAATGCTACATATAGAAGACTAACAAAAGATCCAACAAATGACTTCAAGAAAGTTTTAACCTGTTTCTTAGACAAAGGTAGAGAAAAGGGATATATCACAAAAAATGAATTTGATTATATTAATGTAACTAACCCAAAAATTCCAGTAATTTACTTTCTACCTAAAATTCACAAAAATCTTGTCGAGCCCCCAGGTAGACCCATAGTCTCAGGAGTAGACTCATTGTTTGCCAATCTTTCTGAGTACCTCGACTACATCCTCCAGCCATATGTTAAGGAAATGAAGTCCCATTTGAAGGACACCATGAGTATTTTAAAAGTTTTAAAAAATACTACTTGGAGTGAGGACTGTTTTTTAGTATCAAGTGATGTCACATCCCTGTACACTATTATTAATCACCAACAGGGGTGCGAAGCAATCAAAAATATCCTCACTAAAAGTAATCTATTGACCAGTGATCAAATAGAGTATGTACTGGAAGGTATTGCCATTGTTCTGAATCATAATTATTTTTGGTTTTTAGAGGAATTTTTCCTCCAACTTATGGGGACAGCTATGGGTTCCAAGTTTGCCCCTAGTTATGCCAACCTCTTCATGTCCCAATGGGAAGACTCTCATGTTTGGGGCGGACATAACTGGGCTGCAAATTTGGTCCTCTTTTATCGATACATAGATGACCTCAGAGGCGGCTCTCTAATTAGGCGAGTTAGGCAGCCGCCTAAGGCCTCGCATTCACGGGGGCCTCGCGGCTGCCTAACTCACCTTATTGCCAATGATGTAACAGGGAGCTTAACGCTGCCGTTAATCTCCCTGTTACACTAACCTGGGACGTTTCCTCCGTGCATCTTCTCTCCTGCACGGAGGAAGGAAGCTCCGATCGCGTTTTTTTTTTTTTTAAACTTTATTGAACCCGCGCAATAAAGTTTAAAAAAAATTTGCAAAATTCTGGCATTGCGAGGGGCAAAATTCTGGCAAAATGAGGGGCAAAATCCTGGCACAGAGTGGCAAAATCCTGGCATAGTGAGAGGCTAAATCCTGGCATTGTGAGGGGCAATATCCTGGCATACAGTGGCAAAATCCTGGCATATTGAGAGGCAAAATTCTGGCATTGTGAGGGGCAAAATTCTGGCATAATGACGGGCAAAATCATGGCATAGTGAGAGGCAAAATTTTGGCATTGTGAGGGGCAAAATTCTGGCATAATGAGGGGCAAAATCCTGGCATTGTGAGGGGCAAAATTCTGGCATAATGAGGGGCAAAATCCTGGCATAGTGAGAGGCTAAATCCTGGCATTGTGAGGGGCAATATCCTGGCATATTGAGAGGCAAAATTCTGGCATTGTCAGGGGCAAAATTCTGGCATAATGAGGGGCAAAATCCTGGCATAGTGAGAGGCAAAATTCTGGCATTCCGAGGGGCAAAATTCTGGCATAATGAGGGGCAAAATCCTGGCACAGAGTGGCAAAATCCTGGCATAGTGAGAGGCTAAATCCTGGCATTGTGAGGGGCAATATCCTGGCATACAGTGGCAAAATCCTGGCATATTGAGAGGCAAAATTCTGGCATTGTGAGGGACAAAATTCTGGCATAATGAGGGGCAAAATCCTGGCATAGTGATAGGCAAAATTCTGGCATTGCGAGGGGCAACATTCTGGCATAATGAGGGGCAAAATCCTGGCATAGTGAGAGGCAAAATTCTGGCATTGTGAGGGGCAAAATCCTGGCATAGTGAGAGGCTAAATCCTGGCATTGTGAGGGGCAATATCCTGGCATATTGAGAGGGGCAATATCCTGGCATATTGAGAGGCAAAATTCTGGCATTGTGAGGGTCACAATTCTGGCATAGTGAGGGGCAAAATTCTGGCATTGTGAGGGGCAAAATTCTGGCATAATGAGGGGCAAAATCCTGGCACAGAGTGGCAAAATCCTGGCATAGTGAGGGGCAATATCCTGGCATACAGTGGCAAAATCCTGGCATATTGAGAGGCAAAATTCTAGGATTTGTGAGGGGAAAAATTGTGGCATAATGAGGGGCAAATCCTGTCACAGAGTGGCAAAATCCTGGCATATTAAGGGGCAAAATCCTGGCATATTGAGGGGCAAAATCCTGGCAGATTGAGTGGCACAATCCTGGCATATTGAGGGGCAAAATCCTGGCATATTGAATGGCTAAATCACAGTGCATCCGGTGCTGTGAGGAAGAACAAAGTGCCAATCTTCTAGCACAACGTGGTCTGTGAGACCACTTTCAACATTGAGCACCTTTCCTTCTGGCTGAGTGTTTCTGTTAGTGAGTGATTGTGTGCTTTCTGAGTGTGTCTGTGAGTCAGTGTGTGCTGGCTGAGTGTGATTGTGTGCTGACTGAGTGTGTCTGTGAGTCAGTGTGTGCTCACTGAGTGTGTCTATGAATGACTGTGTGATATGTGTTAGTGTTCACATTTAGGACACAGCAATAACAATGTCAGCCGCACACAATTTTATCTATACCAAATGTTTATAGATGTTTGTAGAATAATTATGAGACAAATAAAATTCTAGGAGCTGTTCATTTCTAGAAGCTGGGATTTGAGTCTGATCTTGAAATATGCTATTTCTACAGTTCATTTTTATTATCACTTGCATATATTTTATTAAATAATGTGTGTCCGTGAGGGCCTCATGTTCGACTTTCGCCTAAGGCCTCACAAAGTCTAGAGCCGCCTCTGGATGACCTTATATTCATATGGAAAGGAAGTGAGGTTGATCTCCAATTGTTTTTCGATCATCTTAACAATAACCCTAATAACATCGTACTCAATACTGTTGACAGTAAAGACCACATAACTTTCTTGGATTTAGACATCTATATAGAAAATGGTGTGATAAAAATTAAAAACCATTTTAAAAAAGTGAATGCTAACAGCTTCATAGACATAGCTGCCACTATCCTCCTTGGTTAAAAGGAATCCCCAAAAGTCAATACACTCGTATCAGACGTAATTGTACTGACTTACAATGTTATATTGAACAAGTGGGTTTCCTTTGAGAAAAATTTATAGAAAAAGGATATGATGCTGATGATTTGGACCAGACCATCTCAGAAATAGCTGATACTGATCGTAATTTACTTCTTGTATATAAAGAAAAAACTAGTAATAATGATTTTCATACTAAAGTGCCTATTGTCTTAAGTTATAACAATAAATCTCATAGAATTAAAAAAATTATCAGGAAACATTGGAACATCTTACATAAAGATGAAATCCTGAAAAGCATTGTTCCAGATGTCCCCACAGTTGTTTTTAGAGGAGCTCCCAATCTCAAACAAAAGCTAACCACCAATTTTACCAGTAATAATGTTACAAAGAAATCTACCACAAGTCATTTTCTAAGTAGGAAATCAGGCTTTTATGGTTGCCTTAATTGCATTTGTGTAGATCTACCATGAAACAAAAATATCCCATTACCAATTTTACCTCTAATAGCAAAGGGAACAATTTTGAAATAAAAAACTTTCTAACATGCGCCTCGGTAAATGTTATTTATTTACTGGAGTGTCCATGTGGACTCCAGTATATTGGAAGAACTACTAGAAAGCTTAAAAAGAGGATCGAGGAACATGTTAAAAACATAAAAAATGGCTTAACCACTCATAGCCTGTCTAAACATTTCCTTGATTGCCATCAGAAAGACCCTAAGAAATTAAAATTCTGTGCCATTGCTAAAGTTAATAAATACTGGAGAGGGGGTGACAACATCAAAAATATAGGCAAAATAGAAATGGAATGGTTTTTAATATGAGCACCATGAAACCACTTGGGCTGAATGCAGATTTTGATTTATTCAATTTTATGTAATTAATATGAACACTCTCGGAGGCTTTTAAAGCAGTTGCTCCTTTTATTGTATTCTATTTTTCCTGATATTTCCATATACCTTTCCTATATGGACTATTTATAATGTTTATATTCTAATTTTAACCAAATTCGTTTTCAGTAAGATTTTTTTCTATATCTATATATATTCCCTGTTTGAAAGAAATTTTTTATTAGGTTTTTAAAAATGGAGAAGCTTCTTTTACTATCCTCTTAATAAAGTATTATACTGATATGTATCATAAACAGCTGTTATCATTGAAGTTTTTAAGATAAAACACTTGTTACTTCTGTTATTTTTGCTCTCTCCGTTTTCTATATATGCGATGTAACGGAGAATGATGATCAGCTGTGAGCAGGAATATCGCGAGAACACGCGAAACCCGGAAGTAACGCCCAACATCATCACAAGATCAACGGGTGTATATATTGTCAGTGCACAGCAGGCTGTCCAAACGCCAAGTTGAAGCCCAGTGTAGGGGCGAAACGCGTAGCGTCCCTGGACAGACCTGCATCTTTTTTTCGCTTGCCTGGATTGTATCCCTGCCGCTGCTGAAAGGACTCTTTTTCTCAGACTGTGTGTCGCCCACTGGTTCTGCGTAACCTAGAGATCCTATATGTAAGCAGATATTGTCTTTTATTAAAATGCTGTACTTGTCTTATCCTAACTCCATCTGTGGGCATCTTTTTCCCTACATTCTGAGCCATACGAGTGGAGGACAGATAACCTGGGAGAACAAAGGATTAACCCCTGTGGACACAGTGTGTCTATGTGAAAAGTTTATTATCCCTAAGGAGTCCTGTGAGTGCACAATCAGAGGGGAGCTGCTGCAGCCTTCCCCAGTTCATACTTCTTTTATTAAATCATCACTATTTACTCACCTATAAGGTGTTTTATTATTGTCCACTTACAACAGTTTACCTTTAGCGCACTTTTTGTACTTCTTTTGCTTATATGTTATAGCCTGCCACACAGGGAGAGCTGCATGGGTGTGTGTACAGAACTGTAGCTGTGCATAGCATGTTAGCTGGAATGCACCAAATTGCACTAAATGTGCAGCTATAGGGTGAAATGAAACTAGTTGAGCACTGACAGTTCTGCGGAGTCCTTACTACAGACGGTAGTTCGTCCCCTGCTCTTTGTAATTAAAGGAGCAGTAAAGCTAATGTATTAATGAAATCAATACGGCAGATTACAACCTGCCTCAGATTCCTGACAACAGAATAGTAATCCAGGATTAATAGCTGAGCTGGAGGTAGACAAGTTTTTCCAATTCTGATTTGAGTTTATTTCAGTTCACTGCTTACGGAATAGTCTCTATTGCTATCATAACATAGCACCTCAGATTTTTCATATCTACTGATATTCACTCTTTGTGTATACTCTTCAAATACTTATTTAATTCAATATCTATATTATTTATGCAGGATAAGAACATCATGGCAAAAGCGATCCAGTCTGTTGGACACTTTCATTCGGCAGATCCTGGTTCAGATCTTAGTGCTGTGGGAGTTTGTGAACAGATACCAGAAAGTCTTCCAAAAGAACTGGGGAGAGGCTACAGGATTAACAAAATTTAATTAACAAAAAGACACTGCCCAAACATAACATTAATGAATACAAAAAATGATGAAATAACCCCCAAACAACTTACAAGTGTCACTTGTCCGCCTCCTTACAAGTTGCATCATTGTCCCCCAGGCAGCTTGCCTTTGGCATCTTTCTTCCTCTTAAACAGCTTAATAGTGCCATGCTTCTTTCCCAAACAGCATGCCTGTTTTATCATTGACCCCCAAACAGCTTCACAGTTTCACTCGTTCTACAAACAGCTTACCAGAGGCATCATTGTTTGCCAAAAAGCTTGTCTGTGCCATCCCTATCTCCCAAAAAGTATTTTGATTTTGATTGCAGGGATTTCACATGACACCCTGCACTCCTCTCATCTACAATGTTTGAGTGGTTTCTAGTGAGATGGGACAACATACAAGTTAAAATAGGATTTGCACCCCATCCCAGCCAACCCTGTTGTCATTAAATACAACACACTAATTAATACTGTAGTAGGAAGGTCAGAGTATGAAACCATAGTCATGGAGAAAACAATAAGATTTTGCCAGTTTAGAGGATCTATCCAGTTACAACCTATTTTGGTTTATTTTATAGTTTGGAAGTCAACATCCAGGAAAACAAAGACATTAAGCGCAGGGAAATTAATGAACTTGTGATGTAAGTACAAATAAAAATACACATTTTCACGATATCACTACTAACTCACACCAGCAAATGTGGCTCCTTTTAGAAAAATATATATCAAAATATGAATATATATATAAACCAACACAAGACCTGTAAAAGATGTATTTGTGGTGTCACAATACAAGCTGTGTAACTCCCCACTCAATTTTGTGCTGCAAACCCAACAAACCACATTCTCCTGTGTTCAATACATCCAACAATAGTGTCTGAGCCTGAATAAAGACGAGAACAATACTTCCTATCATATTTATCTTGTATTTTCTTTACAGTTCTTAGTTTTTAACATAGAACTTCACCAAAATTATGAAATCTTTCTTGACTTTCATTTGATAAATTGATCTTGTTTTTCAGGTCTATTGTTATGTCAGGAAAGAAACCTGTCAAACGTTTTCTCACAAATATCCTGCCACCCCTCCATTCCACATGCAGAGCCAATAATGTGACTGGCACCGCATTCTTTACTGAGGTGAGTCCAATATAACCACTATATTGGTATAATTCAACATTCCAATGCATTACTACTGTGTATTACACTATATTAGTTGTTTCCCTTGCTCCAGAGAGATAAGGGAAAGATTAAGTGTGATAGGTATCTGTGCCATTAGAATCATTAGAGATTACAGAGAGGTCACTTGGATATGCGTAAAAGTCCTACCTACATACAGTGTATTTAAATCTTTTAGTTCTTATTATTGCAGAATGGAGAGCCTGCGGTGGGATGTTCCATTTATTATCTTGCGTAATGGGGAGACAGACATATCCATGATGGGGAGAGGTTTTTTGATATGGAGATAAGTGCGTTTGCATCATTGATCTATTATCTGCTCCATCGCCAGTCGGCAATGGACGTCACTAAATTCATTGACATGGAGCATCATATATTGTTGCTTTCCGAGGGAGACAATACAGACTGGCAAAGGAGCAGGATAAAAGAGATCTGTGCTGCGGAAGGGGCAGAGAAGACTGATGGAGACTAAGCCAGCTCAACTCCAGTGTACTCCCTCTCTTCTCTAATGTCACCGAATGTAGTGACCCCTGTACAATTATTATTAATGCAATACTACAGGATGACTTTAATATGTTTTATGTTTAAAAAGTTGTCATTCAAATGCTTTAAAACACATACAGCATGCAGAAAATAACCAAGGGGGGAATTGCCCCTTGTATGTTAATGGAAGTTTGGGGTGATATTTACATTCCAAAAGTAAAAAAGATTAACTTTTTTAGATCCTGTGTCATCAAGGTCTTGTTGATAAAAATACTCTAAATATTGTGATCAAAAAAATGGTCCAGAAACTCAAGTGTGACGATATAAAATGTCATCTGGCTGTAGAAGCATTGGGCCATGCATCAGAGGAGGCACCAAAGCAGGTAAAGCATACAACCCATTAGAAATCCGCTATTTGCTACAGTTCTAACTACACTCTCAATCAATAGCTGTGGTGACAGCTTTCACAGGCTAAAATCTATAAGGACAACTTAGTCCAGGGCCTAAAAAAAGCCACAATGCAGCGCAAACTCAAGAAACCTTGAAGACCCTTTCGAAAGTAGTCACCGCAATTCAGGTGAAGGGTCTCGGCAGCAGTTTTAAAGAAATATTTGATCATTGCAAGACCCTCCTAAATCACGTAAGTTTAATCACTAGTTACACATCCATTGAAGGAATCACAATGGATCACAAGTTATTTTTTGTCGTTGAGAAAGATGTTATTTCAACCTAGAAAGTAGCAGAATTGAAGTCACACCTCTCAATATTGTGAGTCTCTGGGGTCATGATATTAGAGGGGTCTATAGTACTTATACACAGTGGGCAGAAATTCAGGTGCATAAACATAGCTTGCCATTAGCTGTGAGCCTTTCACTATCATTTAAAGCTATTTTCTCCTACTGCCAGTGATGCCAGGAGTGTCCCATCACACCTTTTGAATGTTTTAGTTTATATACAGCAGCTATTTGGTTCTACAGATTTTGTTATTTCTTGACTGATATTAATGTTATCTGTTTTGTATCTTCCAGGAAGACCCTAACATCCAGAAATATTCCACCGTGCTCCTTGGTGACCTTTCGAAGTTTATGAATAAAAATATCTGTGGGCAGTTTGTGGAGCAGTTGAAAAACTGCTTGAATTCTATACTATGGAAAGTCCACAGTGGAAATCCCCAGATCGCTTCAGTGAGTATTAAAGTGCATTAAATATGAGAGGGATATTTAGTCTCTATAGCAGTGAATAGTAATTAGAATACATCTTCAAATCAACTCCTACAATTGTTTTGATCTCAGTGAATTACTGCTTATTGTAGGACAAAAAGACTCCTATTTCTGTAGTAATAATAATAATGTAATAATGCTGGATAAATCCTAACACATGGGTGCACAACATATTCTCCAGGCTGCCGACAATACTCTTCTTCATGTCCTGCCACATCTAGGATGTAGAGCAACACCTGATAATATTAGCAACATGTATCGGGCCTTGGTAAGTAGAAGTGAATTACTCATGTTATAACACTGAAGTACAGTGTGCCCAGGCACTATGTCTGATTAGGTGATTTTGGAAGCCCAAGTTTATAACTTAAATATTGTAAATTCATGGCCTAAATCACCCAGATGTGTTTCCCACACTCTTTCCAAGAGCACTTCATGGCTGGGAAACACAAAGCCTGGCCTTGTACTCATGGCTTCCTCTAAGTGCTGTCATCTCTTGATGCCATAACACAGTGATATATTTGTGCGTAGGCCAACATGGGCCAAGCCTGGGAGGGCACACTTACTAACATGTTTTCTGTTTTCAGATCTCAGTAAAGTTCTAAATGATAAATGGAACCCAGTGCACATGGCTGCAACATCTGTATGTACTGTCCTAGCTGGGAAGTGGAAAACCATGGGCACTGAAAATAAGAGAGGAGGGAATGAAGTTTACGAGGAGATTAGGAGGACCAGTCGAGTTTATCTATTCCACTGACCCACGAGAAGGATGCACCAGCCAGCCTTCCGCATCCAAAACTGAAAGTGTTCAACGGAAAGATGATGCCCACGTGAATTGGATTACATCTGTGTGAAAATGTGTGGGTTCAGTGCACATCAAAGTAATAAACATCATAGCACTGAGTAGCGCACTTTTACATTTTTCGTTGTTATGACATATTTGGGTCTATTCAATAGCCTCGCAATTCAGAGAGCATAGCCGATTACACGCCAACAGATTCTGAAACCAAATGCAGCCAAAATGTACTGAGCCAAAGTGGTAGCCTCTAAATCACCATTAAATCCTAAGGGAATCTAACAAAACACCCATAGGTATTAGGCCCATGTTCATAACATCAATACAAATGATAGGTGCAATCCACTCTATCACGATCATGCTCAAGGAATTTTTGCATATAATCAACACATGTCCACACCAACATTTAAGAGCAGGATTAGCAAGTGAACTTACACTTGTACTCAGGGCCGGCCTTAAGTGTTCCGGTGCCCCCTATCATGCCTGTCTTTTTATTGTGGTTCGGGGTTGGCACACAGGTTGCAAAACTAGCTGTGTTAATGATACCTAGGAATGTACACTCACAGACAATGTTGCATGTGGCTGCATATGTTATAGCCTGCCACACAGGGAGAGCTGCATGGGTGTGTGTACAGAACTGTAGCTGTGCATAGCATGTTAGCTGGAATGCACCAAATTGCACTAAATGTGCAGCTATAGGGTGAAATGAAACTAGTTGAGCACTGACAGTTCTGCGGAGTCCTTACTACAGCCGGTAGTTCGTCCCCTGCTCTTTGTAATTAAAGGAGCAGTAAAGCTAATGTATTAATGAAATCAATACGGCAGATTACAACCTGCCTCAGATTCCTGACAACAGAATAGTAATCCAGGATTAATAGCTGAGCTGGAGGTAGACAAGTTTTTCCAATTCTGATTTGAGTTTATTTCAGTTCACTGCTTACTGAATAGTCTCTATTGCTATCATAACATAGCACCTCAGATTTTACTTGTCTACTGATATTCACTATTTGTGTATACTCTTCAAATACTTATTTAATTCAATATCTATATTATTTATGCAGGATAAGAACATCATGGCAAAAGCGATCCAGTCTGTTGGACTGTTTCATTCGGCAGATCCTGGTTCAGATCTTAGTGCTGTGGGAGTTTGTGAACAGATACCAGAAAGTCTTCCAAAAGAACTGGGGAGAGGCTACAGGATTAACAAAATTTAATTAACAAAAAGACACTGCCCAAACATAACATTAATGAATACAAAAAATGATGAAATAACCCCCAAACAACTTACAAGTGTCACTTGTCCGCCTCCTTACAAGTTGCATCATTGTCCCCCAGGCAGCTTGCCTTTGGCATCTTTCTTCCTCTTAAACAGCTTAATAGTGCCATGCTTCTTTCCCAAACAGCATGCCTGTTTTATCATTGACCCCCAAACAGCTTCACAGTTTCACTCGTACTACAAACAGCTTACCAGAGGCATCATTGTTTGCCAAAAAGCTTGTCTGTGCCATCCCTATCTCCCAAAAAGTATTTTGATTTTGATTGCAGGGATTTCACATGACACCCTGCACTCCTCTCATCTACAATGTTTGAGTGGTTTCTAGTGAGATGGGACAACATACAAGTTAAAATAGGATTTGCACCCCATCCCAGCCAACCCTGTTGTCATTAAATACAACACACTAATTAATACTGTAGTAGGAAGGTCAGAGTATGAAACCATAGTCATGGAGAAAACAATAAGATTTTGCCAGTTTAGAGGATCTATCCAGTTACAACCTATTTTGGTTTATTTTATAGTTTGGAAGTCAACATCCAGGAAAACAAAGACATTAAGCGCAGGGAAATTAATGAACTTGTGATGTAAGTACAAATAAAAATACACATTTTCACGATATCACTACTAACTCACACCAGCAAATGTGGCTCCTTTTAGAAAAATATATATCAAAATATGAATATATATATAAACCAACACAAGACCTGTAAAAGATGTATTTGTGGTGTCACAATACAAGCTGTGTAACTCCCCACTCAATTTTGTGCTGCAAACCCAACAAACCACATTCTCCTGTGTTCAATACATCCAACAATAGTGTCTGAGCCTGAATAAAGACGAGAACAATACTTCCTATCATATTTATCTTGTATTTTCTTTACAGTTCTTAGTTTTTAACATAGAACTTCACCAAAATTATGAAATCTTTCTTGACTTTCATTTGATAAATTGATCTTGTTTTTCAGGTCTATTGTTATGTCAGGAAAGAAACCTGTCAAACGTTTTCTCCCAAATATCCTGCCACCCCTCCATTCCACATGCAGAGCCAATAATGTGACTGGCACCGCATTCTTTACTGAGGTGAGTCCAATATAACCACTATATTGGTATAATTCAACATTCCAATGCATTACTACTGTGTATTACACTATATTAGTTGTTTCCCTTGCTCCAGAGAGATAAGGGAAAGATTAAGTGTGATAGGTATCTGTGCCATTAGAATCATTAGAGATTACAGAGAGGTCACTTGGATATGCGTAAAAGTCCTACCTACATACAGTGTATTTAAATCTTTTAGTTCTTATTATTGCAGAATGGAGAGCCTGCGGTGGGATGTTCCATTTATTATCTTGCGTAATGGGGAGACAGACATATCCATGATGGGGAGAGGTTTTTTGATATGGAGATAAGTGCGTTTGCATCATTGATCTATTATCTGCTCCATCGCCAGTCGGCAATGGACGTCACTAAATTCATTGACATGGAGCATCATATATTGTTGCTTTCCGAGGGAGACAATACAGACTGGCAAAGGAGCAGGATAAAAGAGATCTGTGCTGCGGAAGGGGCAGAGAAGACTGATGGAGACTAAGCCAGCTCAACTCCAGTGTACTCCCTCTCTTCTCTAATGTCACCGAATGTAGTGACCCCTGTACAATTATTATTAATGCAATACTACAGGATGACTTTAATATGTTTTATGTTTAAAAAGTTGTCATTCAAATGCTTTAAAACACATACAGCATGCAGAAAATAAACAAGGGGGGAATTGCCCCTTGTATGTTAATGGAAGTTTGGGGTGATATTTACATTCCAAAAGTAAAAAAGATTAACTTTTTTAGATCCTGTGTCATCAAGGTCTTGTTGATAAAAATACTCTAAATATTGTGATCAAAAAAATGGTCCAGAAACTCAAGTGTGACGATATAAAATGTCATCTGGCTGTAGAAGCATTGGGCCATGCATCAGAGGAGGCACCAAAGCAGGTAAAGCATACAACCCATTAGAAATCCGCTATTTGCTACAGTTCTAACTACACTCTCAATCAATAGCTGTGGTGACAGCTTTCACAGGCTAAAATCTATAAGGACAACTTAGTCCAGGGCCTAAAAAAAGCCACAATGCAGCGCAAACTCAAGAAACCTTGAAGACCCTTTCGAAAGTAGTCACCGCAATTCAGGTGAAGGGTCTCGGCAGCAGTTTTAAAGAAATATTTGATCATTGCAAGACCCTCCTAAATCACGTAAGTTTAATCACTAGTTACACATCCATTGAAGGAATCACAATGGATCACAAGTTATTTTTTGTCGTTGAGAAAGATGTTATTTCAACCTAGAAAGTAGCAGAATTGAAGTCACACCTCTCAATATTGTGAGTCTCTGGGGTCATGATATTAGAGGGGTCTATAGTACTTATACACAGTGGGCAGAAATTCAGGTGCATAAACATAGCTTGCCATTAGCTGTGAGCCTTTCACTATCATTTAAAGCTATTTTCTCCTACTGCCAGTGATGCCAGGAGTGTCCCATCACACCTTTTGAATGTTTTAGTTTATATACAGCAGCTATTTGGTTCTACAGATTTTGTTATTTCTTGACTGATATTAATGTTATCTGTTTTGTATCTTCCAGGAAGACCCTAACATCCAGAAATATTCCACCGTGCTCCTTGGTGACCTTTCGAAGTTTATGAATAAAAATATCTGTGGGCAGTTTGTGGAGCAGTTGAAAAACTGCTTGAATTCTATACTATGGAAAGTCCACAGTGGAAATCCCCAGATCGCTTCAGTGAGTATTAAAGTGCATTAAATATGAGAGGGATATTTAGTCTCTATAGCAGTGAATAGTAATTAGAATACATCTTCAAATCAACTCCTACAATTGTTTTGATCTCAGTGAATTACTGCTTATTGTAGGACAAAAAGACTCCTATTTCTGTAGTAATAATAATAATGTAATAATGCTGGATAAATCCTAACACATGGGTGCACAACATATTCTCCAGGCTGCCGACAATACTCTTCTTCATGTCCTGCCACATCTAGGATGTAGAGCAACACCTGATAATATTAGCAACATGTATCGGGCCTTGGTAAGTAGAAGTGAATTACTCATGTTATAACACTGAAGTACAGTGTGCCCAGGCACTATGTCTGATTAGGTGATTTTGGAAGCCCAAGTTTATAACTTAAATATTGTAAATTCATGGCCTAAATCACCCAGATGTGTTTCCCACACTCTTTCCAAGAGCACTTCATGGCTGGGAAACACAAAGCCTGGCCTTGTACTCATGGCTTCCTCTAAGTGCTGTCATCTCTTGATGCCATAACACAGTGATATATTTGTGCGTAGGCCAACATGGGCCAAGCCTGGGAGGGCACACTTACTAACATGTTTTCTGTTTTCAGATCTCAGTAAAGTTCTAAATGATAAATGGAACCCAGTGCACATGGCTGCAACATCTGTATGTACTGTCCTAGCTGGGAAGTGGAAAACCATGGGCACTGAAAATAAGAGAGGAGGGAATGAAGTTTACGAGGAGATTAGGAGGACCAGTCGAGTTTATCTATTCCACTGACCCACGAGAAGGATGCACCAGCCAGCCTTCCGCATCCAAAACTGAAAGTGTTCAACGGAAAGATGATGCCCACGTGAATTGGATTACATCTGTGTGAAAATGTGTGGGTTCAGTGCACATCAAAGTAATAAACATCATAGCACTGAGTAGCGCACTTTTACATTTTTCGTTGTTATGACATATTTGGGTCTATTCAATAGCCTCGCAATTCAGAGAGCATAGCCGATTACACGCCAAAAGATTTTGAAACCAAATGCAGCCAAAATGTACTGAGCCAAAGTGGTAGCCTCTAAATCACCATTAAATCCTAAGGGAATCTAACAAAACCCCCATAGGTATTAGGCCCAGGTTCATAACATCAATACAAATGATAGGTGCAATCCACTCTATCACAATCATGCTTAAGGAATTTTAGCATATAATCAACACATGTCCACACCAACATTTAAGAGCAGGATTAGCAAGTGAACTTACACTTGTACTCAGGGCCGGCCTCAAGTGTTCCGGTGCCCCCTATCATGCCTGTCTTTTTATTGTGGTTCGGGGTTGGCACACAGGTTGCAAAACTAGCTGTGTTAATGATACCTAGGAATGTACACTCACAGACAATGTTGCATGTGGCTGCATATGTTATAGCCTGAGACACAGGGAGAGCTGCATGGGTGTGTGTACAGAACAGTAGCTGTGCAGAGCATGTTAGCTGGAATGCACCAAATTGCACTAAATGTGTAGCTATAGGGTACGGCAATGGAAAGATTTGTATACCCCAATGAGCTATTTCTGAGACATGTGTTGCGGTGGTTTCACTATATAGATGATGTGCTGGTCAAGTGTTGTGGCGGGGGGCGGGGGGCATTGGAGTGCTTATGAACCTTTTTGAATGAGTTGAATGCTTTTCTAACAGATATTCAATTTCAGATGGAGTGGAATGTGGAATCCATTAATTTTTTGGATATTAGAAGGAGGGTAACACATTACTCACAGACCTCTACGTCAAAACTACTGATGGGCCTAAAAGAGATGGCAAAAAAAAAAAAAAATCCTGGATAGGGGATACTGTGAATCACTAATTAGTGACACACTCCAATCTGTCCTATCCTTAGATAAAAACAACTGTTACAGCAAAAATCTGAAAGGAAGATGGAGTGATTGGTGTAAGTCACTGATTTTGGCACACATAGCCAAGAACTTTCCAGGATTCTCCATAAATATTGGCACATTCTGAACAAGGCCTTTCCCGGTGTATAGGCCGGCACCCACTAAACTACATTTTTTAGGAACTCCTCGGAAGGGTATTTTCCCTGTTTAAGCTGTGTTGCCTGTACCTCACTTATCAAGGGGCAATCATTTAAACATTCAAACAAATAAAGTTTGTAACATTAATTCCTATTTCACCTGTGACTCTACATACATCATAAATATATTGAAATGTCCCTACCCACTGATTTATGTCATAGAAACTTCTCAGAAAATGAAAACGTGGTTCTACAAGCACAAACCGACAATACACACTGTAACGGACTGTCTACCAGACGTAGTAGACCCTCTGTCCGTTGTAGGGAATCACCTCCTTAACCCCCGATTACAGCTCAGCATTCACCCAGCAAGTCTTTCTGGATCCTTGCTCTTTGTAGCAAAATAGACGTAGAGCGGGGAGTGAGAGTGTATTCATAATTATTTGCTTTTGCCTGTTATATTCACTTATCAACGAGAGGGTAACCCAAAGAAAGCTGTCATATACAGAACTTCAGGATTTGTCAGATTCTCCAGAATTCATCACTCCATCTGGAGGGGGTAACTGTTCTGACTTTTTATGCGGTTATTGCACTTGAGCTGGTCCTCAGTGCCATTCCCTTTGTGAGTTCGATTCTAATAAATTGTAATTTTATACTTTACCAAACAGTTTCACACTATTGCATATCCCCATTTTGTTTTCCTATATTCCATATGTCCACCCACGTCTCTGAGGAGACACCCAGTCGGAAGATTTGACACTATCTACGATTTCTGTTTTAACCTCGTTTTCTACCTGGGATTGGAGGAGTCCTTGCAGATCTCGACTTTCCTATAGTAGAGTTTATTTCCTTTTTATCTTTTTGGTCGTTCTTTTACACATAACTGGGGCTAGTAATACATTAGACTTTCAGACTGAAAACCAAATAGGAATTACCATACAGTGAGTAGACCTAATTACAATACACACAGTAAGAAACATAATGTACACAACATAATCAGTTTACCAGTTGATCCAGTTAATACAGAACAATGGATGTTAGAGTAAACTATCAATGATTGTCACTGACACATTATACACCATCATAGTGGTCTACTCACAGAATTAAACATTACACATATACTAACAGAATCTGACTAACTAACAAAATTAACACATGGAGTTATGACACATAAGCCAGGGCCCATAATCTACAGGGAGGTGTTTGGTCCTCAGGCCCCTACATGAATCACAGTCAGGAAGGCTGTCAGGATTCACTTCGTGACACACACTAATAAGTTGGAATTGCCAGTGCCGTTTCAGTTTCACTTTATTGGAATTACTTTCTAAATTCTTGATGATATCCCTTAACCAAAAAGAGGACTGGTGCCCAGAACTGTACTGCATATTGAAGGTGAGGTCTTACCATTGACTTGTAAAGAGGCAAGTTGATATCCTCCTCCCGTGAATCTATACCTCGTTTTATACATGCCAATATTTTATTGGCCCTTGCAGCTGCAAGGTCAGTCAGGCAATTATACAATTATTCCTACATCCTTGTCATTAGTAGTTATAGAAACATACAATGTGTCGGCAGATAAGAACGATTCTGTCCATCTAGTCTGCCCAATTTTCTAACTACTTTTATTAGTCCCCTGTTCCCTATCTTGTATCCAGGATAGCCTTGTGCCTATCCCACGCATGCTTAAAATCCTTGACTGTGTTTACCTCTACCACTTCCACTGGAAGGTTATTCAATGCATCCACTACCCTCTCAGTAAAGTAATACTTCTAGATGTTACTTTTAAATCTTTGCCCCTCTAATTTAAGAGTATGTCCTCTAGTTGTGGTAGTTTTTCTTCATTTATATATTCTATGTTCCTTTACTGTGTTGATTCCCTTTATGTATTTAAATGTTTCTATCATATCCCCCATTACATCTTTCCTCCAAGCTTTACATGTTAAGATGCTTTAACCTTTCCTGGTAAGTTTTATCCTTCAACCCATGAACCAGTTTAGTAGCCCTTTTCTGAACTCTCTCCAAAGTATCGATATCCTTCTGGAGATACGATCTCCAGTACTGCGTACAATACTCCAAGTGAGGTCTCACCAGTGCTCTGTACGATGGCATGAGCACTTCCCTCTTCCTACTGCTAATACCTCTCCCTATGCAACCAAGCATTCTGCTAATACCTCTCCCGATGCAACCAAGCGTTCTGCTAATACCTCTCCCTGTGCAACCAAGCATTCTGCTAGCATTTCCTGCTGCTCTATTACATTGCCTACCTACTTTTAAGTCCTCATTATTGCTCCTAAATCCCTTTCCTCAGATGTTGAGGTTAGGACTGTACCAAATATTCTATATCCTGCTTTTGGGTTTTTACGCCCAAGGTGCATAATCTTCCACTTGTCCACATTAAATTTCAGCTCTGACCATTTTTCTAGTTTAGCAAAATCATTTGCCATTTGGCTTATCCCTCCATGAACATCAACCCTGCTGCAAATCTTTGTATCATCAGCAAAAAGACGTACCTTACCAACAAGACCTTCTGCAATATCGCTAATAAATATATTAAAGAGAATTTCGCTTGCCCATGGTCCCCACTCCTGGATTATGCTGGGTTTTGACCAATTTGGCAGGATTAGCCATTTATGATGGGATTTTTCATAGGTTGTATGAGGAGCTCTGCTAAAACATGTCTGTCCACCATTACAGTTGGCTCCGCCCCCCTACTCCACATATATATTTATTTTTAGTGAATCTATATGAAAATATTTTATGTGTTTCTGCTTTGTGAATATACTATGGACCAACAGACAAGTGTTGATGCTGTGTGTAGAAGTCAGTCACTCTATTGCGCAGTGACTACCAGAGGGACGCGTGGCAGAGGCCTGTATGTATATGTCCGAATTGTTTGGCAAATGGATGTCCAGAAAGTACTTGTCTGGTATCAAACTGCTCTGGGTCTGTTCAACTATCCGATGCAGATGGATTTGACCTCATTTGAGGGTCTGTTTGCAGACAGGATCGCCTTATGGAGACTTGAGGCGCAGAGCAATACCCAGATGTGTCTAGCCATGTTGGCAGTTTAGAATCTTCCTCCTCAGCAGCAGTTTTAAAGAAATCTTTGATCAGTGCAAGACCCTCCTGAATCACGTAAGTTTAATCACTAGTTACACATCCATTGAAGGAATCACAATGGATCACAAGTTCTTTTTTGTCGTTGAGACAAATGTTATTTCAACGTAGAAAGTAGCAGAATTGAAGTCATACCTCTCAATATTGTGAGTCTCTGGGGTCATGACATTAGAGGGGTCTATAGTACTTATACACAGTGGGAAGAAATTCAGGTGCATAAACATAGCAAGTGTTGATGCTGTGTGTAGCAGTCAGTCACTCTATTGCGCAGTGACAACCAGGGGGAGGCTTGGCAGAGGCCTGTATTTATATGTCCGAATTGTTTGGCAAATAGATGTCCAGAAAGTACTTGTCTGGTATCAAACTGCTCTGGGTCTGTTCAACTATCCGATGCAGATGGATTTGACCTCATTTGAGGGTCTGTTTGCAGACAGGATCGCCTTATGGAGACTTGAGGCGCAGAGCTATACCCAGATGTGTCTAGCCATGTTGGCAGTTTAGAATCTTCCTCCTCAGCAGCAGTTTTAAAGAAATCTTTGATCAGTGCAAGACCCTCCTGAATCACGTAAGTTTAATCACTAGTTACACATCCATTGAAGGAATCACAATGGATCACAAGTTATTTTTTGTCGTTGAGACAAATGTTATTTCAACCTAGAAAGTAGCAGAATTGAAGTCACACCTCTCAATATTGTGAGTCTCTGGGGTCATGATATTAGAGGGGTCTATAGTACTTATACACAGTGGGAAGAAATTCAGGTGTATAAACATAGCTTGGCATTAGATGTGAGCCTTTCACTATTATTTAAAGCTATTTTCTCCTACTGCCAGTGATGCCAGGAGTGTCCCAGCACACCTTTTGAATCTTTTAGTTTATATACAGCAGCTATTTGGTTCTACAGATGTTGTTATTTCTTGACTGATATTAATGTTATCTGTTTTGTATCTTCCAGGAAGATCCTAACATCCAGAAATATTCCACCGTGCTCCTTGGTGACCTTTCAAAGTTTAAGAATAAAAACATCTGTGGACAGTTTGTGGAGCAGATGAAAAGCTGCTTGAATTCTATACTATGGAAAGTCCACAGTGGAAATCCCCAGATCGCTTCAGTGAGTATTAAAGTGCATTAAATATGAGAGGGATATTTAGTCTCTATAGCAGTGAATAGTAATTAGAATACATCTTCAAATCAACTCCTACAATGTTTTGATCTCAGTGAATTACTGCTTATTGTAGGACAAAAAGACTTCTATTTCTGTAGTAATAATAATAATGTAATAATGCTGGATAAATCCTAACACATGGGTGCTCAACATATTCTCCAGGCTGCCGACAATACTCTTCTTCATGTCCTGCCACATCTAGGATGTAGAGCAACACCTGATAATATTAGCAACATGTATCGGGCCTTGGTAAGTAGAAGTGAATTACTCATGTTATAACACTGAAGTACAGTGTGCCCAGGCACTATGTCTGATTAGGTGATTTTGGAAGCCCAAGTTTATAACTTAAATATTGTAAATTCATGGCCTAAATCACCCAGATGTGTTTCCCACACTCTTTCCAAGAGCACTTCATGGCTGGGAAACACAAAGCCTGGCCTTGTACTCATGGCTTCCTCTAAGTGCTGTCATCTCTTGATGCCATAACACAGTGATATATTTATGCGTAGGCCAACATGGGCCAAGCCTGGGGGGGCACACTGGAGGGGGCAGCAGCAGACAAAAAGGTGTGACACTGGAACAGCACTACCATTGATGGTGGTATATCTTCCCTCACTACCTTGACAGAAATCAGGGCTGACCACAATACATCAATATAGAGCAATATGGTGCAGTGGAAAGAGAGATGGGGGCGATCTGATACATCAAAGTGGGTTTGCGAGATGATGGTGAAACCTGGAGTGGAAGAGATACAACAAATACGGGTAGCGGAGTGCATGAGTTTAGTCAGGCCAAGGGCTGCACAAACCCTAAATAAAAAACTGCTATAACATTATTATATAGGAAAGTTCTCAGCAATCTAACTTTAGTAAATGTAATCCTAGCCGAACCTAGATTTGTACATCAAAGCATTTAAACCTCTTATTACAGTTCTTAGTAAGTATGTTTATATACAGTATGTTCATGTAAATGTGTATCTATTTTCTAGGCAATAAAACACCCTCAATTAGTCAAGCCGATGCTGTTTAAGTCCGTGATGTTGCTGAAGAGAGTAGCAGAGAGAAGGGCTGTAATAAAACACATTGTTGAGAAATTCATATTAAATGCTGTAGTTCAGACAGGCACACAGTTGTATAAGATGTTACACACACAGTTACAGGACAGTCAGGCTTTATACTGACCGGTGTCTTTTTACAGAACTTCTCAAGGACATCATTGGGCATGAAGATCTACACCCAGTGGATTTAGAAAGACTCTGGAAAATAAGAATATGTTATATTTTCTTTACAGTCAGTTGTGTATTTTGGGCAGCGTACATGTTTAACACTATTTGTTATTTATTTTTTTGCCACTTTGCCATTATGTTATCCACATCTATTAGAATATTGGGGAGTACCCCCTCTCTTCTGATGTATCAATATAAGCATGCTGAAAATAATGGCATGCTACTTCCTGTGCTGTCACTTTAAAGGGGTCTGTATGTTACCCTGGGTGCATTGTGCTTGGTAACCAGTGCCTTCTTAATCACTAGTACACCCGATTCATTATCTAATAGGGATTCATTCACTATTAAGTAATTTATTCACTAGTAATGTAATTAAACATCAATTATTTTTTTTGTTTGCTGGTATCATTTTGCAATCAAATTTGTGTACTTAACATATTTGAAACAAATCTGCGGAATTGATTTGAAAGACTAAAAACAACAAACGGGGTATAAACCGGAAAAATAAATTGTCTATTGAGACAAAATAACCAGAATCAAACCTGCACCCCCTGTTTAACGGTATCATCGCTATTCTCCTCCGATAAACTTGTGGAAATATTCTCAATTGGCCAAAACGAAAGCTATCGGCCTATCCCAACTGCTTGAAAAGAAGGGGGAAAGTTACACAAACGCCTGGAAGTAATTCAGCTTCATAAGGTAAAGCAGAAATACTGCTTGGCCCAAGAAATCAGCAGAGTGCCCCTCCACAACATTATTTTGGGTTCTTTAAAGTTAGGAGAATTATAGTTGGGGGGAGAGATTTTAGGGAGCGAAGAGAGAGAGGAACAAACTGGTCCCCAAATTGGCAAAGTGCAGATAAATTTTTTTCAATTCTATATTCACAGTACAAACAATGGGGGTCACGTGTAAACTCTGCACACACTTAATGCTAAATGCTGGCACTATCAGCGTATGCTCAAATTTATGGTGTCTGGGGAGCCTCTGCCAGTTTTACAGGCTTGGGTAGCGCCGGCTCTCGTTGCGCTGGCGCAGCCGATGTGTAAAGAATCAGGTGCTATAAAACTGCTGATTAGTGTTTGGAAACCTCTACCAAACACTGTTTGCTGGAGGTCCTTCTCCTGCACTTTTCATTGTGGGAGTTTTTATCCACGATCCCCAATGATTTAGTGACTTGAGTCCCTTTACCTTCCAAGGAACTCAATCCCAGCTACCTTTCTTAGTTGGTAGGTTCCCTGAACTATTACACTGGTGAGGTATCCTGTGAATAACAATCTACTTCACGCCTGAAC
The DNA here is from genome assembly GCA_036172795.1 of Pelodytes ibericus. Taxonomy (NCBI): domain Eukaryota; kingdom Metazoa; phylum Chordata; class Amphibia; order Anura; family Pelodytidae; genus Pelodytes; species Pelodytes ibericus. Next base: position 20,572,027 of record CM069858.1, on the reverse strand, counting down.
TCCATGCTTCATATGCTACCTTTACATTACCTGGATCTCTATGTCTTTTATAGGTTCCTTTGCCCACGATTTTTACTTTAACACAGATTGAGCTCTCTCTCTCTCTCTCTTGAAGAAAGAGATTGCTACAATTTTGAGATGTGAGCAGCTCAGGTCCCATGCCTTCAATTCAATGTAAAAGGAATGAAAATTGTTCGCTCTGGTGAAGGTAACGTCGGACAACATATGGCCAGAGGAAGATTCCTGCAATGGAATCGGCATTTAGATCACTCAGAAAGAGGATCAAGTCGTGGGACATTGATAGAGAAGGTACACAATGTCAGGGATTGTTTAGTTATACAAGTGCAGAATCTGGTAGGGAGATTTAAGTAAGGGTCGGGATATTACATCTGACCCTGGATTGTATGGAGAATCAGATTGTGCTGAGGGATCAGGATTTACTTCTGAAATGTTGTGTTCTAAACGGCAAGATTGTTCGCTCTGGTGAAGGTAACGTCAGACAACATTTGGCAAGAGGAAGATTTCTGCAATGGGATTGGTGTTTAGAGCTTCCTTGTCTTCAATTTAGCTTCAAGAGCTTCCTTGTCTTCAAAAGAATGAAAATTGTTCGCTCTGGTGAAGGTAACGTCGGACAACATATGGCCAGAGGAAGATTTCTCCGATGGGATCGGCATTTAGATCACTCAGATGGAGGATCGCGTTGTGGGATATTGATGGAGACAGTACGCCATTTGTTTAGTTATACAAGTGCAGAATCTGATAAGGAGTTTTATATAAGGGTCGGAATATTACATCTGACCCTTGATTGTATGGAGAATCAGATTGTGCCGAGGGATCAGGATTTACTTCTGAAATGTTGTGTTCTGAACGTCAAGATTGTTTGCTCTGGTGAAGATAACGTCGGACAACATATGGCCAGAGGAATATTTTTGATGGGATCGGCGTTAAGATCACTCAGAGGATCGCTTCGTCGGACATTGATGGAGAAGGTATGCCATTTGTTTACTTATACAAGTGCAGAATCTGGTAGGGAGTTTTATGTAAGGGTCGGGATATTACTTCTGACCCTGGATTGTATAGAGAATCAGACTGTGCCGAGGGATCAGGATTTACTTCTGGAATGTCATGTTCTGAATATCAAGATTGTTTGCTCTGGTGAAGCTCGTCGGACAACATTTGGCCAGAGGAAGATTTCTGCGATGGGATTGGTGTGTAGAGCCTCTATGCCTTCAGTTCACTGTAAAAGGAATGACGATTGTTCGCTCTGGTGAAGGTAACGTCGGACAACATATGGCCAAAGGAAGATTTCTGCGATAGGATCTGTGTTTAGATCCTCCAAGGTGACTTTACACAGACATGAACATTCTACATTCTGCACTCACAACTTTAACTGTGGCATTAACCTCTTAACGCCCAGAGGGAAGGGCAGTCCTCCAGCCATGGTTCGCCAGAGGTTTCCCCCACAGGGAGTGAGTCCGGAGGTTTCTGTCATTGGGCCCTTCTATGGGGTCTTTTTTATTTTAATAAATAAAAACATCCAGTACATATTTTATTATTGTGTGTCTTATAATTATGTGGTAATTATTTTATGTCTTGACTCAACTCTTTTCTTCTTCCTTTAAGTTTAAAAACATTAAAAATTATTTATAGAAAAATATATATTTTACTATTAAAATAATAATACTGCATTCGATTAACCAATTATCTCATGATTCCTTATATGGCCATAAAGAAAGCTGGTTTATATGGTAGTAGCAGATATTGCCTTATATGGTAAAAATATAAAATGCCTTATATGGTACAAATAAAAAATGCCTTATTTGGTGTTATATATAAAATGCCTTAAATGGTGTTATAGATAAAATGCCTTATATGGTGTTATAGATAAAATGCCTTAAATGGTGTAATAGCTAAAATGCCTTATACGGTGTTATACATAAAATGCCTTATATGGTGTTATACATAAAATGCCTTATATGGTGTTATACATAAAATGCCTTATATGGTGTTATACATAAAATGCCTTATATGGTGTGGGGGATCAAACTCACAAACGCAGCTCCTATAACCAAGGAGCGTGGAATCTGCACAATGATTATATACTTTCCCCCACTCTGGAATGATGGTGTCTACGATTGTGAGGGACTGGATATCCAAATCACGATTTTAAAGTGCTTTATTTTGACTCAAAGGTGAACAGGAACATCCATTATAAAATATAGGAACCTTAAAAACAGTCCAATGTAGAAAAAACATTGGGGGTCACGTGTAAACTCTGCACACACTTAATGCTAAATGCTGGCACTATCAGCGTATGCTCAAATTTATGGTGTCTGGGGAGCCTCTGCCAGTTTTACAGGCTTGGGTAGCGCCGGCTCTCGTTGCGCTGGCGCAGCCGATGTGTAAAGAATCAGGTGCTATAAAACTGCTGATTAGTGTTTGGAAACCTCTACCAAACACTGTTTGCTGGAGGTCCTTCTCCTGCACTTTTCATTGTGGGAGTTTTTATCCACGATCCCCAATGATTTAGTGACTTGAGTCCCTTTACCTTCCAAGGAACTCAATCCCAGCTACCTTTCTTAGTTGGTAGGTTCCCTGAACTATTACACTGGTGAGGTATCCTGTGAATAACAATCTACTTCACGCCTGAACTCCATGCTTCATATGCTACCTTTACATTACCTGGATCTCTATGTCTTTTATAGGTTCCTTTGCCCACGATTTTTACTTTAACACAGATTGAGCTCTCTCTCTCTCTCTCTTGAAGAAAGAGATTGCTACAATTTTGAGATGTGAGCAGCTCAGGTCCCATGCCTTCAATTCAATGTAAAAGGAATGAAAATTGTTCGCTCTGGTGAAGGTAACGTCGGACAACATATGGCCAGAGGAAGATTCCTGCAATGGAATCGGCATTTAGATCACTCAGAAAGAGGATCAAGTCGTGGGACATTGATAGAGAAGGTACACAATGTCAGGGATTGTTTAGTTATACAAGTGCAGAATCTGGTAGGGAGATTTAAGTAAGGGTCGGGATATTACATCTGACCCTGGATTGTATGGAGAATCAGATTGTGCTGAGGGATCAGGATTTACTTCTGAAATGTTGTGTTCTAAACGGCAAGATTGTTCGCTCTGGTGAAGGTAACGTCAGACAACATTTGGCAAGAGGAAGATTTCTGCAATGGGATTGGTGTTTAGAGCTTCCTTGTCTTCAATTTAGCTTCAGGAGCTTCCTTGTCTTCAAAAGAATGAAAATTGTTCGCTCTGGTGAAGGTAACGTCGGACAACATATGGCCAGAGGAAGATTTCTCCGATGGGATCGGCATTTAGATCACTCAGATGGAGGATCGCGTTGTGGGATATTGATGGAGACAGTACGCCATTTGTTTAGTTATACAAGTGCAGAATCTGATAAGGAGTTTTATATAAGGGTCGGAATATTACATCTGACCCTTGATTGTATGGAGAATCAGATTGTGCCGAGGGATCAGGATTTACTTCTGAAATGTTGTGTTCTGAACGTCAAGATTGTTTGCTCTGGTGAAGATAACGTCGGACAACATATGGCCAGAGGAATATTTTTGATGGGATCGGCGTTAAGATCACTCAGAGGATCGCTTCGTCGGACATTGATGGAGAAGGTATGCCATTTGTTTACTTATACAAGTGCAGAATCTGGTAGGGAGTTTTATGTAAGGGTCGGGATATTACTTCTGACCCTGGATTGTATAGAGAATCAGACTGTGCCGAGGGATCAGGATTTACTTCTGGAATGTCATGTTCTGAATATCAAGATTGTTTGCTCTGGTGAAGCTCGTCGGACAACATTTGGCCAGAGGAAGATTTCTGCGATGGGATTGGTGTGTAGAGCCTCTATGCCTTCAGTTCACTGTAAAAGGAATGACGATTGTTCGCTCTGGTGAAGGTAACGTCGGACAACATATGGCCAAAGGAAGATTTCTGCGATAGGATCTGTGTTTAGATCCTCCAAGGTGACTTTACACAGACATGAACATTCTACATTCTGCACTCACAACTTTAACTGTGGCATTAACCTCTTAACGCCCAGAGGGAAGGGCAGTCCTCCAGCCATGGTTCGCCAGAGGTTTCCCCCACAGGGAGTGAGTCCGGAGGTTTCTGTCATTGGGCCCTTCTATGGGGTCTTTTTTATTTTAATAAATAAAAACATCCAGTACATATTTTATTATTGTGTGTCTTATAATTATGTGGTAATTATTTTATGTCTTGACTCAACTCTTTTCTTCTTCCTTTAAGTTTAAAAACATTAAAAATTATTTATAGAAAAATATATATTTTACTATTAAAATAATAATACTGCATTCGATTAACCAATTATCTCATGATTCCTTATATGGCCATAAAGAAAGCTGGTTTATATGGTAGTAGCAGATATTGCCTTATATGGTAAAAATATAAAATGCCTTATATGGTACAAATAAAAAATGCCTTATTTGGTGTTATATATAAAATGCCTTAAATGGTGTTATAGATAAAATGCCTTATATGGTGTTATAGATAAAATGCCTTAAATGGTGTAATAGCTAAAATGCCTTATACGGTGTTATACATAAAATGCCTTATATGGTGTTATACATAAAATGCCTTATATGGTGTTATACATAAAATGCCTTATATGGTGTTATACATAAAATGCCTTATATGGTGTGGGGGATCAAACTCACAAACGCAGCTCCTATAACCAAGGAGCGTGGAATCTGCACAATGATTATATACTTTCCCCCACTCTGGAATGATGGTGTCTACGATTGTGAGGGACTGGATATCCAAATCACGATTTTAAAGTGCTTTATTTTGACTCAAAGGTGAACAGGAACATCCATTATAAAATATAGGAACCTTAAAAACAGTCCAATGTAGAAAAAACATTACAAGTGCAGGTATGCTCTACTATCAATTTTCAGTAAGCCTGCAAGGCAACTGTAATTTAACTGTACAAATCAGGCATTAATAGGTGAGTTGGAAACATAGGAAAGTCTGAGATTGTTTTCCAGTGTAAATTATGAATGCCTGATATATACAGTTCATTTGCCAGTACACCATTATTTCTTGAATAAAAGCCGAGCTAAAAATGCCAAACACTCACAATTTTGGTGGCAAAGGATTTGATTAAGGTAGCCCTAACATGCATCTTTTCTTGTGCAACTCAATGACCACATGTGGGGGCACTCCATTGGTGAATCCAGTACCAATATCGGCTACACCAATTCATAATGTAGGTATTGTAGTGACCATAGTTATGTTACAACTATGCCCTGTGAATGTCTACCACCCATGGACAATGTTGGTACCTACTCTGACTTGACAAATACAACTGCTTTCATCATCAGTTGAAGGATTCCGAGGCGCGTCACCTTATTGACATAAATTGTGTCAAACACATAAACATTGTTCCAGGTCACATCCTTCTAGGTATGCCAAGGCCTAAGACCTTAACCAGTTGAATAGCTCAGATTTTAGCAACATAATTGTAGCTGCCTGAGTCGACCCTTCAGAAACTGAAAAACACAAAATCATTTTTCCATAAGATTAGAATATTTTTTTCTGTAAACTCTCACTAATATCGGTTCTTATTTTCAGTTTATCGTTTTGATCTTGTTTGTTCCAACGACGAAGCCATTTCCTGATTATTAGATTACAAAACTCAACAGGATGTCTCTCGCTTCATGAGTCGACTTCATGAGTCTGCCTGGTTATTCTCTCCCAGAACCCTCGGTGTTAAACAAGCTTGCATTTGTTTACGTTATCTAAAGACATACATTACGCCAGACAAGAATATGTGTTGTAAATCATCCATGGCAACGAGTATTCCTTATTCCATTCAGTTAAACTCATCGTTCGGATTCTTGAGTCTTGCAAAATTCCAAAGGCTTTTTCGTCATTGTAATCAGTCTGTTTCTGAATCCAGATACCTACTATATTAAACGGATAAACATCGTTTTTTTTTTAGAGGTTTCAACCAATCTTCCTTTCTGTGTGCCCCATGCATGTCAACGGGTTTTTACCTGCTTTCCATTGTAATTACAGTCAGAGCACACACCCAGAAAATCTGCTCCATCTATTACCCATTCTGCTGGTAGAAGTCGCTATAGAGCCACAATTTCCACAGGGGAGTTAACCCACTCACTGCCAGAAAGGCTTTCTTTCTTGCACATTGTTAAACACAAATAATGTGAAACAGATGCTGTTACCAAATCGAATGTGCCTCACACTATTTAGTACATTTGAGTTTCTGATTCTGCAATCAAGTCTACTTGTAATAATTCAAATACACACACAGGATGCAAATTCGGACATCAATCGGCTGAGGAAGTACCAAAACACATCACATGGGGCGTCTTTTTGCTAACTATTGCACCTTAGTATCCTGCCAGATAGAACTTATATAAGGAGGTGTGTACTCTGTGCTACCATTTATGGTATGGTAATATTTTAATGAGATTTTTATGGCTACTAGTCAGAAGTCTTTTTTCTATAGGAGGGGGTACTATTTAAATATATTGCTTGCTACACTGTACTTGTGTGCAAGACAACCGAGAGTTATATATGCTGTATATTGTAAGCATATCATATCATAGAGCAAGACTGAATATACCTGTCTGTCTGATGTATGTATATTTTTTCTGTGTAGATTAAAAAATTATTTCATTAAGCACATTTATATATTTGTATACTGGTTTCGTGACTTTACATAGTGTAAGCGCAATCGAATTCCTATACATTTTTTGTAGTTCTTTCATCCACCTTGGTAGCCAAAAAAACTGGGGTTTTCAATAAGACTGGCAGCTTAAGTGTTAATTACCTGAAAATATCATCTGGGAACATCTATTTATTTGTACATATTCTATCTCCAAAAAATTGGGGTTTGTATTACTATTCTTATAATTATACTTATTTCTAGGTGGTGGTGGAATTTAATCACATTTAATCTTATGAAACATACTAATTATTTGTTGAGAGCTGGATATGCTATACATAGGATGACTACTGATAAAGGATGAGTTACACTATGATGTTAAACTGTTTTTTAGCTTGACTGGTTTTGATTAAAAGAAGGCGACCAGTGTTGGCCTTTGGGGTGTGCGACCTGTTCGACTGCATAGGGCACAACACCCAAAGGGCAAAAGAGGTGCTAACTGGGGAGATCAAACGATCTCCCCTCATCAGTCATCTCTCTGCAGGGGGCAGGGAGCTCAGTTTAGTCTGAACACTGGTATGTCAAATGACCCCCGCTGCTCCGAATTCAGGTGCGGGTAGCATGAGAGGCAGCCTGAGTGGATGTATGTGCTCCTCGACAGTGCACTGACATCGAGCTGCCCACCACCAGGCAGCAGGGAAGGCCAGGGAAAGTCCCAAGGATTCTGAGGCATGTCCTGTGGATGCAATCTAGGTGCTGGGGCATGTCCTATGTGTGCAATCTTGGTACTTGGACATGTGCTGTTTTTGCAACCTGGATGCTGGTCAAGTCCTGTGGATGCAATCTTAGTGCACTGGCAAGATCTGTGTGTGCAATCTAGGTGATCTGGCAAATCCAGTGGGGGGGGGGGGGGGGGGGTGAAAGCTGGGTGCTCTGACAAGACTTATGTATGTAATCTTGTTGCTCTGGCAAGACCTGTGGATGCTGGCTGGATGTTGTGGCAAGTCCCATTGGTTCAATGTTGCAACGTGTTGCAACTTGTGCTTGCAGATAAATAGGGCCAACAGACATGCAATACAAACACTGATCATGCATCCCTAGATTTGTATTTGAAATGTTTAAAATTAAGGTTGCCAGATCAGAATTTTTGTATGACAAATATAACATTTACATGGTCCCCAGCAGAATTTAGAATTCACACGTGTTCAGGCAAAACCAATTATTTAATCAAGGATGGTAATCCATGGAAACTAAGTTGATTAGGTAATTGATTTCCCTATTAACCCCTTAACGCATGTGGACGTATATATACGTCCTGAAAAGCATGGTCCTTAAGGACCATGAGGACGTATATATACGTCCTCCGTTTTCATGTAGTGTTGCGCTCATTAGCGCAACACTACATGTCTGTAGCTACTCTCAGAGGCTGCTTCGGATCCGAAGCAGCCTCTGAGAGGGCTTTCAGCCCCCCCTCGACCCCCCCGTGCGCATACGATCACAGCGAATGTGATCGTATGCGCGCAAACACACATAGGCAGTGAAAGCTGATCACTGCCTATGTGTGTTAAAGTGTTGCAATGATGCCTCTATCGAGGCATCATGCAACACAATCTGTGCCCTCCTGGGCACCGCGATCACCCGGTGATCGCGGGTGTGTGCTGTTTCGGAGGAGCATGCTCCTCCGATACAGCATGCCCAGAGGAGAGCGACGGAAGACAGAAAAAAAAAATCTCTTCCGTCGCTCTGAAACCGCTACTTGACTGCCCCTACAGGCAGTTAGACGGTATTACATTTAAAAATAGAAAATTAAATAAATAAATTAAATAAATAAATAAATGGAAAAAGCTAACCCTTGATCTACTGAACCTAGATCTAGGGTTAGGGTCACAAATAGGGTAATAATTAGGGTTAAATGGGGGTTCGGATGATTACAAGGGTTAGATTAAGGGGTGGGGGTCAATTTAGGGTTAGATTAAATTTAGAGTTGGGGTAAATTTAGGGTTCGGGTTAAAAAAATCACTGTAGAAAAAAATGGTTAGAAAACAAACAAGGAAACATTGATATTGCTAAACTCAGGACAAATAGTAGAAATATATAGACGGGGTCTTTTTTACCATTTGTAATTGTGTAAAAAAAAAAATCAGGTCAAAGTTGGAAAAAGTGTTTTTTATGGCATATTTTCATCATATTTTATATTTTTTTAATAGTAAATGATATCATATGATGAAAATAATAGTATCAAATGAAAGCCCTATCTGTCCTTTAAAAAATGATATATAATTTGTGTGGGTGGACTGAACACAAAGAAAGAAATTCACAGTTCAGTAAACGTATGACAAAAATAATGGAATTCTGGTCTTCAAGGCACGTCAAATGCAACATAGCACTCGGTCACTAAGGGGTTAAATAATATGAATTATACAATCTACAGGGCAGTATGTTCAATTATTTCTTTCTTTATTTTACACTTTATTTTTTTCTTTCTTGCTTTCTGGTTGCACCAGCACAGACTACTTGCTCAACCCTCTCCCGATCATTGCTGGTCAGGGTAGGAGTGCCAGGTTTCACATGACATCCTGGCACCCAAAACTAAAGCTAGGACATGAGTGGCCCTGCCAAGCTGTTTGGGGTACAAAGATGCCACATGTAGACTGTTTTAGGGCCACTAAAGGTATTTGCTGGCAAAAATGGTACAGATAGGAGGTTTGGCAGCACTGGAGCTGTTTGGCAGCACTGGAGCTGTTTGGTAGCACCGATAGGGTGTTTTGCAGGGGCACGGAAGCTGTTTGGTGGCAAAGATGGCCCAGACAGGCTATTTGGGGGGCACTGAAGCTGTTTGATGGTAAATATGGCACAGGTGGCTTGTTTTTGGGACACAGTTTGTTTGGGGGCAAAGATGGTTTACGCAAAGTTTATGCATAACTGCTTATTGCCATGATATACCAACTTTATGAATTTGCTGCTCTTTGGCATGATATCCAACATTTATTTATTTACTGCTCATTGGCATGATAAACCATGCTTATGTATTTACCGGTCCTTGCCAGTATATACAAAGTGTATGTATTTACTGCTCAAAATGATGTATTTACTGATCAAAGGTTAAGTATTTACTGCTCATGTGGTGTTGGTATATGAAGTTGCCTTGTTGCTCTGTGAGTAAATCTTTTGAGCCAATCGTGTCCAAATCCCAGCAAGTTTTCTCTCTGTGAAAATATTCTACATCTTTTATTTTTGCTTCTAACATTTGTGTTTGTAGTCGAGATGTTTGGTGTTGAATGTACTGTTGTGTGGTCTGCTGTAGTTGTTTGTTTAAAGTGGTCAAGTGTTGAACACATTGTTTTCAAATCAGGCTTTCCTGTGTATTTATAGCTAGTGTAAGTGCTTTGTGAGCAAGCCAAACAGTGGATATTTGTGGATCTTTGTTTAGATGAAAGTATTCTGCTATTTTATTCTCTAACTCTTTTCGTAAGATTTAACAGCGTGTCATTTAAATGCCATCAGACACCCGGGCTTTTTGTTGGATAATCGGTTGATAGTTCTTCATATGTCCTATAGACCATGTAGTTGGAGTAAGACTTGGAATTTAGCGGTTTTTGTGGTTTTTTGGGTGGTATGTTGTTTGATATATGTCCATTTTATAGTCAAAGTTATATTAAAATCTCCATCTTTAAAGGAATGTAGTTTGTTCAGGCGTTGTTGAAGAAAACGAGTTTGTATTTAGTTGGGAGAGTATATGTTTACTAGTATGTTTTTAGTTCGAGGAATAATTTCTATACATAAATCTACCTTTAGTGTCTGCATATTTTTTCATGGAGGGTGAAATACCAATCCATGGGGGTCATGTACTAAACAAGTGCAGTGGGGAAAAAAGTAGGTAAAACATGAGTAAGGAGCAATTTGTGACCATTTGTAACATTCTGCGCGTGTTTTCCATGAATTTTTTTGAGTGCGTTTTTCCGGTTGCGCTAATAAATTGCGATTATATTTAAGCTCACAAAAGAGTTTTGCGAATATTTTGTGAAAAATAATTCTTATTTGCGTGTGAAAATTACACCAGCTTTTATCAAGTGCTATCAAAAGAGGTAGAAAATTGCCTGTTTTTATTCGCAATTTGCGCGTATGTACTATTTGAGTGTTAAATGTTTAGTATATTGCAGTAGGAGCAAAGCGCAAAAACAGTTTTGCACATAAACTATATTTGCGTTTTTTTAGTACATGCCCCTCCACATACCCCTTTTATTTAGGTGTGATGGCATGAAATGCGGCTAGGTAGTGATTAGAAGAAAAAAGGGGCTTTGAGTTTTTGGAATTGAGTCTCTTAAAAAAAGATCCAATTTTTTTTCTTCTAAAGCCAATCATTGTCTCAGGCACACATACATCCTGTACTGCTGCCTCTTCCTCTCCCCACTCTTGTTCCTGTCGGCTCTTCAGACTTGGCTTCAGACTACGCGGCAAGCGTGAGAGGCAGCATGGTAAGATGTCAGCTGGGTAGCAAAAAGACATACATCTGCCTACCCCAGACACCACAGAACTGGAGAACAATTATTGATGTGGCTTATATAAGTAAAGGGTAGGAAATCTGGATTCTGGGTGTGCAGTGTTGGTGATGGGACATGTCCTGGGTGTGCATTGTGAGTGATGGGGCATGTCCTGGGGATGCAAAGTGGGTGCTGGCTGGGGTAAGTCCTGGCTGTGCAATGTGGGGCTGGGGCATATCCTGGGTTTGTAAGGTGGTGTTATGACAATGGATGTTTGGGCAGTAGAAAAGGAATAGGGGAGGTGGGAACCCAGATCATTTGTTCTGTAGGGGCCCCACAATTTCTGATGGCAGTACTGCTTTGCTAATGCCTTCACATTCAGTGATATTTTAACTATTATGAGTTGAGGTAAGGCTGTATTGAGCGAACAAAGAGAGGAAAACGAAATATAAGGGAAAACAATATATACAATACAAATAACTATGTACAGTTCATTCTCCTGAAATGCATCATAAAAATTAACACAACAGTGAGTATTTATACAAACCTATAAATGGCTTGAAAAGGTGATAAAGTGCTTGAAAACAAGAGAAATCACAATGTATTTTTTCTTTTAAAACATTTTCTAAATAAATAAATAGTGTTCGTTTGATGCAGATGAAGAAATGTACAAACTTTTAAATGTAGTGCAATGATAAATATATATAAAAGGAAAGAATAAACAGATATAGTGTGATATTGCAAAACAAATGGAATAATATAACATCCCAATATCCTCCTTCAGTGTTGCACTCACTCATCTAGTAGAGTAAAGTAAGCACTTCAGAAGAGATGGAAATGGTATTCCCTGATGGCATTGGCCTCTTTCAGGAGGATAATGCACCCTGCCACAAAGCAAATATGGTTCAGGAATAGTTTGAGGAAGACAACAACGAGTTCAAGGTGTTGACTTGGCCTCCAAATTCCCCAGATCTCAGTCCAATCGAGCATCTGTGGGATGTGCTGGTCAAACAAGTCCAATCCATGGAGGCCCCACCTTGCAACTTACAGGACTTAAAGGATCTGCTGCTATTGTCTTGGTGCCAGATACCACAGCACACCTTCAGAGGTCTAGTGGAGTCCATGCCTCGATGGGTCAGGGTTGTTTTGGCGTCAAAAGGGGACCTACACAATATTAGGCCGGTGGTCATAATGTTATGGCTGATCAGTGTATGCTGATAGAAATTTAATGAGACAATATATTTTTACATGTAAAATCGCCATTAGCGCTGATACAGAAAATTCACAGGGTAAAGATAGCAACAACACTAGAAATGTGCAAAAAAGCAAAATCCCACAAATATCCTTGAAATAAGAAAAGTCCCCAAATTTGCAAGCCTCACATCCACTCAACCGGTTTCTCCATCATGGGCTTGGACCAGGTGTGTTAGTAAGGCTGCAATTTCCCATGAGATGATGACGTAATCGGAGCGGCCACTTCTGCATTTGTAAATTTTTTCCGCTATAGAACGCTTTGTTCCCTTCCACGGCAACAATGTGCTCTACCTCAGTCCTGCTTTTCGAGACAGAGGTAGAGTTCGGCAGGACAGCAGAATTCAGGACCGCAATCCTCCAGTGTACGACACATCGAAAAAATGGCTGCTGCGCCCTAACTCAAGAGGAGTCACAGCGCTACCATACAATCGTGGTAGAGCTGACATTCGACCTCTCAAGCTCCGCCCCCTGGCGTTCCAATTGTCTCAGGGGGAAAATGTTGGGAGGTCTGCACTAGGATGAAGTCAAAAGCCTTAAATGGGCTCTACAATGACCCAATGTAAACATCATAAAACCCTTATGGCTATGATTCCACCACGCCCATTCCTCTAATCCCTGGAAGCCTTTTTCCTATAAATGTTATTCTTGTAGAATGGTGCAACATCCCAGTACTAACAGCCCAGGACTTATATAACAGCATTTCAAGAAGGATTGACGCTGTTCTGAAGGCCATGCTCCTTAATGGGTATTTTATTTTAATATATTGCACACCGGTAAAGTGGGACATTGGTGGGTGTGGTCTTGGTGTGGGCGTGTCAGTGCTGCGGGGCATGCATGGTAATGATACCACTCAAAATAACAGCGCTACTAGAAATGAGCAAGTGCAGCATTCCTTCTGGTGTCCTGGACACTGGAGAATTAAGTTGGCATAGCAGGGTAGTGGTCTGAAATCGGGAGAGTTCCACATAATACGATACTTTTCAATTCGTTTCTGCACACTCTGCATACTTTTTCTTGCCATAATGCTTTGTACATGTACGGACAGTGTTATGTTTGTGCGGAACAAAGCTTCTTGTTCTCAAGAATTAAAAGCTTTTGGTGCTTATCTAGATTACTCTAGAAAGAAAAGGGGTAAAAAAGACGTGTAGACATATACAAAATAACCGAAATATTCCATTGTATGACATGACTACATCCGTGCGAGGTGAACTTAACCCCTTCCCGACGCTAATTTTAGTGGACTTAAAAGACGCTAGGACGGCATAGAACTTGATGTGAGCAGAAAACAAATCAGACATTAAAGGATCAACTAAAAAATAGCTTATACTGAATGAATGTAGAGAGCAAAACATGATATGTACATTGTATTGGCAAAACTGCAAGAAAAAGTATAAGATAAAAGAAAACTATGTTGTATATGCGTATTATTTTTATGACATCACCTGTGGCTTGATATGCAAATGAACTGTGGGAACTTTGTAATTTGCATATCACGCCACAGGTGATGTCATAAGCGGGAGACACATGTATAACATACTTTTCTCTTGTTTTACACTTTTACTTGAAATTCTGCTAACACATAGTATAGATCATTTGTTTTGCCATTGCTTACTTTTTTACTTTCATGGTATAAGAAACAATGTTTTAATAGCAGTGGAAAGACAGGCAAATTGAAGATTTGTTCCTACTCGGCTATCAATGCCTTAATTTTTGCCATTCACTTGTCCATTCAATTTTAAGCGAATAAGATGTCCGTCGTGATGACACAATTAACTATATATTCCAACAGGTAAAACTTCTGAGCAAATACCTAGGAAATAAGATGCATGGAATAAGCCTAAAAAGGATCAACACTTGTTGCCGGCTCTCCAGAATATGCGTAAAATAACTCACATCTTCGGCAAACAGTTGAGGATAGTGGGAGTTGTGCTCTTCCCCAAATGCTATGGGTTGCTTATCCCTAGCAGAGACACACTGAGTTAAATGTGTTGTTATTCATTAAAGAGCTTTCTTTTTTGCCTCACTACCTCGATCCCCAATCCCGTACTGTCATCAACTGCAAATCCAGAGGGCGATGAAGATGATGAGCATTTCAATGAATCCACCTCCCTCTCTCTCTCTCTTCCTTTGGACTAAGAAGCTGTGCATGTGTCTGGATTCTGGTGATGCTCTCTGAGTCTCTCGGAAAGCAGGAGAAAACTATTCTTTGTAGAAGCTCCAAGAGGCAGGGAAGCAAATCATACAGGTTAATAAACCTCTACCTTCTTGTTTTTTTTTTCCTTATTGAAACGCTGCAATTAAAGATTTTTACAGGCTGCAGTGACAGTGACGGAGACAGGACACGGTTTGATAGCACATGATGAGAAGAGCAAGTACAGGTAAGAAATAACACAGCTAATACATTAAGAATAAAGTCAATAATATTAGCGGATGGAGGATGAAGGGATGCTGTGAAAGAATCTTTCAAACAAGGTGATGGAAATAAAGAAATCATTAGGAGTTATTCTTCTAAACATGCGTATAGGATAAATAGTATCCAGTACTGTATTATTTTTAGTTCTATTATAATGTGCCAACACATTTCACAGGAAAGCTAGATGGAGTGAAATGTAAAGGGACCTGTCATGTAGACAAGACAGAATCCTGCTATGTTCAGGTTTTTGCGTCCCTAATATTGTTTCTAGCCTGATGGCTAGCAAATGTATACGTATACTGATCACACCTGTTGTGGCCGGGCTGACAATCAAATACTTCATTGTGGCACAGTTTGTAAAGCACAACAGGTGTGGTGTATGGCTACAGATGTAGTCAGTGGTGACTCTGTTCTAAGGTAACTTTAAATATAAGGCTACCACAATGTACTGATCATATATATATATATATATATATATATATATATATATATATATATATATAACAGATTCAAATAGAACACTGCAATATATATTTTTTTAATTACAATTTTTATTGAGTCAAAATTCAATGTGTAACATGTATCAAAACATCTTTGTGGATCTCAAACAATGGCAATCACAATATTTTGGATCTATGATGTAACAGACTCATTTTTCTAGAAAAGCTAATAAAATATATTTTAATGAACTTATAAATAACACTGCAATTTTTAAACTGCCAGGGCCCATTTCGCTTGAAAAAATAATAATAACCTGAGAAAAAATTGGATTATTACATTAACTCTTATTTATATAACCCCAACAATTTACATAGCGCTAGGTACAGAGCATAGAATACTGCATACTAAGTTAAATGGACAAGAACAGACTGATACATGCGGTAGTGAGCCCTGATAACAAGCTTACGATTATACACTTTTTGTCAACATCGGGAGGTATAGAATGGATGGAACCTGGCAGTGGAGATGGGCACATGTATCTGAAAAAATATATATTTGGGGACAGGTAGATTTAACCCTTGCTGTCACTGCAAGGTAAGAACTGCTCTGCAGTGGAAAGCACTGCACCAGCCTAGAAAGTGTTAAGCACCTTAAGATATATGTGTATCCCTTTGATATAATAGTTAAGATGCAGCCTGAACAGGAATGTGGTTCAACGAGCTAATGCCTCATCTGTAGAATCTGTTTGGATCCTCAGAGTTCCAGATTTAACTCAGCCCTTCATTCCTCTGGGGTAGCTAAAATGAGTGTCATTAAATTGGGGAATAGCAATACACCCAGGAGGTACTTTAAAAAACAGAGATCCGGTTAAATGGTTAATTGTTATTAATAAAATGTTGCTTGGTTGTACATAAGAATGTAGAACACATTTTTTGCATTAGTGTTGGGGCACCCACCATAGAAGGCGTACTGTGTCTTTAAGACCTGGGACAGGATGCATGGTTTGCAGGAATAGTAGCTAGTCACATCAGACAACTTGTGCATGAGAACTGTGAAATCTGTGATAAGACTTTTTAAAAAAAAAGCATCTGTAAGACCAGGGGATGAGCAGATACACACTGGGAAAGCTGTAACCTAATCTTATACCGTGCCTGGTGGTTGACAAACCATTGATTCTAGTATCTAAAGGGTTAAAAAATATATATTTTTAATTGTTTGTGGTAGGGAGGTAAGAGTGGACCATTTGTTAAAATTGTCTAAAATCCAAAGTCTCTAACCACCTTAAAACCATCTTATTAAGTAAATTTAGAAAATGCACCCAAAATAATAATAATAATAACAAAAATATTAATAATTATAATTAATAAAATGACTCTTGTAATACATTATTACATTGAAATAGCACATTGTACACTGCAAGTGATAATTCAGATGACACACGCATCATGTACAAAGGAAGCCTTTTCATGGCAGATATTGGGTGTAAACCTGTTTTGATGCCATTTGATGCTTGGAGTCATCCTAGCATTGATGCGTGAACTGTTTCTCTTTGATGCTCATTAAGATCAAGGTAATATCACCTGGAGCACAGCAGCATGACTGTAGAACCGGGCACAGTAGCATGTCAATAGAACCTGGCACAGTAGCATGTCAGTAGAACCTGGCACAGTAGCATGTCAGTAGAACCTGGCACATTAGCATGTCAGTAGAACCTGGCACAGCTGCATGACTGTAGAACCTGGCACAGTAGCATGTCAGTAGAACCTGGCACAGTAGCATGACGGTAGAACCTGGCACAGTGGCATGTCAGTAGAACCTGGGACATTAGCATGTCAGTAGAACTTGGCACAGTTGCATGACTGTAGAACCTGGCAGAGTAGCATGTCAGCAGAACCTGACACAGTAGCATGTCAGCAGAACCTGACACAGTAGCATGTCATCAGAACCTGGCATAGTAGCATATCAGTAGAACCTGGCACAGTATATGTCAGTAGAACCTGGCACAGTAGCATGATAGCTTAATAACAGGGACCTTATCTATACAATTGCATGTCATTATTATAAACCATGCCTTTGTTATGGAATAAGAAGTTAATTGGATTTTATCTGCAACTTCAGCTACATAAAATTGCAAGTAAATGTATAGCCTCTCCCACCCCACCACCCCCCAAATTCTTATGTTTTTTTTAATGTGTTCACTCCATATGCAAAGGCTCTATAGCAAGAGAATAATTAATTTGCATACAGGGCCCCATTTCCAATGGGGAATAGATGCAACACATTTAAAACCTTGAAATAGATTTATAAATTCTACTCTGAAACTATAAACACAGTTGTGGTGGCAGGGTCCTTTTCATTATTACTTTCCATTTTCAACCATCTCCAACATAATGTCTATGCACCTATGTGACTGAGACCCTGCAGACACAGTTCTTGCTGCCTCCGTAGTATTGATTTACTTTGAGAAGGGTTATGAAAGGTTGCAGTTACCGAGAGCGCTGCCTGCATGCTGTATAATTGGATATTCGCTGTGTACATTGCTCAGGACAATACAATAAATTACTTTAATCTGATTATTACAAAAAAATAAACTAAAATTAGATTCCTTTGAACACTGGTCATTTAGCAATTTCTCAGGGAGGGGGGGGGGGGGGAGATTATTTTCTTACAAACGATCAGTAGGTTTCTTTGATTGGGGGGAATCGTAGTTTATCCCTTGGGCTCTCAAAGAGTTAATAGCTGATAATGGGAATTTCAGTAGAGCAGAAAGTGAGAAGATGCAGGAGAGGATGGGAAAGGAACACGGAAATTTGGATCTTGGTTCGTTGCTCTAGTGACTAGTTTGAAGGCAAAGTAGGAAAATGGACTTAATGATCATATAAAAAGAAAGTGATTTATTAGTGATTCATTAAAATAACTCTGTACAAAGTGGGGAAGGCAAAGTCCACATGATACAGTTCCCGTCTTAATAATGTGTAATCATAATTACTTGATTGCGAAACGCGTCAAGTGTAGTTTTTGCATTTCCCAATTTGTATGGAGTTATGATGAGTGTGGGAAGGCACAAACCACATCTGACACGTTTCAAGTCTTAGCAGCGCTAAGATATAATAATAATCAAGCATGGCGCAGAAGTGAAACGCATCACATAGGATTTTTGTCTTCCCCACTTGGTGTATGAATCATTAATAAATCACTGTATTTGGTTAATACATTGCAGAGAATGATTGGACATACTTTCTACTTCATCAGTGTTGGTAGCGGATATTTGTCGCTAGGTAAATGCCTACACTTGGATACATATATGTGAAGAGTTGTACAAACCCTTCCCCCAAATAAGGCACCAAGGGGTTAAACCATCCCAACAAAGACAGGGAGGCAGGACTTTAAAATTCTGCCTGCTGTGCAGTTGCAGCAGTTGCACAGGTGATTCCAGAAAACCAATTAAGTGTGTCTAAAAATGTGCTTCATTTCTGTAACAGGAGGACAGTGTGGAAAGAAGCCCCAGGTTGGCAGGAGATGCCTATAAATTAAGTGTTTACACTTCTATGTGTGAAGAGACTTTTTATTTCTTTTTGCTGGTTATTAACCAGCAGTGAGTCTCTGAAGTTAAAAGACTGTGTCTTCTTTTCTTGTAAATTAAATTTTATTTGTTTTTTTTTTCACAACAATATATCAACATTCTGGGTAGGGTAGTGGTGGTGGTGGTGCGATCTTCAATGTTTCCTACAGTTATGAAAAAGAAGGGGGAATGATAGGGATTCGCATAGATCATCAAAATACAGAGTACATTGTTTGGTCAATTCGTAGTTATACAGCATCAGTAAAATTACAGGGTAACATCGGTATCAAGTAGCGGAGATCTACAGACAGCATCAGCAATAAGGTTGGTAAAGAAAACACTGGGAATGTCCAAGTGTCTGGTTACAATCAGTAGGTCATAATTAGGCTGAATCCATCAACCGTCAGGGCGTGGGGGTGTCAGGTCATAAAGCAATAATTTATATCATGTCAATATACACTGTTTGTACGTTTAAATGACACCCATCATGAAATGTGCGGTAATGATGTGTTCTTTAAGGCATTGGTTCGCGGGCAGTGTGCTCAATCCAGTAAAACCAAGTTTGTTTGTATTGATCGTGTGTGTCTGAGGCTGATGCCAATAGCTGTTCGAGTGCGAGGATTTCCTCCACTCTGTCAATCCGTACCCTAATTGGAGGGGCTTGTTCGGATTTCCAGTGTTTGGGGATTAAAGATTTGGCTGCAATCGACATGTGCTTTGTCAACGACTTTTTAAAACTGGACATTTTCATTAAAAAGGCCACTCAAAGCAAACATAGTTTTCTACTATATTGTCAATACAGTAAAACCAATTATCGGACATCCCTCTCAACCACACTTTTTAAACTGCTACTGTTTTCTTGCTTTTAACTTAAATAGATCTTACCTCTGCTCTGTCTAGTGTCTTCATCCATGTATACAGCTGTATGATCGGCCATTTTTTTTAATGGTCACATAACTTTTACATGCTGCCCTGCAGGATGTATAATTCATATGTGGTCAGAGGGAAATCAATTACCAAAAGTATTTTCTATAGGATCCCCTCCTTGACTAATCATTCTACATTCTGCAGTGAAACATGTGAAGTTATAGTATTTGAATTCAGAATAAGCACAGGAATTTCTATCCTGCAGGACGGCTAACTAAAATTGATATGTAAATTGTGCCTATCCCATTGTAAAAGCAGTTCATTTGAATATCAAGCCACAGGTGATGTCATAAGCATGAGACACTACAGACACTTAAAAAAAAAAAAATCCCCTAATTTAGGCACTTGTGTGCCATTTTGGTAGCACGATGTATAGATCATTTTCATTCACTACATTCACAGTAAAAACAATATTTAGGTGGTACTGTCCCTTTAAGTTCAGACTCCCAAACAAGTAAAATTAACTTGCCTAACCCTCTCCATAATCCACTCCTTGTATCATGACTCTGTCTAATTAAACGATCTACCAGTCACAGAATGGGCAGACTTTAGTTAAACACCATACAAATGTTAAGATGTTCACTGTGAACATGGCATTGTAAAAAGAAACGACTGGAGAGTAATAACCATGTTTGGTTTCACTGGAATTACTGCAGTCCTTTTACAGCGACTGTGAGATTCTAATCATTGCAGGGAATTGATAGCTTACTTGATGCTGCAGGGAAGTAATTAAAAGAGCAGACACATGGCTATTGGCACAAATTGCTTCTTTTTTTTTTCCCCCTCACCAATCTTTATCACAGAGTTTTCAGACGTCCTCAGTTTTGCAGGTTCTTTAAAATGGAATAGATGGATCCAAAAAAAGCACAAAAGAATCAAATCTAAAATAACTGAATTCAATGCACTAATTCTTTTCTTTTAGTTGGAAGCTTTTTATATGGTTGGGTTATTCTGTATTTCCAGTTGGCTGTTGACTTAGGCCAGAGTTGTTGGATACTGATAAATGAAGAGATGGAATATTAATAAGTGCCATCTAGGGCTAATTATGGTGGACTATTTCAGTGCTTATGAGCAGGTTGGTTTCCCCAGTGATGGACTCCTAATGATGTCTCAGGGATGACCATGTTCGCCCAGAAATATAAGCAAAGTTGTCATTGTCTTCTTCTGATACAGCTTACTAAACACTGGGACCAGCCTTGTCTTGGCTGTAGAAAAGCCGTGTCTTGTCTTGGTTTCCAGTTGGCTTGGGCTAAAATGCCAGACTCTGCTAAAAATACTGGCCACAAAAACATCATGGCATCCTTCAACAGTAAAAGTAAATGTCCAGTATTGTGTTTGTTGTTTTTTTAAATATTGGACTGTGCAGGTCAGAACTGAATACCTTATAAACTTACTTGGCTCCCATGTAGCGGAGTTCCTCAGCAGGCTGGGAGATTTAGGCATGCACTGTGTCTTTTTGCTGGAGTTTTCTGCCCCAGACTCCGTTGCCGACCTAGGACATGGCTGATACGTCCATTGCTTATACTGTGCCACTTTTTTCTTGTCTCCTGTGACACCACAGACACTTGTAAAACACATTTTTCTCTTATTTTATGCATTTGCTTGCAATTCTACTAACACAATGTGTAGCTAATATTTTCTTCTGTACATTCACAGTATAAGCTGAGGTTCACGGAGTCCCTTTAATGAAAAAATTGATAGTAACACTTGTGATGGACTATTCTAAGAGTCATCTAAATCCCCTTTGTTGGAGAACACTTTTCTCCAAAGGCCCAGCAGGTATCTACCAATTCCCCAGCCTTGGAGTCACTCCTGGAACCTTTCCTGATAGGTTGACAATGGAGCCATGGTAACAGATGAAATCTATTTAGCAAGGTGGCTTTCTAGTGCTATTGAAAAGCAATGATAATGATACGAGTGTGTGTACTTTCCTACTACATAGATTTCCTATGATCTTGTTCCTTTAATGGTTTGTTTGAAAATAAAATAGAACTCCCAAGAAGGGAGTGCGTAATAGTGAACATACGATATGCTATCCGATGCGTATCTGATGTTTGCGAGTCTTACGCATTACCAACCTAGACCAAAAATCAAACTCTCTATCCTGATGCTTGTGTTGTATGGTGCACATCTCCAGCACAGCTGGCGCTCAGTCCTTTTCATGTTTGCAGACGTTTGATTAATTTGTGCAATTAATGGGATGTTCAGTTAATTGGAGGTTAGTTGGTGCCATGGGCTAAATACACAGGAAATCTTGAGTGGAAAATTAGACTGTGCACGTTGGGCTCCATTATTTTACAAATTGATTCTTTGTGCAGTAGCGTAACGATACCGCTCGAAGGGGGATGATGCCGTCTCCGGTGCTGCAGGTCTACAGGAACTGACCACTCGGCGGGGATTCTGATGTTATGATCTAAGATTGGTATTTGAGGATATTGGAAATTTTTATTGTGCAGTTTTCACTTGCACTCATTGGTGCAAGAGAAATTATAGGAAGGGTGGTGGAGCATGAATGAGCAGGGGTGACTGATACTGAGGGGCAGAGAAATGCCTGGAGTTGTTATTCTTTTTTATGTAATAAGTGATATAGGTACCAGCGTCAAAGACCTGAACTGCAAAACATAGTGCAGGGAAAAAAAGCAGGGAAAAAATAAATAAAGTGTCTGGCGCTATTGGTGCAAACAATATATGGACATAAATTACTAATAGGCATTAATTGTTTATGAAGAGATCTCCGGCAACCATATCCTTAAACATGGGGAAAAAATGCAGATTTAAAGGAACCTCTACACTATTTCTTTGGAATGAAGAATCCATTTTGATAAGTCCATTAATTTTAAATTAACTTTATAAGTTGCACTTTATTTATGGTTTTATACATTTTTGTTTGCATATTGATTATTATTAATAATATTTAGATTGTATATTGTTCTTCATTCAGGCTATATGCACTTAGGAGAGACATGTATTATATTATTTATGGGTTTTTCTGTATATTATGTGTTTTTGCACATTTGTAGAGCGCAGGGCATTTTCTTTCTTTTTAAATTCTTTTTTTGCCATGTCTTCTCAATGACTGCATTCCATACTGAGATTTAGTCAATAATTAACTTGATTAAACTGAATGTTTTTGTATTTGCTGGCAACTCTGCTAACAGAATGTATAGCCCACTTTGGAAAAATACGTTGACAGTACAAACATTTTTGTTAAAATAATTGAAAAGGGTATTCGTGAAGGAATACTTTGCTGAATCCTATGCAATCCATTTCCTACAAAACAGACGTGTCTTAAAAAGGTGAAGTAAATGGCGAAGGGCTGTAGGTAAAAAAAAAAAAAAAAAAAAAGAAGGAGGGGGTTAACCCCTTGGGTGCAAAAATAGCAAGCACCAAACTGCTTTGCAGTGTCCCCTGCGTTACAAACAAATAGATTTCTGCCATATGTTATATCTTGCATGCTTGAAGTGTTTTGGCCTCGGGATGAGAGGAATGCCTGTAAGTTAATATATACATATTGCTGTGTTCTGTAGTGCCTCTGAGTACAGCAAATAATGGGCCCGCCGGGGGAAGAGAGGGAAAACTAGAAGGTTCTGTACTTAAACAGCAGCTAACATACTCTTTTATGTAATTGCGCTGCAAATACAACGCATTGAGCCAGAGGACAATAGGACTGATGAGGAGAAATCAACATTCTCTTGACGACAGGCGCAGGTGAGGAATTGAAGAATGCCGACACAACCAAACAGCATCGCTTTATTCTTCCTCGTGCAAGGGGCTGTGTGCGACCAATTTTCTAGATAACGGTTGACACCCCCACACACTTCAGATGTTTCTTAAACACCCTCTTTGCTGCATGAATAATAATAATGGGGGGGTGGGGAGAGCAGTGGTAACTCAACTGGAAGCCCATAGCTCATGGCAGTAACATCTCAGAGCCCTGACTGGTACAGTACGGAAACTGCTGAAATAATCTTCTGACGGCAAGAGACAAGGGTGATTAATCCATTCTAATCCTCCTGGACTTCTCAGAAGCATTTCCAACAAGTGTTTTGATACAGAGCTTACAAAACGATCTATAGGCCAGACAGTGCCCTTTTAAAGTGAGAGAGCCATCAGGTGTATGCGCTAAGGAACAAGAGCAGTAACTTGAGGAGAACCATGTGGATCGTTCTTATCTGCCAGGCTATTTGCAATTGGACGGCTGCTGCTGGGGGATATCGTCAAACTGCATGATTAAGGTGGTCTTGATCACGCAGTTTGACGATATCCCCTGGAAACTTCATCACCTAAAGAAAGCACAAAATGCATTAGAGAGACCACTGATCAGTCCTGGACGGTATTTTACCGGCAGGCCGGTAAAAAATTGACTGGAGGCCAGTTTAAAGTCTATGGAGGCAGTAGCATTTTTTTTATTGAAAAGGTGGCAATCCTAACTATAGGAGATCATGATGCTTTGCATTCCATTGTATCTGGTTCCTTAGTCTTAGCTTAGCACTCCTGGCAGTGTCCAGAGTAAACACCATGCTGCACGAACATCTAGGTCTCTGCTCTCTGCATTGGCTTCCAGTGAAGTGGAGAGTATATACTAAATGAAGAGAGAATTCCAGGGAATTGAGATGGGAATGTCACACTTTAGGCCAATGAATTGGAAAAATTCTCCAATGTAGATGAATGGTGGAATTTTTCAAAGCTCAGCTACTTTGGCCTTAGGTTTGAAATTCCTGGCTTCCTCATATTTTAAATTGTCTTTCTCACGTTAAAGTCATCAGGGTTCACATTACCTATAAGAGTTCTTGATGCCAGGATTTCCATTCTATCTGGTGCCCTAGCATTAGCTTATTGCTTCTAACAGTGCCCAGAGTGAACACAAAATTAATTTCCCAGGGCTTCAACCATGTTGCACCCATATCTAGGGTTAGCACCAGTAGGCTTGTAAACAAGTGTCTTTAGACCAATGTTAAGCCTATGGTAACAATGGCATGGCCCGAATGTTTTTTTGATAAATAGATGGCCACATCCTGACATGGTTGATCAAAGATGCATCATCATTACAGCTTTTTCTTTTTTTTAAACAGTCATTATTAAATCCTTTTATCAGGCATTTTATTCTGTTTATAAAATGCTTTCAGTCTCATAGACATTCTTGCTGCAAGCACCACTGGTGTTCCCTCATGTTTAGGTCAGTGTGAGCAGATCAGAAGTAACATACAGCCAGCACACTGCACTCTCTCACGTAGACATGGACCATTGCTGAAAAGATATGTGCGGTCTCACCCAAGCTTTACTACAACCTGACATAGAAACGGTATTCCTAATGTTTGTATGGCATAGTTAATTTCACCTCTCAATTTCGGAATTGTGGCTACATTGAAAAAAAGAAGCTGTCCACCTAATATCTAAATTAAATGAAATGTATTTAGTAGAGTGCACAGCAAGTCAGACAATACCAAACATTCTTAGATGGGTCCAATCAAGAAATTGTAAGCGTGTAAGCAGGACACTCATGTAAGCAGGACACTCTACCTCGTGTATTGATCTGCCTTTGTTCCTCTAAATTATTCCCATAAAGGACAACTGCTTGCAAATTAAAAGTTTTGCTTAACTGAAAGATTGCTTCAAGTGTACAGGTGTAAAGTACCTTTTTGAGGCCTCGTTACTCCATATAGCTCTATCAGCGGGCAGATGTTGTTTAGAACCTTGGGTCAGATAAGTCACACCTCCTTTTCTGACTTAAGGTGTCTGCCCCCTTCTAGATGTATACAAGCAGATGTTCTCAATAAGGTATTTTATATATATATTCATTCATTAAAGCATTAAAGCAACTAGAGTTTTTGCTTAACGTTGTCCTTTAAGTGCTGTACTAAGAGCTGCATGAATTGTTGGTGCTATATAAATAAATGTTATTATAATTGGTTCTTGTATAAAGATATATTGGGTTCCCATTTTTAAGTTACATGTCAGCGTACCCTATGACTGTCTCGCACTGCTAAACCTGTGAAAATGAGAATCTCTCTCTCTGCACTGGCAGAGAGAGACCCCCAGACCTGACAGACATCAGTTCTAGCCCCCGATCTCATTATAGGGACTGGGGGCCATTTGGGTGGCTCCTGGCCCTGGGATTGTTGGGGGAGCAAGGTTCTTAGCCCTTCAATGTAATTTTTAGGGGACCCACTGGGGATATTTATTTTGTTTTTTGGGGGGGCTATGTCTATTATGTCTATAATAGCAAAATTCATCTCATAAGAATTCTCTATCATCCCATAGCAATCTAGTAATCAGCATGTATTAAACCATGATTCCGATACGACCGCATTGTACCCCGGATTATTCCGAACTTCGGACCAATTGGGTGTCCAGCTTTGACCCTCCAGATGCTAATGAATGACAAATACCATAATTACCCCCTAGAAAGGCAGATAATTATGGTAGTTGTAGTAGTCCAGAAACAGCTGGAGGACTGCAGCTGGATACCTATGTAATAGAATAGGACCCTATGTAAAGTATGGAAGTATGTTTATACAAGAGGTAACAGTCCAATAGGTTGGGCTGGTCAGCCATTCTTAAAAATATCCTGGCAATGATACATTAAGTATAGAATTGTTGGCAATTTAAAAACAAACACACCACTAGATATACGTATTTAATACATATACCAACAAGAGATACATAACCAGTGTAACTGGTGGATGAGTGTTGGATGAACCTCTCCGTCAGGCCAGCTGGTGCAGTCCCATGATCCTTCATCTAGACCATTTACATGAGGCCAATTAGCGGAAGTCTAATATGATTGCATTAGGACATGGAGATAATTGTAGTTTTTATTTCCTCTCATGGCACATGCCCGGAATTAGCTTAAGTTCTGCATAGAACAAGGGAAGATAGCTTGATAGTGCCAACAATAAGAAAAATTAAGATTACAATTAAAATAAAAGATGGCCAAGATGATGTCGTCTGGATATTGGTGAATTATGGGAAAGACCAGAGGAAACAATGCAATGATTCAGTGAAAAGCTGCTGTTATTCTCTTCTTTCCTGAACATTGTAATTCAATCCAAATTTGTTTTGAAAATGAGTGCTGTTATTAAAAGGGTCGGTGTTTAGGTGTCCTAGTGCTGGCCACCCCCGTGGCCCCCCTCTTCTTCCCCCCACTCATTCCCACCCTCAACAGTCACAGGCAGTGGTGAGGTATAGTTATCAGATATTAAATTTTTTTTTGAAAAAAACTATTTTTGAAATAAAAATGAATTACTCATTTTTTCCCTTCCTCTGCCACCTTTTCTCGTGCACTCATTGTAGCTACCAGTGAACAGATGATAAACAACTTCCCTAATCCTGTGCACTAAAACCACAAAACACACTAAACTAAATATTAATGAGACGGTCTAGTCCCCCAACTCCCTTTGGTGCAAGACGAAGATCACTGCTTATATAGTGCACAGGCTTTTTTCCCAGTGTGATTTGATGCAGGCATTCTGCATCAATCACATTTTTTAATATTTGACTCAAGCCCAGTGATCACTCTGTAAGTTTACTGCAGGTGTGGCAGCACTGATTATATAGACAATGAGGATATAAAGTTTTGTTTCATTTAGTCACTTTCTGTGCTGCTGGAATAGAATACATTGTGTGGACTGTGATAAACTTGCTCTTGTAGGATCTCTTAACAGTGCAACACACTGTCTGATGACATCAATAGTATGAAATTATTCTCACTGGTTTCTGCAGCAGTCCAGTGCCACAGACACTGACGTCTTTGTATCAACACTTTACCGATGCCTGATTTAACCCTTTATCACTAAGGCCAGGCCTTGTGTGTTTATGCTGGTGTTACATGAACTGTGCCTTTGACCACTCTCAATGTCTGACACCAGCTATTTATACATCTTCTGTGTTCTGCCCAGAGTCTTCCATGTCCCATTGGTGTTCTAGGATTCTCTGGCTGCAAATGGTCATGTTGGATCACTGAGGTTTACTCATTGCACAAACCCAGGATATCAAACTCTATTTTAGAGTGGCTGTTCGTGGAAAAAACCCCATCCTTAATGTTGGTCCTCACAGCATTGCTTAAAGGGACGGTATCACCTGAACATTGTATTTACTGTGAATGATCTATGCATTGTGTTAGCAAAACTGTAAGCAAATGCATAAAATGTGTTTTAAATGTGTCTATGGAGTCTCCTGCTTATGACATCACCTGAGGCACGGTATGCATATTACACATTTCCCATCTGAAAAGCAGTTCATTTGCATACCGTGCCACAGGTGATGTCATCAGCAGGAGACTTCACAGACACATTCAAAATGCATGTTTCTCCTAATTTAGGCATTTGCTTGCAGTTTTGCTAATACAATGTATAGATAATTTTTAATCATTTTTTATGCTCTACACGCACAGTAAAAACAATGACCAGGTAATACAGTCTTTTCAATTGTGTTGTTAGAACAACTAGACTACAAATGCACTTAAATGAAAATCTCTCACTCTTGTTTTTTTTTTTTTTTTTTTACAAAAACTCCACCTCAATTGTGTCACAGTTATAGGAGACCCAGAAAACCTTAGATACATCCTTTGCCTTTATGAAAAACATTTGAAAGAAGGTTAAAAGCACTGTTTAACATCATATGATGGAATACAATTTAAAATGAGATTTTTCTTCATTAAAAAGTCATCTCTAACTGTTCATTTGTCTGGCTAAGGGAAGAATATTATGTGAGACTTTGCTGAAAAATCCTTTTACACCTTATCACGAAGGTGGCTATGTGTTATCACGTCTACAGAAAGTAATATAATACAGGAGTATAGTATAAATGTAATGTTTGCTGCAGGTATCACTTGTATTACCTTTGGTTATCCATTTTTCTTACTATATATTAATAATGTAATTTAATATTAGGATGATTTTAGTACTTGGGGCCATCGCTACATTGCCATGTAAGTTAACTTCTTTCATATAAACCCAAAATAAATGATGATACTCTTATCTCTTGTAAAGCTATAAAAACAAGGGTTTTTCAATGCGCTAGGAATTGGTAAGTCGGTGATGGTATAAAATGATTCACAGAGTATAATGTAGGCTCCTGGTAAAATGGCATCCATGGCAGAAAGTCAAGCCTGGTTCTCAATTGTAACAGTTGAAGGAGTACCATGAATTTATTTTTATCATTCTATTCAACATTATAACACACTCGTAAGTGTAAGATTGCATACAATTGTACGGATGTTATTTTTCATCCAATTGTACTTCTTGGAGGGTTTCTGTTCTTTTTTTCATACAACTGTATCTGCTTGCTTGTATCTTTTTTTAATTGATGGCAATATACCTTTACATTTTCACCTTACTAAAAACAAATGCAAAATCGTATCTTATAGTTTTCCTTTTATATAACAAATATCAACGAGTCATATAGCTGGCTGGCTGACTCATTCACTAGGTGGATTATCAAAGAGATATTACTGACTAAATGATTGTTTACAAGCTTTTTGAGAAGCTTTGGCCATTGATTACTTACTGTCAGTGATAGGTTTCCCCAATAAGAAAATAATAAACCTTAAAAGAACTCTGTAAGCCATCACCCGTGGCTGGATATGCAAATTACACATTTCGATTTGATAAGTAGTTCATTTGCATATCAAGCCACAGGTGATGTCATAAACATGAGACACCACGGACATTTTTAAAAAGCATATTTTTTCTCGTATTCTATGCATTTGCTTTCTCGTTTTTTTACAAGGAGTAGCTTACTTATTTAGAGCTCCTGAGATTAAATATGCAGGACATCCCATGGTTTAGGGACAGAAGGTAATATAATGTAAATTAACCGTAAATGGTATAAGAGGGCACATTGTGAAAACAAAACAATAATATGAATACAAAGTATAATGTGCTACATTGCTGACTAAAAACATACATTGAAGCAAGGGAGGACTGGCAAAAGTTGACAGCCCGACCCTGACCATGTCTCTCTGTCAACCCCAAGAAGTTTAAGAAGTTTTGTTTTTATTTGAATGTTTTTAATATAATACCATGATAACCCAGGATTTTTTTTGCCACTAAACATTTATTTCTCAGCTTTCTGCCAAAATAATAATTTTCTTTCTGGTATTCTTCTTTAGGTAACTGAGTCTCAATACTACCCGCAGGATGGGGACTTTAAAACAAGCCAATAAAACAGAAGACCTGCTCTTGAGGGGATGGCATTCAAAAAGCCTGACCCCACCCATTCAGAATCTCTATGGAGCCAGCAGCATCATGATGGACAGCACTAAGATACTAGGAGTCCAAGTCATCCTAATTGCCGCTTACTCTTTGATTATTCTTCTGGGACTCGTTGGGAACTCCCTGGTCATTTACATGATAGTAAAATATAAGAACATGAGAACTGTGACTAACTTTTTCATAGCCAATTTGGCAGTGGCTGATCTCATGGTGGACAGCCTCTGTCTGCCGTTTACTCTAGTGTACACCCTAATGGACGAGTGGAAGTTTGGATTGGTCTTGTGTCACTTGTTTCCTTATGCCCAAGCGATGAGTGTCAATGTCTCCACCCTTACCTTGATAGTCATTGCTTTGGATCGTTATTGGTGCATTGTCTTTCACCTCAACAGTCGGATCTCTAAGAATTTCAGCTTCCTAACGATTACCGTTACGTGGCTGGCCGCTGCCATCTTTGCTATTCCCATGGCCGTTTTCAGAGAGTACAGGTACGAGGATTTGCCATCCATCAATCTGAAGATTGCAGTCTGCGCTGAAAAATGGCCCTCGAATAACAGCCGGGATGCAACCATTTACAGTATTTCGATGCTCATTCTTCAATATGTTCTGCCACTTGCTGTCATCTGCTATGCCTATCTTAGAATATGGTGTAAGTTGAAGAATCACATCAGCCCAACACCCAGAAGTGACAACCAGCAAAGAAGGAAGAACACCACCAAAATGCTGGTGATGATGGTGGTCTTGTTTGCTGTCTGTTGGCTCCCATTTCACATGTTCCAGTTGGCCATTGACCTGTCCTGGGCCCTGGTTTTCCATGAATATAAACTTCTGTACACACTCTTCCACGTGATTGCCATGTGCTCTACCTTTGCCAATCCTCTTCTCTATGGCTGGATGAATAAAAACTATAGAAATGGGTTCCTCATGTTTTTTGGATGCAAGAATAAGCTGAAGATCAGCCAAGCTGATGGGTCACTACGAGGACATTCGTATACGTTCCGTGCTACCACGTTTCATGGAAGCTTTCGCAATGCGGGTGAAAATGGACAGTCACCCACACAGGTCTAACCACGAACAATGCTGCGGTGAATAACGCTAACGGCTTTTCCTAATAGCTATATTTCATAAGTAAGTGTATTATTTCACAATAGCTGTGGTTTGAAACTCTTCCTTGTTCTTTCAAACATTTTCAGGCCTAGAGGCCTCTCCACATATACAACATATTAAAAAGCTAAAATGTTAAGTATTTATACAGAAAAAAAGCATTTGTGACACAAGTATACGAATAAATTGTTGTATTTTTTATGACACATTATTTAAAATAACAGAAAAAAAGTTATTTTGGGAGAGACAGACCGTGGAAAGAGGTTAGCCACTGCAAAAACAGTGTACAAAATCCAAAAACAGTTTCTGCAAAAACTAAACAGAATAAACAATTACAATCATTTGGTAAAAAAAAAAATTCTTTATTCAGGTCCTCGGACCACACTTTGGCAACAACCACTCTGAAATGTCCACAGGTACATTTTTTGGCCTGCAACAGGGGTTTATTTTTTTGACATGAACAAGGGTAGGCAAAGTGCCCATGGCAGTAGTGTCTTGGTAAGGTCCATAGAACTTCAATAGTTTGTTAGTCACAGTGTCTGCCATAGACAATGTTGGTGCCTAGTCCTGGCTATGAGGTGGGTCAGTGACTGGTGAAGGTCTACAAAAGACAAACAACATATATGTGTGCTGATTTAAGTGTTCTTTAAAACAGAACACTGTAATTATATATACATGCAAGGTTCTCACAACAGCCTACCTTCCAACTTCTACCCTCGGAGAATCGGGAGCTTGGAAGGTTGAGTGTCGGAACTACCGAGCATGCCCGACAGCACTGTCATTCAAACTGGCAGCACTACTCTGCATGCACACAGACACCAGAGATGGCAAGGGATTCTGGGTAAGCAAACAATGGCTAACAATGCTCATCTTTTACTTTAACTATGCATGATAGCCGATGGCAGGTGAAACTCACCAGGTTTGTCCCTGCACAGGGTAGAAGATGAATTGATGAGATTGAATGTTCATCTCACGTCAACGCCCTAAGTGAAGAGCTCCGATTAATAGGACCTTTGCTTTGTCAACTTTTCTGCTATAAACCATTTTGTTTATTGTATAACTACATCCAATGATTACAGTAAGTACAAATGGTATTCGATTAATGGTATTCATACATTTCTCTCTGGGAATTAAATTATACAAAATGTCAGAATGGTTCGTAAAAGAATAGAAATAAGACTGAAATAAAAATAGTAGATTAATTTATTTATTTATTGCCACAAATATGTCATAGAAAGCTGAATAAACAGAGACAAATTGTAAAATATATATATATATATTTTTTAACATTGAAATATATTTAAAAAACAAACATGCTTTTTTCCACAGCAAAACTGATTTTGGAGGGACAGATGTGGGCGTGTTAAGCTGTTTGTAATATACATTATAGAAAATCTAGCACTAATCTGATGTTATTTCTTGTTTAACTATGATATATACAATATAATCAACACAAACCTTGTTTTCATGTCTGTTGTTTGACTAAACACGATATATAAATAATAAAAAATATCAACCTTTGTGTCTTATTTCTCGAAGTACGTGCTAAAAAAAACAAAAAATTTCACGACTAGCACTAGTTAGTCTGGCTGAAAAAGTACACAGGATACGAGTACACATAAGAATTTACTCAACAAAGAGAGATTTGCAGGGAATTAATTAAGTAGCTGAGTTGGAACAATTCTCCCATTCAGCTGCATTGGAAACATTTTTCCAACTTTGCTACACTGGCCTTAAGTTTGAAATTGCCATCTCCATTCCCTGCTATTCTCTCTTTATTGGGAGTCTTTGGTGATAGCTCCATACACAGATACACTACGACATTTCCCCCTCACATTACGGTACTGTGAGGAATACTGGGAGCTTGATAGAGACCTCAATGCAGATAATAACAAGGATAACTCACTGTAGGTATGAACCTGATACAGCTGATCGAGGAGTGGTTAAGAACAAGTCACTGGTATCCAAATCGCGATATGATTGGATACAGGTACATACAGCAATGATATTCCAGTAGCAAGATGATCGAATACAGGAATCCCCACTATTTGTAATCCAGCAGGAATGCAGTTAAATGCAGGCACAAACAGTGATTGTAATCCAGCAAGGATATGGTTAAATGCAGAATATGGGATGATCAAGGTACAAGCCAGGGTCAGGGTCACCAGAATAATCAACGCACGAAAATACAGACCGGGTCAGAGGGGCACAGGCAGGCAGAGTGGTCAGAAAGAAGTCCAGGGTCAGTAACAATAATATGGAGAAGAAATAATCAAAGACGCTAGGCAAGGAACATGAGAATCACCAAGCAAGGTGATTCTGAATGTTCCCGCGTCTGATGGGAAAGCGACGGGCGTGACGGAGAATAAAATATTTGGGTTCAGTGATACTGAGATGTAGAAATTCAATTTAAACGTAATGCCTCTCTAACTTACAAAGTGCAGAACTACACCAAATAAATAAATAAAGTGAGAACATTTGAAAATAAAAGATCCCATGTGCTTTAATATAAAGATTCATTCTGAGAAATTCCCCCCATTATTCTATTACTACCTCTCAAAACTACTTTCTAAGTAGCTACAGTTTTCTCTTAAGCTAAATAGATCTTACCTTAACTCCACCCACTGCCAGTATCTGAAAGAATTCAGGAGTACAGCAGGTAGACAAGCCTTCTAGTGATAGCTCTGTACAGGCTCCTGTATGATATATATTTACAGTTCACATACAGATATCATTTGAGGCACTTTTCCCCCCCTCCAATGCTCCAGAGCTGGATCAGTAAAAGATGTAAATGCAATCTTTATGAGCACATTGACCCATTAACGACAAAGTGCCAAATGGCGGAGAGGCAGAGACCCGGTCACCCTATTTTTACAGACTCTGGGGTCCGTGCTAATATCTTGCGTTACTTTGAGGCATCCCTCGTGATGTCACAGAGACGTGCCTGAACCCGGAAGTTCTCGCATTGTGAGATATTAGAAAATGTAGCACCAGCTACCGGCGATGAACTGTTGTTCAAAAGACGCATGGTTGTTTGGGCCATGTCTGTCATAACGGCATAGACCGTCCTTTTTGCGTTACGAGGTTAAAGATATTTAGATACAAATATGTAAATGTAATAAATGTATTTTTTTTTATAATTTGTAAAGTTTTAAAATAATTAAAAGTCAAGGTATATATTATTTTTTACAATGGTGTGCTCCTTTAAGCATGTATAACAATGTTTTAATCCACTGGTATTAGTGGAGCGTTTGTCAGAATTATGTTGTTAATCAAAATGACTTTTATCTTCGTGGTATAAACATAGATGTGCCTTTAAATACAGCTGTGCTCCTAAGGATTGCACAAAAGTTTTTCAGTGATGGAGACCAAACTCTTTAGCCAATACACAGACAGATAAGACATGGAACACACAAGACATGTTATCTACCAAAAACACCTTTTGCTGCTCATGCTATGCTTAATTATCTGTCTGGCGGCTGCCTTCGGAGAATAAATGCAGAGGATTGGCTACAGGTTTTAATTCCCTGGGTGAAAAGCTTTACCTAATGGGATATAACGCTAAGGTGACGGTGTAAATTGTTTTTGGTCTCCTAAGGTAAAAATGTACACCTATGGTACATACTAAAAAAATGAAACTGCAAAAGTGTTAATGTATAAAAACAAGAATAAAATAGGTAAGCAAAATATTTACAACGCATATGTTCTCTTCTCTGGTGTGATAAATTAACAATTTATTATCAAACTTGCACAAGGTTTGCCATTGTCAGAGGGACTCATGTTTTTTACTAAGCTGAATGAATGTGGGATAAAAAAAAAGCTCAGTCCATGTTTCCAAGTTCCTCCATACCAGCTTACTGACACTAACTTGTCCGGGATATATGTTAAGAGGTCATGGTTACACAGATGACTGCTATAATGTTTGTATTAGTAATTATTAGCTGCATCACGGACCATAAAATGCTAATGTGTCCCCCAGCACCTATTACCTATATTTATAAGAGTCTATCCATATCTCCACCACTAATGATTACCATGTAATCACAAACCCATCATGTCAATTATAGATCCATCTGCCCCTATTCTATCATTGTTTTTTCCACCGGCTCTCGCTTTTTTATCCCAGCTTCTCTTTTATTTTAGCTCTACCCATGTCTTACTCTGCTTATTCTCTCTTCTTTTATTCCAGTTATTTTCCTTTACTCCAACTCCTGTTTTCCAGTTCAATCCAGAACTTCTTATTATATCTCCTCTCTTCACACCTGTATTTCCGCTGTCCACTGATATTTATCAGTCTCTTTTCCCCTCTCCACACTAAAATTATTTTACATATTTAGACATCTACTTTTTATCTATCTTTTGGGCATCTTGTGATCCAGTGGGGAAGCTGGTTATCTGATTTCCCAGGTAGCACAGGCATCCTTCCTCGCTGCCACAATCTCCTTCACCTTTGGTTGGGTCAGAGGGCCAGAAGGTATGCCCTTCTTAGAAGGTATAGAGCAGGAAGGATGCCATGCACAAAACTCAAACTCTAAAAATAATAACTGTAACCTGGTACCACCTTTTTGTGATATAGAAAGGTAAAACAAGAGGGCCTACTCAACAAAGAAAGCATTCCAGGGACAAATTCTCCTATGTAGCTGTGTGACGGACCCCCTGGTACTGTGACTGGGTACCCCTCGCCAAACAGTACTCCAATAGTCTGGGACGACACTGAGAACATCCACCATCCAGTAACAGTGATCATAACTCCCCCTACCATCCAGTCAATGGCTGAGACTGAAACAAAATGAACTCTTTATTGAAGTACAACACACAGGTATTTATACAGGTTCAGATAAGTTTATAATCACACTTCCTTGTCCCTCCCAGAACACACCCTCTGACCCTCCCAATACGGATATCCCGCCCGTCTGCCTGGCGCCATCCCCCAGCACCCTCTTGTGAAATATAAAAGTAAACCAAAACACAATGCTCCAGGTCCCCCTCCAAAGGTGTGCAGCCCCAAACACAGCGTATGCCCGCATGCCTCACATACTTGACTCCCTCCTCCAAAATAGTGACACGGTCGGATGCTTTATGGAGGAGTGACAGTCATTTGAAGTTTATTGGAACGGATTCATAATCCATTTGAGAGCCCCTGAGACAGCCTGCTAACCCACAGTTACACTCCTGGTCCCCCAAGGCCTCCAGCCCTAAACACAGCACTTTCCTGGTTGTGTCTCACAATTACCTCCAGTCTCCAGCCAAAATTCGCAATTTTATGGAGGATCATCAGCTGGTTACCGTTCTAGCTGATGGCGACCAGGAAGCAGGGGTTAAAACATTTTTTAGTGTCTATTTAACCTTCTACTCAATAATAAAACATCTTCTCAAGATTTATCTCAAGCTACCCTAAAAATAGGTTTCCAGAGAGACTGCAATAAGATCATTTTGAAAGAAGCTATGAATAAACAAGTTCTGTTTACCAACATCTGGCAGTACTGGAGAAGTTTCTGTGGTTTCCAGACTTGCTGAGTTCTGTGCTGGTGATTTACTTACATGCCATGGATGTTGGATGAAGAAGACGTCCCTTTGAACATAATAAATCCACGTCGGAAGTGCTAAGGTTGATTTGTATGTGATCTGCCAGATGAAGCGACTTCAGATGATATTTCAGTAAATATCTCATGCGTCGAGCTTTTACTAAGAAATGACACATCTCAACTAGATATATCACACTTCATTTATCGAATGTTCAGCCTGTGGATCTTAAAGAAGTCTGACGGATTTTTGTACAACCAATTTAAAAATAAATTTACATGCGATAATGTAAAAGGCTAAGTAAGCTGCAGTGTGGGAAGAGGGCGACTTTGAAGATGCCAGGACATGACATCATATACCAGTGCGAGGCCACACAACCAGTATGCTCCTGTGTCCGTGATATAACCCAGGACTGGGGGCTACCAATAAGGTCCCAGCCCCACAATACATGTTCTTGGAACTGGGGGCTTGCAATAACTGGCCTACAAGGTTATCCTCATACTATAAGCTTCGCACTTGTGCTTCTATATTAGCTGTTTAGTTTAGTTTTCCTTTAATTGAATGAATAATAAACCAATACTAATATATGTACCCTTCTACATGATAAAGAGAAAAACAATTCAGCCTATGAATTATTAAAACATAGGTCTAGCGGAAGATTCTATAGGGAACTTATTCTGTCATGTGTGTACCTGTGACATTATTTAGATTTTTTCAACATTTGATGTATACTTCCAAATATTTTTTTCAATGATTCGTTCTGATAGACAGTGAAAGGTCTCAGTTTCAGATGGTCACTGTGTGACATCCGCTTCACTTGGAAAAAAGCAATTAGTTTGGAGAGTCCTTTTCACACATACCCAAAACTGTCAATGTTAGTTTGCATGAAAATGTGCCTGGTCAAGCCCAGCATGAGTCCACTAGATTATACTGTATAACAGAACCACTAAATAGACTATGGTGCGTGTAGTGTAATAATGCTATACATGTCTAGCCTACTAACTTGTCTGACTGTAGACGTGACCTATTTTTTTGGTGCTGGGATTGACAGTAATTCTGTTATAACAGAAAGCAGAGAATAACTTGTATAATTTGTGCCACATGCAATACATGGACTAGATTTACATTTCCAGAAACACTGATATATGTACCAGACGTTGGATAAGTAAAAATTGTTTAATGTTTCTACAGAATCCAAGTTGTACTGTGTAATGACTTACCTTTGTACATTTTGATATGTCGTTTATTGTGCTACATTGTCTGTGTGACTTTAATTTATTTCTCAATAGCAACCACTCTCTTACGGACCTCCTGTGATTAAATGGAGGCAGAAGTGGAGGTGTGTTTGTCTATGATTTAGTCTTACATAAGGGTGAAAAAAAGGACTGAGTGACTCCCTATCTGATCTTTGACAACACTTTTCGAACGTCAATAAAGAGGCATTATTTTACCTGCACCGAGTCCAATGCCCAATATGCTGGTTATGCCCTATGGCCTAGGCATCGAACTGTAGCCCGTCTGCTTTCTAGAATGGTAGTTGTAGTAAAGACAGTGGTGTATTTAGGTTTTGTGCTGCACTAGGCCTGACTGCTGCAC
The DNA here is from genome assembly GCA_036172795.1 of Pelodytes ibericus. Taxonomy (NCBI): domain Eukaryota; kingdom Metazoa; phylum Chordata; class Amphibia; order Anura; family Pelodytidae; genus Pelodytes; species Pelodytes ibericus. Next base: position 20,533,839 of record CM069858.1, on the reverse strand, counting down.
TACACCCTCCTCCCCAAAATGTACATCCCACAGGTAGAAAAGTGCTACAACCAAAAGAGTTATTATTATTAAGTTATCCCAAAATAAAGGATTCAGCCTATGGAAAATCACTATTTGAACTGATACCTCTAGATATTCTATTGGCATATACACATCATTCATCGTGGATTGACTGTGTTTAAAAAAAAATGAGGTTGTCTAGTGGTTAAACTCCAATTTTCAAACCTTGACATGGTTTTCTAGACAATAATGACTTGGCTGTAGCAATTCCAGAGCAGGATTCAACATTAAAGAGACTGTATCACCTAAACATTGTTTTTTTTACTTTGAATGTAGAAAAGAAACCAAAATTGAAAACAATCTATAAAATTGGAAGCCAATGCCTAAATTAGGAGAATTAGGAGGGAGAACAATGGGAAATGGGGGAGAAAGAGAAGGAGACAATGCTAAACAAGAATAAAAATTATGGTGGGAGTGCTAGAGAGAAAGGGCTATAGAAAGTAAAGGAATAAAGGAATAATAATAATAATATTTATGCAGTTAATTAAAAAATCCATGTCAGTATACAGAAATAAATAAAAACATAATATTGATTAAAGGGTATGCTCTGGTCACTGGGTATAAGGTAAACTGGGAAAAAACTGAAGCACATGTGTGCAACATGAATACGAGAGAAAAAAATTCTTTGGCCAGGTTGGTTGGATTCAAGTGGGCCAAGTGTTCAATTAAGCATATAGGTATAAAAATTGCTTCAGCCCCCTCAAAAATTGTGTAATTTAACTTTTTGCCCCTACTACTTCAAATGAATAAAAAATGTCAAGAATGGAAACTTATAAATATATTCTGGATGGGTAGAATCAATATCGTAAGGTCATATTTGCTACCAAAGTTAACATACATGTTCAACATGATCCCTCTAAAAGTCCCGAAGCCTTGGATTGATTTGGCACAAACAGGAATGCTAAAATTTATATGGCAGGGAAAACATCCCTGTATCCAAACTAGGCTGTTGATGAATAAGACGGCAAAAGGAGGTTTAGGCATCCCTAATATCATAGACTATCATCAGGCTTGCCTGATATCACAAAAAGATCATTATAAGAATGAAGGTTGGTATTTCGTCGAACAGTCCATGGGGAGGTCCACCCATGTCCTCATGTTCTGTACGTCTAGGTAGGAGCAACTTGTTGGCACTCCGCGGAATGGAGAAATCTAATAGCAGACTGATGCGATTCATTCTGTTCCTGATGGTACAACAACCTTTGCCTAATGAGTTTGATGGGAGCTGGTTGACCCCGGGATGTATGTCACAAGTTTGTAACTCACAAGAGGACTGACGGGAATGGACACCATTTTGGTATTTATGTCTGGCTCGACATGATGTTGAGATAAGTCAAAATTTACTTACAGGGAGGAACTAGCAGCTTTGCCTACGCTTTCTGTAACTCTAGGGATATTCCCCAGTTTCCCATGATTGCCTAATTTCCAAATGGCACAGTAAGATGCCACTCTGGAGGGAATTAATGCGGAGTTCAACTCAAGCGACCATCTCCATCGGTGTCACGTACAGGAGCGAAGTTGGAACCGCTTTGCAGAGAGATAGAGGTTAGTGCAACGAACCCCGGTAATAGAACAGAATTCTTCCGCCTGAAGGAAGTCCACCTTATGGTTGAGCCTCAGGTTTCGTTCCCCCAGGTCTTTTGCACTCTGTACTACTACCAGAGTATCGAAGCTGAAACTAAGGTACTGGACTGGAAGCTGTAACAGGACCGAAGCGGAGGTGCAGGATAGGATGCTGAAACAGGACCGAGGCGGAGGTAACAGGACTGGAAGATGCAACAGGACCGAGGCGAAGGTAACAGTGACACAGGCAAAAGAATCATAGCAGCGGATCCGGGACAGTACCTTGTGGTAAGTATTACACGCGCAGAAGAAGCGCGTGTCAAGCGGCGGCTAAGGTAAGCAGGATGTGTCCTGCAGCGCAACGGCGCTGATGTGACAATCGGTTGGCAAGCCACGCCCCAATATTTTACAGATTTTAGGTACTATGGGTTTCTATATATGTTTATACTGAAAGATTATTATAAGATCAGGGACGGATTGGTGAGGATTATAATTAGGGTTGCCACCTTTTCTACAAAAAAATACCGGCCATGGTGCTTCCTTAGACGTAACATTGGCCTCAAGCCAATTTTTTTTTGCCGATAAAACACCGGCCGGGTTGCAACCCTAATTGTAATATAACAAAAACTGAGGACTCAATGGTTCTCAATTACCGTACTGGGTGTGATTAAGCGCTTTGAGGAATGCTAATATAAAATTTCTCTTAATGTAACCAATTTTTATAGCTTGAGGTATAAGAATCATTTTCTTCATAAAATGAGACTGGCCCTTGATGATGTTCTTCAACTGAGCTTAATTAGTGTTAGATCTCATTTTTCTGTTCTTGAAACAGCAGTATAAATTATCACTAAAAATAAAAAACAACACAGCTACATTTGACTTGCCGCTCTACATGATTATATTAAAAGAGCTGAATGCATTTCCCCCAGCATACATCTGGAGCTGGCAGTAATCATAAAACACAACACAAGCTGTTATGAAAACTATTAGCCATGTCTCTTCACAGCTGGTCACCAGCTAGAAGCCCGAGAAGTACAAAGTACATAGACATACGTTTTAATTTTGAAACTTGGTTTATTATTTAAATTGGCAAATCGGAAGTACAAAAGGATCTTGATTGTAAGCTTGCGAGCAGGGCTCTCTACCTCATGTATCAGTCTGTCCTTGTTCGTCTAACTCAGTATGTAGTTCCCTTCTATGCTCTGTGCCTAGCGTTATGTAAATTGTTGGCGCTATATAAATACATGTTTACGTAACGTAAAAGCTTACAGTTTGACAGATTGTCAGTGCAGCTATAGACAGGTTAGTATCACTAAGTATACAAAAACTATTATTTAGACAGCACCCCAGAACCGGCATGTCATATAGAGCTCCACTGGAGTGATACATAAATTCAGTGTGCATCCATAAAACATATTATCTTAACATTATTTTTACATTTTTAAATAATTTTAGCTCTTTTTAAAAAGAACCTAGCTTAGATAAAAAAAATATAGGCGATTTAGTTACAATATATGTTTGCTAAGCCTTCCAATATAAGTCTGTCTAGTACCGTTTGTACAACTTTTACAAAGCATGACATTAATGATGCACCCCAATGATGCGTGACCACTAGAGAGCGACATTTCTATTTTAAGTGTATTAAATGTTTGCTTTGAGAGTAATGTCTCCTATTACAACACATCCCTCCACACGCAACAAAAATATATTTTTTATATATTTAAAAATAAGCAAGTGTACACAAATATCAAGAGGTGTTCCTGAAACACTCCTAACACTGCCTCTATTCATAACAGTTAATTGTTTGTTCTTCACATGTTTTACAATAGCAAATACCCAAGTACAAAGTTCTACTACTTGAGCTTTTCTTTCACTGGTGCCATTTAAAATTAGCATCGAGAGGCTCTTACAATACTTTGGACAAGTCTGGCTCCAAATGCAAAGTAAGTCTCCACTTTCCAAACAACTTAGTACTTCCCATTGTCTGTGATTACATTCACGCCTGGTCCACAGTAATTAAATCATAATTAAAAAAAACAACACTATTTAGTTAAATATGTAACTTTCCCTCACATGGAGAAGTCAAATGGTCTAGAAGTTCCAAAAATAAACAGTTGATTTTAGTATTTCTAATATCTTCATATTTCTTTATCAGGTTAGTTTGTACATCACTGAATACCAGTGGCCTTGATTTAACCTGTTTCACTTATTTATTTCTTAAGATATATACTGGTGTCATTAAACGTCTTAAGGGGATTCCATCATCTAACCATTATTTATACCGTGAGTGTAGAGAATAAAAAAAAAAAATGCAGCAAATGCCTATATAGTCCCTAAAATAATTTATCTTTTTAGGACAATTCCAATAAGTGTCCATACTAAATATCTATCCCAACTACAGACAATACCGGGGCAATATATTTGGAGTACGAGACCTAGGGTAAGCCAACAAAAAGACAGATAGGGGAGGACATTCCTTCCCAAATGTTGGGAGTCCACATGAAACCGTAATGTTCACACATTACCTAGCGTGGGACAAACAAGCAAATAATCTTCCAATCTGGTATCAAATCGAACAGCTAGATTTAAATTCACAACTGCAATTTTTTTCTCTCGCTTTTCTGGGCTTACACGAGGTCTCTTAAAAAGTTTACTAAACTTACTTTAAACCCAATAATTGCTAATACTATCCCTACCATAATTAAATTTAAAAATAAACCAAAAGATTATCGGCTACGCTCCACTCCCTTAGAGACGTTTCAGATCTTAATCCCTGACATAAATCTGAAATACTGGACACAGAAAAGGCATATTATGCTTACGTAACATAATGAATCACGATAAATTAATTTCGTTTAATCAGATTAGATAGGTATTCAACCTCTCACAGGATGAAACCTTTACATATTTAAGAGACTGATTCAGCCAAGTGGAATATGAATACCCATACTGAAGGCTGGTTAGAGTCACATGAAGGAGTCAAGCAAATCACCAGAACTAATAGACTAATTTTCCAGCTAATAAAAAAAAAAAACGAAAAAGACCCACCAGTGATAAAATGGGATAACGAATTAGGGATATCATACACTGACCCCAACTCAAACCCGAACCCTAAATTTAACCCCAACTCTAACCTTTAATATATTCTAACTCTAATTTAATTGTAACCCTAACAACCCTAGATTTTAGCTAATTAACTTTTTGTTTTTTTATTATTGCAATGTTGCTGACTTCCTCTAGGGGCATTCAAGCAACAGCATCAGAACGTCGGAAGTGTTTTTTGCGATCGCAGACATGTCCATTGTCGCGAAGGAAATATTGGATGCATAGTTCGTTTTAAAGTTTAGTGGCACTATAATGGAAAGTGCCAAAAAAGTGTTCACCTTTTCCATGAAAGACAAACTGAACACTACTTTGGTTCTGCTCAATATATTGAGTTGAGTGAACACTTTTTTTTTTGCCAAACTCAGCTATATTGGCTTATTGAATAGACCCTCAAGTATTCATTCCTAGTATCTGACATTATCAATAACTAGGGTTGTCATCCAGCTGGTATTTTACCTTCTGGCCAGTAGAAAAATTTGTTTGAGGCCAATGTTAAGCCTATGGAGGCAATAGCAAAGCCGGTATTTGTTTGAAGAATGCCTAGCCAGAATAGGATCATTAATGTTCAGTCTGTGGAAATTGTAGTCTGCACCAGATGGAAAGACAGATGCTACCTGTGAACAACATACCATGATGCACAGCCATTTTTATGATATTGGCTGAGCCTCACAGGTGGAGTAGTCCTCATCAGCAGTATATATTTTATAGCTTTCATTATTTTAAGACTACTTCCTTTACTGCACATCACACCTTTTAGGCCACTCTACAAAATGGTGCCCCTGACAATCCCTGAAGTCCTGCTCTTTGTTTAACATTCCCCCATTTGGTAGCTTTGAGAACTATATCTTTATCCTACTAGTCATGCTCACCCTAACAACACAACTAACGACTATTTTAATCTGTCTCACAGTTCCCTGCCTCAGGACACACGTGGCTAAAAGGCCACCACCGATTGGCCTTCCACTTTGCATTCCCCGTTCCCATTGGTTGCTCCGCCCTAGCAACGGGCCGCCATCTTGGAGAGGGCATGGAGGAGAAAGGCTTTAACGACACGGCTTCGTCTGGTTTATAGGTAAGCAGCGGGGATGCGGCGTCCCGTGATCCGGGATTTACCGAGGAGCTGGGGGACCTGTGACATTTGATATCAGAGGCTATGGAGGGTGTAGAAATGCAGAGAGCGGTCGTGAAGTAATAAGAAGGCCGCTCATTGGCCGTTGGGGAGTGCCCGAGTCAGTATGCAGACACAGGAATAGGCAGAGGGGGAGGGGATGGCAGAAAGCAGGGAAACAGAGATCAGAGCAGATCTAGGGCTTCTAATAGAGAGGTTAAAGCCAATGGCTCCTAACTAGTAGGCGTAGTGAACATAATATATTAGTGTTTGCATTGTGCAGAGTTGCATGCAAATGCACAGGTTAAGAGAACAATATCTATTTTAAAGATCAGTATATTTTCTGAAGGTACTAGTTTGAAATTTGCTTTGTAAGCATGGAGGAGATTATAAAGCAAAATCTAAGAAGCCAAGAGCAAGTTTACAGTATTTATAAAACTATTCCTAGCTTTTAAAGGGCATCTGCTGATAAACACATGTGTTTAATTGAAAGATTGCATCAAGTGTAGGCAATTTTAAATAGAAATGCTTTAATGAAAGAATACGAATAAAGTACTTTATTGAGTCTTTTGTGCATTTATAACTTCATCAGGGGGTCTTGTTTGACCCCTGATGGATTCTAAACAAAATGTCTTCCCCCTGATAGAGCTATACTAGCAAAACATGTTTTCTATTTAAAATGTCTACATTGGATGGAATCTTTCATTTAAACATAAACATTTTCAGACCATTGTCCTTTAATTATCTGACTCACACCTTGAAATTTAGGATTATATACCTGGTGGCTACAGCCTGGGACCCCATAGGTTGTGAGATCATATCATCATTTTAGTTCAGGGCAACAAGCTGCTATTGTAGATAGCTACTAGGGTTGCCAGTTTTACCACTGAATAACTTTTACAGTAGTGTATGGAAGTCAAATGCTACTAGAAAGAAATCAATTTATTAGTTAAGCAATGTTGTTTTACGCAGTGTTTTTTGTGACGGCAAATTTGTAGTTAGTTTTCGCCATAGTCTTTTTTTAGTCGTATTGTAGTCATCTGAAATGTTTTAGTGTCGTTTCTGTTGTCAAAATCTTCAGCGGTGAGGGCGGAACAGAAATGAGAAGGCTGTTACACAGTGTTAAGTTAGCTTGCTAGAGAGATGGGAGGGGAAACACTTGGGTGACTGTACCAGGCTAATCTGATGGAGGAGTATCCTCAGAGCATTGTTCCATGGGGCAGACATACACGTGCAGCTTGTGTCTCAGCCAATACAGCTGCATATAGTCAGGGGTCTGGGCTTTCCCAGAGGGGTCTAGGACACTTCTTCGCCGCATTTTCATCGCTGACAGTTCAGTGTGGCAGTTAGAACGCTGAACTGTCAGCAATGAAGTATAACGCGGCCGTTTCACCGCGGCTGCAGCTATGTAAGAGCTGACAGTTAAGCGCTGAACTGTCAGCTCTTACAAATCTAAAAGTAAAACTAAAATAACCCCCCTAATAAATGATTCCCCCCCCCCCAATAGTAACACTAAACCCCAATACTAACACTAAAATTAACCCCAATACTAAAATTAACCCCCGACTCCTAATACTAACCCCCGACCCCTAATACTAAAGTTAACCCCCTAAACCCTAATACTAACCCCCGACCCCTAATACAAAAGTTAACCCCCTAAACCCCAATACTAACCCTAATACTAACCCCCGACCCCTAATACTAAAGTTAACCCCCTAAACCCTAATACTAACCCCGACCCCTAATAGTAAAATTAACCCCTAACACTAAACCTAATTCTAACCCCCTAAACCCTAATTCTAAACCAACTAAAATCGGTAAAATACTTACCTTTAGCGATGAAATCTCCAGCGACGATCTGTCTTGTGCTGTAGAGTCGGCGGTGAAGCGGCTGCGCGGAAGCAGCCGCGCTGAAGTGTCCCATCCCCTTCCCAGAGATCCATGGGAACCAGAAGTCCAAATGGGTAAAGGCAATAGTCCCTCCATAACATATTAGTCCGTGCTGAAAATTGCAATGGATTTTAGTCATAGTTTTAGTCTTATTAACTCAGTTTTTATTTAGTTCTAGTCACTGAAAACATGTAGTTTGCGAAAACTATGACGCAAATGTTTAGTTGACGAAATTAACACCGGTTCTGCAGAGTCCACATGGATAAAATGATTTTGTTGCATGGAATCTGTGTATATATTTGTGGTTGGTCTGGTTAGCCTAAGTACAACATTGTAATCGGTTTTTGGACATCTTCCATCTGGAAAATGGTGTCCTGGTAGAATATCAGGAGAAGGTGGCATTTTGAACTTTGATCACTGGAGGTGTGTGTTACATGTCGCTTATACTATTATTTATTGAGCATACTTATAAAATACAGGATCAAATTTCATGGCTCAAAACACCAATGGCTTCTCAAAGGGTTACATTTACCCACACAGACTAAAGGTAGCCTGAAAGTTAAAGGGGCAGTCTAGTCCCCAAACTCACTTTGGAGCAAGATGAAGATCACTGCTTGTATAATGCATAGGCTTTTTTTCCAGTGTGATTTGATGCAGGTATTCTGTATAAATCAAATTTTTTATATTTGACTCAAGCCCTCCCCAGTGATTACCCTGCATGTTTACTGCAGGTTGCGGCAGCACTGATTATATAGACACTGAGCATATAAAGTTTTGTTTCATTTAGTCACTTCCTGTGCTTCTGTAATAGAATGCATTGTGTAGAATCTAAGTATCCTTGCTCTTTCTCACATAGGATCTCTTAACAGTGAAACACATTGCCAGATGACATCACTAGAGAGACAGGAAATTATTCTCATTGGTTCCTGCAGCAAAAAAAAGGAAATTACTTTTACTCAGCTAGTGTGGGCAGTTCTGGTTTCTTGCAAACTGATGTAATATCACAATTTCATATAGCTGTAAGTATTTTACATTTTAAGTAATTCAAAATGTAAAACATGCATTTTGAAGTACTTTAAAAGCACTTTAATATGCATTAACATTTGGAAGATGCATTTTTGGGCACTAGACAGTCCCTTTAATAAGTATGTGTAAAAAATTGTAACAAATGCAAATTCAGTGGTGGCCAATTTCTAAAGAAGTCTTTTCATACGCAACCGAAACCTGACAATTTATTTCTCTAGAAAATACGAAGCATGAGTAGCTTCCTCATGAAATAAATCCACATAGCATTAAATTAAATACTTTAGTCTATTGCAGACCTCGTTGCTCTCAAACAAATTTATTAAAAGAAAGCTATTTACTTTATGAACATTTTTACATTTAACAGTACCTCTCCCATGCGCAACGTTTTAATGCCTTGAAAAACAGTGAACCGTAGTCGGGCTGAAGAAATACTGATGATTATTAATACAACTAATAATCTAAATCTAATATGCTCTATAAATAAACGGTTTAATTATGTTCCATTATGATTGGCCTGTGCAGAATTGAAGCCTTTGATGGAGAAATAGTTGAACTTAATCATTATTTTTATGTGTTGGATAGTAGGTAGATGTCACCATTAAGGTGATGGAGTCTGAAGACTAGGCTTTTGCTTGATATCTGTGTGCAGGTACATGGTACATTACCGTACGCAATGGGAACAGAGCATAAATGTAAAGCGAAAATGTGCTTAAAGTGAAGTTCTACCTTTTTTGCACGTTGGGTAATGCTGGCAAAATACACTTAGTGGAGGCAAAGTGTAATAATCACAAGATTAGGAGTTTAAATGTCCTAAAGCCCGTTTGATGCACTGTAGAATGTCGGCAAACTACTACAGCGGTCTTCCTGTTCGGCTAGTGAGACTAAGACTCATAGAGAGGTTGCGGTGTCTTAAACTCGGAAGCCTCGAGACTCCGGCCATCTCTGTTCTCTCGAAGCAAGCGTACGATAACAGGAATGGTAGTGGTTTAGGCATGTCCGTATTCACAAGTGTATGTAACGTGATGGTCTATGATGGTATTCCCGTACATATTCACATGATGTCTTGAAAGCCAAAGTTGTTGAATCATGGAGTCTTTTAAGACAGTCACACTACTATTTTATGTTTGTGTATTACAAACACTCCTAATACAGAAGCAGTTGTTCAACAGAGTTCAAAAGGTAACTCCTTGCCAGCTGACCCGGATACATTTCTTGTTTTAAGTTTGATATCAGCCTGTCTTTTTCTGACAGTTGGAAGTTTAATTTGCAAAGCTGACAATCGGTGTGCTCGTGTATTCTACGCATGTACAATATTACATGTGTGATAATTAATGGAGCAGCACTATAGTACTGTATTTTCTGGCGTATAAGACTACTTTTTAACCCAGGAAAATCTTCCCAAAAGTCGGGGGTCGTCTTATATGCCGGGTGTAATCTTTTTACTTACCTCGTTGCTGTTCTGCAGGTGCTCGCGGCTGTGAGGGAAGCGTTGTGTGCTCCCCTCCAGCCGCGCAACTTCAATAAAGTTTGTTTAAACGTTTTTTTAAAACAAACTTTATTAAAGCCGCACGGCTGGAGGTGAGCGCACAACGCTTCCCTCATAGTCGCGAGCACCTGCAGAACAGCAACGAGGTAAGTACTGGGAAGGGGGTAGGAGAGGGGCAAAATCCTGGCATATTGAGGGGAAAATCCTGGCATATTGGAGGGGCAAAATATTGGCATATTAAATGGCACAATAAAGGCATATTGAGTGGCAAAATAGTGTGTCTCAGGTTATGTGTCTATTGGTGTCACTGCGTGTGTGTAAGTGTCTCACTTTCTATGTAAGGGTGTGTGTGTAAGTGTGTCACTGTGTTAGTGTAAGGGTGTGTGTGTAAATGTCACTGTAGGAGAAAATGCTTGTTGGAAGAGGGGTAGTCTTATACGGCGAGTATATGCCAAACTCTAAATTTTAACTGGAAAAGTTGGGGGTCGTCTTATATGCCCAGTCGTCTTATACACCGGAAAATACGGTACTTGATTTGCCCAAACAAAGATGCTTTGGAATTCTGTTTTAGACAACAACCTTATGGTGGGGGCTAAGATGATATCACGGGAAAAGTCTCTCAACTTAAAAATCAGGGGGCAGCAGAGGCTTTATTAACCCCTTGCCGACAAAGGACGTGCCAGGCACGTCCTGGGAGAAACTCCCTTAGCGACAAAGGACGTCCTGCAGTCAATGAAGCGTTTTCGCGTTCAACGATCGCGAAAACCGCTTTAACAGTGCTGGTCTAGTGCCTCGACATCGAGGCAATAGCCAGCACCGAAATTTCTATTTTGGGACCCCCACGGAGCGATCGTGGGGAGCCATATTGACGGAGCATGCTGCGTCGGGAAGGGGTTAAACATAGCTCAGGACACACGTGCAGAACCCAGATAATCACTCATGGACAGCTGTTTTGTTCTTCAACATGATGTTGGTTGCTTGGAGCAGTATGAGAGGCACACACAAAGTGGTGGGGGTAAAGATGATGCGAAAACCCCTCCACTTAAATATCAGGGGGGAATTCTGTTTTAGAATCCAATGATTATGAAATTGGGAACGAGCACTAGTCATCTTACAGATTTGTTCTGTGTGAGTGGTACGGCTGAACTCTATCATTGTGTATTTTCTACTCATGGGATTTAGTTTATTAGTGGTCTCGTAAGAAGCACATGTCTCCGCTGCTGCTGGTTGGAGAAAATAGAGTGGGACAAAGATTCCCTTGGTACACTGCTTTGTTTGTGGCTGCTACGTGTGGAAGTTTCTTGTCGAATGGATAACCCTAGTATTCCCTAGAAGAATAGACTCTCCCCTTAACTGAATAAAATGTTCTTTATCTTCTTCTGTGCTATCCGACTGACTAATGATCCTGCAATCATTTGGAGTCACACCTAGGAACAGGGAAAAGGCTTTTTCTTAAAGGAACATTAAACATTGTTTAACCCCTGCTTCCTTGAAGGCAGCAAGGGTTAAACAAAATGTGTCCTGGGACTTGTAGGTAAACCCCACATGTATCTTAATAGATACACACGGGATTACTATCTGCTGTGTCTCGGGTGACACGGTTCCTGGTTGACGCGTGTCGACGCCCCGCTCTGACATCCGAATGCGAGGGTCTCTCGCTGCTAGCACAGAGAGGGACCCTTTTTTGGCATGGGATTAGCAGGGGGACCAAGTCCTATGGAAGCATGGCAGCTGTCGGTCAGAGGTTAAACTGGCATGTGCTATCAAGTACACGCCAGTTTATCCTCATACTAAGGACTAGAATATACTTTTTTCAATTTATTTTTTGGAGCCTTATCTGTGACTTCTGATATTTCCAGGTTCTGTATAAACATCAGTAAAATATAAGGCTTCTTATGAAATAGAACTTTTTTGCTGTTTGATTTATTGCTGTTTAAAATGTTGCTAATATCCACATTTTGTATTAAGTACATTTGGCATAAATGAATCACTGGATTTAGAGAGTAAAGAGAGAATTGCAGGGAATTTAGATGGGCATCTCAAACTTTAGACCATGGTAGCTGAGTGGGAAAAATGTTCCCATTCAGCTGCATTGGAGAATTTTTCCAACTCCGCTATAATGGCCTAAAGCAGGGCTTGACAAATCTAATATGATTTTAGGAGCCAACAAAAAAATTTAGGAGCCAGACATTCACGCATGCCTACACGCAATTCATTAACACACACGCCTACTTCAAATATATATACACACACACCTACTTTATATTTACACAAATATATACACACACACCTACTTTACATTTACACAAATATCCAAACACCTCACACACACCCCTACTTTACATATACACATATATCCAAACACCTCACACACACCAACTTTACATATACCCATATATACAAACACCTCACACACACCTACTTTACATATACCCATATATACAAACACCTCACACACACCTACTTTACATATACACATATATCCAAACACCTCACACACACCTACTTTACTTATACACATATATCCAAACACCACACACACACATCTACTTTACATACACACATATATACAAACACCTACTTTGTATATATGGGTATATTTAAACACCTCACACACACCTACTTTACATATACACAAACACCACACACACACACACACCTACTTTACATATACACATATACAAAAACACCTCACACACACCTACTTTACATATACACATATATACAAACGCCGCACACACACCTACTTTACATATACACATATATACAAACACCGCACACACACCTACTTTACATATACCCATATATACAAACACCACACACACCTACTTTACATATACCCATATATACAAACACCACACACACCTACTTTACATATACACAAACACCTCACACACACCTACTTTACATATACCAATATATACAAACACCACACACACACCTACTTTACATAAACCTATATATACAAACACCACACACACCTACTTTACATATACCCATATATCCAAACACCTCACACACACCTACTTTACATATACCAATATATACAAACACCACACACACACCTACTTTACATAAACCTATATATACAAACACCACACACACCTACTTTACATATACCCATATATCCAAACACCTCACACACACCTACTTTACATATACCCATTTATACAAACACCACACACACACCTACTTTACATATACACATATATACAAACACCTCACACACACCTACTTTACATACACACATAAATACTAACACACGCCCAACTCACACAGTCTTTTCTTGCTGTGTCCCCCCCTCCCTGCTTCTTTACCTCACTGCAGGGGAGGGGGACATTCGTGCTGCAGCATGTCTTCATATATTGTCCTGCTGAGTGCCAGGATGTCACGTGACGACACCCCGCACTCAGACACCCGTTGTGCGAGGGGGCGGAGCTTGCAGTCTGTGTCATCCGCACAGACTTTACCCCCTCGCGCTCCAATTTTTTTTTTTTTAATCGGATGGCAGCGGCAAGGGGACAGGGAGGGTAACTTCACCCAGACGCCAGGTCTCATTTCGGCGCCTGGGGTTTGTCGAGCCCTGGCCTAAAGTTCAAAACTCCCTGCAATATTCTTTTTATTGAGTAGACCAGGGCTAGGCAACCTTTGACAATCCAGATGTTGTGGACTATATCTCTCATAACAGTCTTAATGCTGGCAAAGCTACAGGGGTAGTAAACCCCATTTATGCTGTGGTTGCAAGGATCAGTGCGGCTAATCACAAGCCTTCCAGTCTTCTGTGTATTAACACATTTCATATCTGACTGCTTCTTCCTGCTTCATTCAGCTCCGAATTGCAGACTACATTTGAGACAAGCTCAGCCAAGCATGGACAGAACTTAATAGTCTGCCCTGTGGGAAAGTACCGGCCCTGGAGCATTCACTTGTGCTAATAACTAGAGCGATTAATACCTGTGAACATATCGCGCTACTCCTGCTCACAAAGGGTGTTCTAGATCAGAAATGTCAGGGAATCTCTGTATGTATTGAAGATATAGCAAATGAAGATGTACGTTGTTCCCTGTTATAGGCTTCGTCAGTAGGTAGCCTTTTTGGCATAGTGAGCAGACCCCCTGTGAAAAAGTAGGGCGTTGTGTCTGCAAACATAACGTTGCATGATCTTGCAAATGCATTGGGATTGCGCGTGAAAATTTTCCTGATGCATTGTGTGTACTCTAAGGATTCCGCCTTGAACCCTCGTGTGTACCATGGAAGCCTATTGGACAGACTGGCGAGTAGAAACAGGAGAAGCCTTTTAATATCCAAAAATTGTCATTTTAAGATGTTGATAACTCGCACAGTGCCCAGACCGTCCCCTAAAAAATGATTTCTCCCTTTGTATTTACTAAAGGAGATACACCATATTTTTTGGGGCTACTCTTTCTGGATATGACGCTTTTTACTAATATTACTATTTGATTTTGAGCCGTATGCACTTACTGCGAAGGGTTTGTACTATTTATTCAACGTTTTTTCACTGTTTTAACCCCTTAAGGACAGAGCCTTTGAAACATTTTTGTCCTTTCTGGACAATGGCTATTTTAACATTTCTGTGCTGTTTGTGTTTAGCAGTAATTTTCTTCTTCGTCATTTGCTGTACCCACACATATTATATATTGTTTTTATCGGGACAAAAAGGTCTTTCTATGGATGCCATATTTTTGATCATATCTTATCATATTATTAAAAAAAAATAATAAAATATGGTAAAAAAAAAAAAAATACACAAATTTCTTTGTTTTTATTTGAAACAACTTCTCCTCATCGACAATAGCGAACGAAAAAACATGCTAAATAGATTCTACTATTTCTCCTGAGTACAGGGATACCACCCATGCATAGGTTTGTTGGGTTGTTTGGGGGCTAAAATGCCAAATTTGTGAGGTGCAGTTTTTTGTTTTCCAACTTGAAATTTTTACATGCAGACAGCCTGCACCCATGTCCCATTTGGGACATATTTGAAACCAGCCAGTGTATTTTACCCCATCAACCCATATATTTTTTAAAAGTAGACACCCTAGGCTATCTCAAATGGTGGTATTTTAACACTTTCCATGCACTATTTCTACCACCAGCCTTTGTCAAAGTTTGTGGTAGTAATTTTTTTGTGTTTTTTTTTCACAAACCTTGTACTTCAGACATAAATTTACAGATTTTGGTATGTGTCACTGCCAAATAACACTCCAATAAGTGTTCAGAAACATCTCTTGAGTACAGGGATACCCCCCATGCATAGGTTTGTTGGATTGTTTGGGGGGTAAAAGGCCAAATTTGTGAGGTGCAGTTTTTTGTTTTCCAACTTGAAATTTTTACATGCAGACAGCCTGCACCCATGTCCCATTTGGGACATATTTGAAACCAGCCAGTGTATTTTACCCCATCAACCCATATATTTTTTAAAAGTAGACACCCTAGGCTATCTCAAATGGTGGTATTTTAACACTTTCCATGCACTATTTCTACCACCAGCCTTTGTCAAAGTTTGTGGTAGTAATTTTTTTGTGTTTTTTTTTCACAAACCTTGTACTTCAGACATAAATTTACAGATTTTGGTATGTGTCACTGCCAAATAACACCCCAATAAGTGTTCAGAAACATCTCTTGAGTACAGGGATACCCCCCATGCATAGGTTTGTTGGATTGTTTGGGGGGTAAAAGGCCAAATTTGGGAGGTGAAGTTTTTGGTTTTCCAATTTGAAATTTTGACATGCAGACAGCCTGCACCCATGTCCCATTTGGGACATATTTGAAACCAGCCAGTGTATTTTACCACATCAACCCATATATTTTTTTAAAGTAGACACCCTAGGCTATCTCAAATGGTGGTATTTTTACACTTTCCATGCACTAATTCTACCACCAGCCTTTGTCAAAGTTTGTGGTAGTCATTTTTTTGTGTTTTTTTTTCACAAACCTTGTACTTCAGACATGAATTTACAGATTTTGGTATGTGTCACTGCCAAATAACACTCCAATAAGTGTTCAGCAACATCTCTTGAGTACAGGGATACCACCCATGCATAGGTTTGTTGGGTTGTTTGGGGGCTAAAAGGGCCACATTGTGAAGGTGCGCATTTTCAACTTGGAATATTGACGTGTAGCCAGCCTGAGCCCATCTTTCATTTGGGACTTTTTTTTAAAGTAGGACAGTGTATTTTACCCCAAAAAGTATATATTTTGTAAAAGTAGACACCCTAGGCTATTTTAAATGGTGTTATTTTAACACTTTCCATGCACCAATTCTACCACCAGCCTTTGTCAAAGTTTGTGGTAGTCATTTTATTGTGTATTTTTTCCCACATACATTGTACTTTAGACACAAATTCACATATTTCGGTATGTGTCACTGACAAACAATACCACAATATATGTTCAGCAACATCTCCCGAGCACAGGGATACCACCCATGCATAGCTTTGTCAGCTTTGTTGGGTGTTGAAAGGCTACATTTGAGAGGTGCGCTTTTTGATTTTCAAACTTGGAATTTGAACATGTAGAGCAAGGAAGGGGTTAATAGCTCTTATAAGAGCCTTTGTAGTACTGTACAAAAAAATTAACCCCTAAAAATGCACAGACAAGAAAAAAATTTCTGCTGTGCAGTGATCAGTGGCAGGGAAGGGGTTAATACACTACACTATACAAAGGGTATGGCTTTTATAAAAGCCCTTGGGACTCACAATTTTTTTAACATTTTATTTAATTTATTACAATTAAAAAATTATGTTATACAGATCTGTCTCTTTCCCTCACTAAAACTCAAGTGAGGAGAGGGAGGCAGATCCATATGGGTCAGAACAATATTTACCAATATTGATCGAACCAGACGAATGGTGATGCTCATCTGAGAAATCACCAAACCACCTTTGCCACTGATCGGCTGTTACTGATCACTATACACGTGTTCAGACAGCTTCAAAAGGAATACACGTAATCCCCTAGTGGGTATAATTAACCCCTAGCGAGTCTGACAAAAAAAATGCTGATAGCAAAAAAAAAATCCTTCTGCGACTAGATTGCTCCATATGCGCTGCTTAGGCAGTGACCATATGCACTGCTTAGGCAGTGACCATATGTGCTGCTTAGGAAGTGATATACGGCAAGGAAGGGGTTAATAGCTCTTATTTAAAAAAAAAATTACGTTAAACGTAGTCCCCTAGCGGGTATAATTAACACGTGACGGGTGTAATAAAAAAGTTTTAAAAAAATTAAAAATGCTTCTGCAGCAAGATTGCTGCATTTGCGTCAGATCTCTGCTTAGGCAGTGATCTACAGCAAGAAAGGGGTTAATCTCTCTTAAAAGAGCTTTTTTTTATACTGTAATGAATTACAGTAAAAAAAATTAACCCCTAAAAAATGCACAGACAGCAAAAAATGTGCTGCTGTGTATGATCACTGCGTACACAGCGATCAATGGCAGGGAAGGGGTTAAATGGCTTTTATAAAAGCCCTTGGTGTTTAAAATTTTATTAAATATTTGTTTTATTATTTTATTTTATTTTTTTACTTTATCTGATCTGTCTCTCTCCCTTACTATAACTAGTAAGGTGAGGGAGGCAGATCAATACTTGTCAAAGGCAATATTTGCTAATATTGCCTTTGACAGTATGATAAGTGCTCATCAGAGCACTTATCATACATGCCTGCACACAGATCACATAGATCTGTTGTGCCGGCATCGATTGGCTCCCCCTAGAGCATCGGAAGTGAAATACTTTCACTTCCGATGCTCTTGCCATTAGAAGGGAAGCGCTGCCTGTATAGGCAGCGTTCCCTTCTACTGAGCCGATGGGGTCGCTCAGGAGAGCGACCACCATCGGCTCTGGGGAGCAGAACGGTGTTGTTAAGTGCCTCGCTGGCGAGGCACTTTAACAACACCGGAGATGCTTAGAAAGCGAACGTTCGCTTTCTAAGCACATGTGTGCAGCCGGCGCAGCCATTTTTAAATGGCTGCTACGATCACTCCGTGGAGTGATCGTAGCGCGCCCCTGCACTTTTGGGGGGTGTTGCACAATGCCTCTACCTAGAGGCATTGTAGCAACACCGTTAGAGTAAAGAAAGCGACCGCTGGTCGCTTTCTTTACTCCATTTAGTGCATGACGTGCCAGGCACGTCAGCTGTCGGCAAGTCCTCGATTTGCCGTGACGTGCCTGGCACGTCATCTGTCGTTAAGGGGTTAATATCAGCTGTTTTCTTTTGTTCAGTCAGTTTGATAGCTGTGCTGGAATACATTCCTTTTCAAATTATTGTAGCTTCATTTAAGGTCCCCTTTGCTGATCCCATGCAAAAAAAGATGGTTTGTCTCTCAAACACTAGCAGAGAGAGTCAGTGTTCTGACAAAAAAACTGGAGCAAATTCTACTTCTTACTGATTATTCTCACTTACTAGCGTAGCAAGCAATTGGTAAAACATGACATGCTACACTAGTAAGTGGAAGTCACACACGGGGGACAGAGGGGGACACACGGGAGCCTAAGGTGCTGATCACAACTCCCATCAAGATAGAGCAGTCCCCCGTGTGTGACTTCCACTTACTAGCGTAGCATGTCACTGAAGTTCTACCAATTGCTTGGTACGCTAGTAAGTGAGAATAATAAATAAGACGCTTATACTTTACCTCACTATACTCACCGCAGCTGATCCGAAGGGGGCGTGAGGTGGTGTGTGTCCCTGGCGCAGGCGCTCTTCTGCTAAAGTTACGGCTGATTGACAGCCGTAACTTTGTGCGCATGCGCTTGTGCAGTAGAATCTGCTCGAGTAAATTGATAGAACACCAGTCGCCGACCAGACCAGGCTTCCTGCTTCCCATGGAAACATGGCAGCTGCCAGTTAGAGCATACAATGGCCTATACTATCACAAGTCCACGCCCGATTAACCTCACATAAGGGACAACTAACTTTTCGCTTCTGCTTCTATATTAGAAGCACAAGTTAAAAATAAAGTTTAGTGTGCCTTTAAGCTTCACATGGAACATCTCATGTTCATCTAAAACCAGCAATGCCCCCTCCGCCTCATGTCTTGACCACTTATTATTTAGTAATAGCCCCATGTGATGCCCTTTTAAGCTGCCACATTCTGATCCCTTATTTTAAGCGTCGCCAGTTTTAAAAAGGCTGAAAATGATAGTATTCACATGATAAATCACTGCTACTTTGTACATCTTCATGTAAAATGTATCCGCACTGTGTCCCTGATATATAATTATGGGAAATAATTGTAGCAGCGACTTCAGCATAACAACACATTTAAGCCTCGCAATCATTTGCCTATAATTACACACCCTGATGTATGTTTCTGCATACAAATGGTGTCCCTTCTAATTATCACCTGCATTGTGACTTTCCTTTATGTAGAAGTTTTGCAATAAATTCACCTTTTGCAAGAGATTACCGCTGTTCTCCATCAGTTTGGTATTTCTTTCTTTACCGAATAAAAACCGCCTTGGTGTCCAACTGAAGACAACTCCAGTCTTTTTTTTTACTTTAAAAGAACAGTGGATTCTGTATAATTCATAGGTATGTTTTTACGTGGTAAAAAAAAAAAAACTTTATTTCCTTTCCTTTCATCCCAGTATTTCTCCCCTTCTTACGTTGGCCAAGGTAGGAACTCCTACTATCTTAAAGGAACACTAAACGTTCTATATCACTTTTGCTTCTTATATAGAAGGACAAAGGAAATGTTAGTTGTTGCTAGTATGAGGATAAACTGGCGTGGACTTTTGGCAGGAATTGGAAGCAGGCAGCCGTCTGCCCGGAGACTGTCTCTCTCTCTCGCTTAACTAGATCCCCTCCTGCTGATCCCATACAAAAGCAAGGTATCTCCATTTGCTAGCAGTGCGAGACCCCTGCATTCGGCAGATGGAGCGGGACGAGCCTACGCTCTGATTGGCTGTGTGTGCACTGACACTGTCCGCGCGCGACAACCATGATCTGCTGTGTCTCAGATTTGAGACACAGCAGAGAGTAATTCCGCGTGCATCTATTAAGATACATGTCGGGATTTACTCCAGACTCTCAGGCAGAGGTGTATCTTGAATTTGGGCTGCAAAGGTAGACAAAATTCTGGCACCCCCCCCACCCACGTTGCACACCCCCACCCACGTTGCACACCCACGACATGCCCCATCATCCTATTTCATGCCCCATCACCCAAATCGCACACACATTAAATGCCCACTCACCCCATTACATGCCACCATCGCCCTCATTACATACCCCCACCACGTCCATTACATGCCCCCATCTCCCTGATTAATTGGAAATAGCTAAAGCTTGCTGAATGGTGGGGGAGGGAGAGAAAATGTTTGAAGCACCAGAAGTGTGCTTTAACATCCTCTGGCAAAGTGCCGCCCTTGGCGAGTGCCTTGTGGAAGGTACACTACTGCTCTCGGCATGTTTTTTAACCCTAAAAACTGTTTTAGTGTTGCTTTAACATTCTCTCCCATACCAACTGGCTAGATCCATTTCATTAAAAAAACATTCTACTGTATTTGCTTGAATATAAGACGAGGATTTTTTCAGAAAAAGCCCCCTCATCTTACATTCGAGGTCGTCTTATAATCTGACCTCAAATCGGGGTCAAACTATAAGACTGGGATCCAGGTCCCCCGCAGAGCTGCAGGGAACCTGGAAACCCCTCTCTAACAGCTTGGGGATGTCTGCGCGATGTGAGCAAGAAACGGGGGGGGGGGGGGGGAGGGAGGACAGAGAAACAAGTGGAGGGGGGGGACAGAGAGCAACGAGGGGGGGGCACAGAGTAACAAGGGTAGGGAGGACAGAGAGCAACGAGGAGGGGGCACAGAGAGTAACAAGGGGAGGGGGGGCAGAGAGGAAAAAGGGGAGGGAGGGGGAGAGAGACAAAGCTGGGGGCAGGGGAAAGAGAGAGGCAGCATTGGCACATAAAAGGAAACATAAACAAGAAATGCATTTTTTGATATAATTTTTTATTAAAAAGGCAATTTACATGTGAATATATACAATTTGAACTTTTTTCCTATAGGGTAGTCTTATATTCAGGCTTTTAGTTTTTTTCCCTAAAGGAATATCCAAAGTTTGGGGGGTCGTCTTATAATCGAGAAAATACGGTACTTCAAATGTAGAGAATAATAAAAACATGAAAAATGATTTATATGTTATTTAAGAATTGCAAGCAAATGCATCAATTGAGAGAAAAAATATGTCTAATCCTGATTCCTTCAGGTTTTTGCTCTTGTGCCTGAATGGTCTGTATAAACATGCCAGAATGGGTTTTATACATAAGAACAAAATGGGGCAAAACTGACTTTTTAGTCTCCCTTTTTGTTCAGCGCAGATAATGGCAGATTAGGAGTGGCACAGAACTGTATTTAGGGTTGCCACCCAGCCGGTATTTTACCGGCAGGCTGGTAAAAATCAAGCTCAGGCTCAATGTTGAGTCTATGGAGTCAATAGCATGGCCGATTTTATATATATATATATTTTTTTTTTTTAAGAAAAGGTGGCAACCCTAATTGTAGTCCAATAAAGTAATCTAAAATAGGCGCAGTTGTGCAACTCTTTTTCTACACAGATCGCTTTTTATTTTGTCACCCCCCCAGTGGCTTTTTGTGGCGGAAATCATTTTATACATAGGGGTAGACATTTAATTATACATTTCTGACGGAAACACCTTTTATACATAACCCAAAGTTTAGTTTTAGTATCACGTGAACTCCTGTTTTTCCACGGCTGGCACAGTACTACTCAACTATTTTTTAGTAAGTACGGCAAATCTAGTCACATAATTCAGCTGTTAATGAATACTGGCACCTAGGAGTAGCAGAATGCTCTGCGGCAGTGCATGACATTGCATTTAAACAGACACCCATCCATTTTTGGACGTGATGTTCTAATAAGTGACGGCTCTGGGTTATTCTAACCATTAATTGTAGATGATTGGGTGATTAGTTTCTCACTGTCACTTGATGCCAAGTGACAATCCTTTTGTAATTGCTGTTAAAGTAAAGCTGTCGGGACATTTTCTATGACTATTTATCTTTCAAATGCAGTTTTAAATAGTTTAGAGTAGTTTTTAGTTCAATATTGGTATCAGTTGTCATGAAATTGGCATGTTCTTGCCTGCTTTTTAAACATTTTGTTCAGCTTTTAAAGGGGCAGTTCCACCTACAATGTCTGAATATATAAAAAAATGTGTTTGATTGTTTTTAAACAACTTCTGCATCATTAAAGTAAATAAAATGAAACTTGTTACATTGACTGGTTGGTGCCCACAATGCATATTACAAATGTTAATGGATATTAATGTGCTTTCAAAGTACTTTAAAATGCATGTTTTGTATTGGTTAAAATGTAAAATATTTACAGCTAGATGAATTTACAGCAGTTTGCAAGAAACCGGGACTGCCCACACTCGCTGAGCAAATGTTAGTTTTTCTTTGTTTGCTGCAGGAAGAGGAACCCATGAGAATAATTTCATTCAAATGAATGGAATTTCCTGTCTCTCTAGTGATGTCATCAGACAATGTGTTTCACTGTTAAAAAGATCCTACGTGCAAAAGAACAAGTTCACTTAGATTCTACACAATGCATTATTTTACAGCAGCACAGGAAGTGACTAAATAAAACAAAACTTTATATCCTCAGTGTCTATATATAATCGTCATCTTGCACCAAAGTGAGTTTGGTAACTAGACAATCCATTTAAGGTCCCCCACTGCTGATCCCATGTAATCATAGCAGCTGCTGGTCAGAGGTTAAACTGGCTTGTACTATCAAATACATGCCATTTTATTGTCATACTAGGGACAATGTTTTTTCGCACAAGTAAATAATAAAGTTTAGTTGTCCTTTAAGTCTGCATATCTCCAGATGTTCTAGAATATCTCTGACATATAAATGATAATTGAGATTTGACGTCTCCTTTCAGACAGACAGCTGTGTGAAGAGATTATCTAGATTTACAAATTCAGTTCAATCTGTTCTGCGCTGTTTACAGCTTTGGGCTATCGCTAGGGATACACAGAAGTTTGGGGTATTGTGGAACAAGCGATAACAAGTGACAGTTAAGAAAATCAAGCATTTAATCTTTTTTATGTTAATTATACTGAGGCTACGACGCATTTACTAGCAAATAATTTTTACATTAAAATATAAGAATTTGCATACTTTTTGTAAAAATCCCCCGGGCACATGGAGTTGTAGGCATTTTTTTTAAACGCTGGAATAAAGATACTGGTTAGTGTTACGCACTCCTGCTTGGTGGAATAATAACTCTTTGCAGAAGAAACTGAAAGGGACCACTGTCACCTAAACTGTATTTATAGTAGAGAATGAAAAGTGACCTATAGATTGTGTTAGAAGCAAATTAAAAAAAACATTGTATGATGTTTTAAATATTTTTCTGGCGTCTTGTTTATGACATCACCTTGTGGCTTGATATGTAAATTACACATTCCCATTAAAATGCCGTTTTCATATCAAATTCAATAGATAGAACTGTCCTTAAAGGACAACTGTAGCAACACATTAACTTGTGTTTAAAGAAAAGATTGCACCAAGTGTTGACATTTTACACAGAAATTCTTTAATGAAAGAATACGAACAAAGTACTTTATTGAGCCCACTTTGCTTCAAATGGCTGTAACAGGGGGCGGACATGTTGTTTAGAATCTTGGGACTGATCTTCATTCCTCACCATGAAGGTTAATGCAGATATGACCCAAGGTTCTTTACAACATGTCTGCCCCCTGTTACAGCCATTTGAAGCAAAGTGGGCTCAATAAAGTACATTTGAAGCATTAAGTGCTCAATAAGGTGTTCTATTTCTATTCTTTAATTTAAATATGAGCTTTTGTTTTGCCTACAGTTGACCTTTAAACAGAGAGACTATTGTTAGGGGGTAACCTTGATGGTCAATGACATAGATTGCTATTAGACTGAAAAAAACACAATATGCTCATCAAACTTAAACTTAACCTTTATTAGTAATATTTAAAATAGAATAAAGAATAAAAATTGTTAATGTGAAGATGAAACAGTGCTCAAAAAATGTGTGTGTGAACTGCAGTGCACAATATATTGCTCCAAACAATTGAGGCCTAGAGATCACACATACATTACAAATTATGTAGCTCTAATATCCAAAGGAGTATAGAAAGATATAATATATTCCATGGTGGAAATACATGGAAATTGTGTATACTGCTGTGGAGGACATTAAAGTAGCCAAAAAATACCAGTTACCACAAGGTATATTGTGCATCTTCACACACACACACACACATCGTTTTTCACATTAAGCATTTTTATTCTATATTCTATTTTATAAATTACTAAGAAAGTTTAAGTATTATGAGCATGTTGTGGTTTATCACTATTAGCAATCTAAAAAAGGAGACTCCACAGACGTATTTTAAAACACATCTTTCTCTAAAAGTAAGTCATTCTTCTTTAACTAACAAAGTATAGAGCATTTTGATATATATTTTTTTATTTTCTACATTCACATTATAAACTGTGTTTAGAGGGTGCAGTCCTTCTAATGCTTTTTCATAGTAAGCCATGCTTTTGACCCACTGTACTTACTGGTGGATGCCAAGTACTTATCCATTGCACTGATCAGGGATTGACAAATATTTGTAGACTTTAGGAGCCAAATGGACCATTTTTAGGAGCCAGCCTAGTTATTTTAGGAGCCAGGGAAAAGGGCCTTCCATAGAGGCATATGATAAGCAATCAAGGCCAAAAATAGTAGGCATTTTAGGAGCTTTTAGCCTGACTTGGAATAAAGGTTACCGAGCTATAGTAATCATTTGTACCCTTGCTAGGGCAAGAAGCAGTCAGCATTGGATCATAGACATGTGACTAAAGGACCTTCTTCCTGTTTCGGAGAATACTCAAATGACACTGTATACATGATGTGACAACCATGTAATATTACCTTGTAAGTGGTGTATTCTTTCCATTTACATCATACGACAAGTAGAATCCAGCCACAGGCCATTGATTTACAATTCTAGTCAACTAGGAACGCTTTGAGAGGATTGATATTTGTTTATTGTATTAAGAAAGCAAAGAAATCTAATCAATTCCATGAACATTTCCTGTCCCAGATACTGGTAAACGTTAGTACATATGTGGACGGCTCTCTAAATGTTAGTGCTTAAAATAGCAAGCAATAGTTTTGCATAAAAAACTCTTTACTCTTAAAGTGACAGGCTAGTGACAATTTTCACTGACCTGTCAATCACCCTATGCAAATCGGGTGAGGGGTGTTTCAGAGGATCACTGGGACTGAATAAATTACTGTGCATTTGTGACTTTACAGTTATATGTATAATACAGTTGTATTGACGATGACCCACTTTATTACACATTTTATCACATATTTCCAGCCTATTTCTATAACTTGGTAATTTATATGTTGATGCATATCAGCAGGTTGCAGCATGCTCTACATTTCTAAAATAGATAAAACTTGATAATGAAAATACCCCATCACCTAACCATTACTCATTCATAAATGTAGAGCATAAAAAATATATATACATTGTGTTAACAGATTTATTTTCAAATGCACAAATTAAAGGGACACTAAACCTTATTTTTCACTTGTGCTTCTAATATAGAAGCACAAGTGAAAAGTTAGCTGTCCCTAGTATGTACTTTTGATAGTACACGCCAGTTTATCCTCTGACCGACAGATGCCATCCTTCCATAGGAAACCGGTAGCCGTCTAGTCGGCGACTGGCTCTCTCTGCTAGCGCAGAAAGAGCCCCTCGTTTTTGCATGGGATTAGCAGGGGTTCCTTAACTCAGTCCCCCATGCTGATTCCATGCAAATACAAGGGTCTCTCTCTGTGCTAGCAGCGAGAGACCCTTGCATTCAGCTGTCAGAGCGGGCGCATGCTGGCGTTTGTCAGCAGGCGACAACCAGGAACTGCTGTGTCTCGCATGTGAGACACAGCAGTTAGTAAACTCGCATGTATCTATTAAGATACATGTCGGGTTTACGTAATTCACCTGGGACATGTTTTGTTTAACCCAGAAGCAAGAGTTGAACAATGTTTAATGCTCCTTTAAGAGAAAAATGTCTACTCTTTATGACAACACCCTGTGACCTGATGTGCAAACTGCACATTTCCCACTGTAAGTAATTCACTAGCATATCAAGCAAGCTTAATTTCATGTCTATTAAAGTATACATTTGCTTGAAATTCTGTAGACCTGTTTTTCATAATGCCGTCCATGTTATGTGAGAAAATACGGTTATAAAATAACACTGTGGCACTGTAAAATAACATTTGAGCCAGAGACATTGCTAACAAAACAGGGTGTGACTTGTAAAAGAAGTTCCAAAAATGGTGGACTAGTCCTCTAAAGATGAATCGCCATCTTCGCTACTTTGACATAATCAAATTTACAAGTAACCACTTTTCTGCAATTGGCGCAGAGAACATAATTACTCACTTTTGTGGATTACAAATAAAAAGCATTTATTATAAATAGTCAAACAACATTTATACACCTAGGCGTGCTGTCTTCTTTAAAGATCGAGGTAGAGTAGTCATGGCGACAACAAGGATTCCTTTGTACCACTCTCTTTTTCAACGAATCAAAAGGACCGTCTCCTGAGTTATTACTGCTTAGTGAAACATACAAATGCACCGCAATTATGCCGTACAAAAACGAATGTCTATAGGGAGCACACTTGACCGTCCAGAGTGCACAGCTCAATATGTAGAGAACAAACCCATTCTGATACTCTTTAAAAAAAATACGTGCTGTAACAAGGGTCGGTCCATCCGGCAAATCTAGTTCTTTTTACAGTATAAATCAGCAAGGATGTTTGTCTTTAAACTTCCGAGCATTAAGTCTGGAAATCAAAATGGACAAAAATGAGTGCATATTAAATAGTTGTGGTCTTATGTGAATATGTTGTAATTATACTAGTCTCCTATCTATTATTATTATTGTTATTTTGTGTTGTACTTTTTAGAATCCCTAATACATTTACATGAAATGAACTAACTTTTTATATTTTTGGACTTATTTGTTTTTTTTATTTTCACCCAAGGAGAATTGTTTCCTGTCTGTTTCTCTAACTCTTTTCTCCACCACTCATTATATCCTTTTTCCCGCAGTCTCTCACTAATAATATCCACATTTGACTGTCTCGTCATACATATCTTGCACTAGCAGAGCTTTTGATAATTTAGCTAGCATTATTACTGTAATCATGCATATTATTTTAATAGAATTTGCATGACATTAGAAGATAAATTATACTTGTTTTGTTTTGTATTTATGGTAATTTGAGTGGTGCAGTTGTTACTTGAATGTGAGCAGATTTTATACGTTTTTATCTTTAAAATGGCTATTTTTCTAATCTGTTTTGCCTCTTGCCTTGGCTATGAGAGACTACTATCACCGGTCGACACTGGTCCCAAGTATGGGTCTCTCTAAAACATACCTCCTAACATTTCCCCTCTGGTAAACCTGGATGTGGGGGGCGCACATGTGTTGGCATGTTCAGTCTTCCTGACAACTGTACTCGCTGTTTCCGGAGTCCCAGACACCGGAGAATCTGTACAGGAACGCAAAACTGTGAACCCCGCTGAGCTCTACCTCTGTTCCGCAAAGCAGAAGTAGAGCTGGGTGGGACAGACCCGGCCCCCAAATCAAGTCTGTCCTGCACAAATTAACTGAGATTATCAACTTGGTTTCCTGTGTAATGATGGGCAAAAAACCTTCATTACTGCACTATGATGTGTGTTATTTCTGTCTCTTTATGAGGTGTTAAAAGAAGTAGATTCAGCATTTGAGTAGAAGGTTGGTTTTTTTTACACTAATTTTATAAAAAGATGTGTGTGTATGTATGGATATATGTGTGTATGCATGTATGTGTGTGTGTGTGTGTATATATATATATATATATATATATATATATATATATATGTATATATCCACTCCTGTGACACCTTATAATCCGTAAAATTAATATGCAGAGTTTACATTATCCGCCACTGTGATTTCCCAGGTTGCATTCAGCGGCTTGAGATAATAACACTAGCCAACTACCTCCGGTGATATCTATGTGTCACCTACCCTGTGGCTTCATTTCAGTGGTCCGTGGCAGTAGTATCACAGTAAGCAAGGAGTCACCTGGAGACTATCTATCTCTATTTTTACTGGTCTCATCTAGTGGATTTCGATAATAACGCTAGTCTTCTGCCTCTGGAAGTAATGATGTGCCTCACTTATCCTGCCCCATCAGCTGCTGATGGCCTACATTTCCCTTAAAGGGACAGTCTAGTCCCCAAACTCCCTTTGGTGCAAGATGAAGATTACTGCTTGTATAGTGCACAGGCTTTTTTTTCCAGTGTGATTTGATGCAGGCATTCTACATAAATCACATTTTTAATATTTGACTCTGAATGTTTACTGCAGGTGCCGCTGCACTGATTATATAGACACTGAGCATATAAAGTTTTGTTTCATTTAGTCACTTCCTGTGCAGCTGGAAAATAATACATTGTGTGGACTGTGATAAACTTGCTCTTGTAAACAGGAGGATCTCTTAACAGTGCAACACATTGTCTGATGACATCACTAGAGAGACAGGAAGTTCCATTCATTTGGATGACATTATTCTCAATGGTTCCTGCAGCAAAAAAAAAAAAAAAGATAATTGACTTTTACTCAGCTAGTGTGGGCAGTCCTGGTTTCTTGCAAACTACTGTAATTTCACACTTTCATCTAGCTAATTTAAAGCAATGCAAAATGTAAAACATGTATTTTATTTGGAAGATGCTGGTTGCTCTATTGTATGTATGGAACACCAATAGGCTCAAACCTCTTCTTTATCTAGAAATGGACGCCCCATTTGATGGCACTGAGGTCACGGTGGTCTCGGAGGAGATGGAGCCAAGTTATGTCTCTTCCAAGCCACCTACAAAGAAAAAACGGTACAAAGGAACTGCAGAACAAGGAGACACGGCAAAGAAACCCAGGTGAGAGATCTTTCACACAAAAGAAATGGTCAAAATGTATAAGAATCCAGATTTTACACTGATTCATTTTTAAAATATACTTCTGGGGATCATGGAGTGGTTACGCAATAGGTGTTCCCCCGTTCGATCCATGGGGATGCCCAATCTTTGTATGAACAATGTGGGCGTGCCTTTTGGGAGTCCCCACGGATTTTATAACGAGATTGACCTATTATAAAGAGAGGGGATTACTTCTGTTGCAGACCAACTTGTCCTGCTGAGTGCTGTAATGTCATGTGACACCTGGCGCTCTCACTTTAATAGCAGGATGCTGAAAAATACATTCACGGTTCAAACTGCAAAGGGTACTGTGTCGATGGCATTATCCGGGCGCCAGTTCTATTTTACTGGTCGCCAAAGCGACCTGGCGCCTGGGGTTTGTCAAGCCATGGATGTTCCTATCACATTTGAGTTAAGGTGCATTCCTTAGTGTACCACTGTACGCTCAGGATTTTCATATCTGAGCCAGGTGACAATCCTGAGCGCATTTTTTTCTAATCTTAAAAAAAAAAAAAAAGTTTAGCAGTGCCTTGACTCCTGTCACAGCTGCAGTGATGGACCCTTGTTTTTCAGTAGAATTATTATGGCTAATTACCAACCCGTTTATATAATTCATACATGTTCCAACTATGGGTGAAATGGAATGTCACTTATAAAGTACATTTTTACTGCAAATTTAGGATTATTGTAAAAACTGTTGAAGCAAAAGTTATTTTTAAAGTTTTTCTTGACATTTTAACAGCATACACCACCAAATAAGAAAAATTTAGAAACTAAAAGGTTTTGTGGGTTGGGCAAAGCTAAAAAAAAAAATAGTAGATACAAATCTCAAAATGAACAGGGTATAAACAAAAGTGGTGAAGCTCTCGCTAAACTACCACCCCTTATGCGTCTAGTGGTGGTCTGCAACTTGTTTAACCATCTGTGAACACTGCCAGTAGCACAGAGATCCCCTCGATAGGCATGACAAGGGGATGTGGCAGAAGGGAAGTGACAAGGGAAGACAAGAGTCAAAATGGGCCGAGCCAAGATGGGATAGGAGGAGCTAAACTGATACACCACTTAAAGGAAGAAGGTTTGGTTTTGAAGGCCTGGCAAGCAATTTACAAAGTTATAGGAAACATCTATGTTATAGATATATCTATGTTTTAGGTCCGCCTACCTTCTGTATTACTACGACATCTACCTGAAGGTCCAGCAGGAAGTACCTCACCTGCCCCAGTCTGAGATTAACAAGAAGATAAGCGAGAGCTGGAAACTCCTGAGCGTGGCCGAGAAAAGTTACTACCTGGAACGAGCAAAGATGGAGAAGGAAGGACTCGATTCTGTACGTAGCCAATGTTCCTCTTCTGCTACACTTTATGATCAAGTCTCCCTATAATATATCTACAGTTTAGCCTTTCCAAAGATGTTATTTATTCTGCTTCAATAATCCTTTATACTTGTTTGCATATTATAAATATATTATTAATAAGTGTAAGATTCAAAATTGCCTGCATATTTGGAGTAAAATGTAGTCCTGGTGAGCATTAGTAAGCTCTACTCCTATAATTAGAAGTCTAATTACCACACTATTCTTTCTAGGGTGTTATTGGTTGATCATCCCTTATCCAAAGATTCATTATCTACATTTTTTTTTTTGGGTGGTGGGGATAAGAATCATTTCAGAAAAGGGTGCCGTAGGTTTAATGCAAGGGTTCATGGGAAATGTACTTCCCGCCGTGCTTCCAGGGAAGGGAGGGACAGGCACGCTCGTTGCGTATGATTTCGGCAGCACCTCGGAGCAGGTCATTTTGGCAGCTACAGTTCTAAAAATGTTCTACATTACCTATATCCAATGTGGGCAGGTTACTTACATTTGATTTCGGTAATGCAGAACATTTATAGGGCTGGTGCTGCCCGAAATGATCCTTTAACCTAAAAAGTATCTGTTATCCAATATGCTGCTGGTCCTAAGAATTTTGGATAAGAGTTACCTGTACTAGACTCCAGCTCGGACCAGCTGACAAGGCTGAAATGTACCAAGAGGTTTTGCTTTTGTATCTGGACTTTTCATTGTAGGCAAGACCTGGACTATCTGGACTTTTCATTGTAGGCATGTCTCATCTACTAACAGAAAGGTATTTTCTGTAATGGCCTATGTTCGGAATATGAGATGGTTCTGAGCATGGCCATCCCAAAGGCCGGGCTGTTTTAGTGCCTTCTGTCCTATGTTAAATCAGTCTCAAAAACCTGTTTTTCCTCATATTTTCATATAGGTTTTCATACAAGAGGAGAGTATCAAGCCTGATAGAATTTTAATTACATTTTTTTCTATGTCCTTGATGAATATACTTCTCTTAAGTCTGCTTTAGTATCCCCATGGGCGTCACCGCTCTCTTTCTCTCTTGCAATCTATCTCTATCTTTATCTATCATTATCCGTCTTTGTCTTCTTCCTTTAGCATGGAAGTGGTCTGTAATTTGTTTGTAAAGATCTCTTGGCGAACGTACATTGTCTCCTCTCCTAAAAGCATGACATGAATGGTCAATCTTTGTTGATCCATTGTCTTGATTTCAGATCTAATTCGATTTCTGAATACCTGTGTCCATTGTGACCTCACGCACAGTATGCACAGTGGATTGTATTCCTTTATCATGTTGGCTATCTTTGAAGGATGACATTCCCTAGGTTCTCTCTAAGTGAATTTAAATGGCTTGATTGAGTAGCTGCCTTATAAGAACATACAGAAGACTTTTATCTGAATGTCAGACACTCATCAGTTTTCTTCACATAAATATATATATGTATATATGTATATATGTATATATATATATATATATATATATATATATATATATATAGTGGGAGTGGCTGACTGTCTGTGGGTGGGGACAAATGTGAAGTATTTATGTAATTTGATAAATCATTTAGAATAAGAATAAAAGCTTTTTGTTTAACCAGTTTATTGTGATTTCTTTTGTGGAGCTATGTGAAACAGTAATACAAATCAAAAATGCTGAGCTCCCATAAAGAAGTGACAATAGAGAAAGAAAGGGATGGGAGGGGGGGGTAAAATAGGGACTGTCCCTCCTAAATATGGTCACTTGGGAGGTATGCAAGTCTTTGTGTGTCTATGTCTGATGAAATGGCGCCAACACCAACTATATTGTTTTTGCCCCAAGGGGCAATAGTTGCCTGCCACCCCCTGGAGTCAAACACTTATGTTTACTTGTTTAACCTAGCATGTTCAAACTTTAAATTGTAGTAATTCTCTCCCTGTGCCTTTTAGATGTGAAGGTTTACAGTATTGTGCATCGGACAATATACCTCTTTATCCCCCTCTTCCAATGCATGGGGGATTTTTATTTTTAATTTATTTTTTGCAGCTGACACTACAAAGTGCTTATTTAATGTCTAAAAATAATTGCAATCCGCAAAATACTGAATTGGTGTAATTGATCAGCTGTTTTTAAAACATTATGTATATTATGGGTTTAAATAATTAACAGCTGCTGCACTGATATTCCACTTACTCTGCACATTTTACTATTAGAATTTACCCGTGTCAGTGACTTTTCCCAGCCTCGGGAAAATGCTTGTTTTCTTATCTATCAATCAATTAAAAATCACCATATGCTTGAAGCTTTTAAAAAAAAAAAATAATAATATCTGTATTGTACAATCTAATAATGTAATTCAAATAACTAATGCCATTTCACTTACAGAAGCCAACAGACACATATTAGTATTTTTCTATTTTGTTCTGGGGTTTATTTACAGAAAAATTATGTTAAGTAAGCATATGGCATTACTTTCCAACAATGAAAAGGGTCATTCTACCTAAATGATTTTCTGTACCTTATACATGCACTTATTTTGTTATTTTTTTCATTGAAAATAATTTCACTGGGGCTTCTTAATTCAGTGACTTCAAATAAGCAGAGCTTGGAGAGAGAGAGAGTCATGAGGCTTGCTATAACAACAGCAATACAGCTATTTCACCTCCTTTTTTTTTTTTACAAGATAAATTTACATCAGGGGTAGGCAACCTGCGGCCCTCTAGGTGTTTCCAGGACTACATTTCCCATACTCCTCGGTCAGCCTCTTAGCTGAAAGAGGATTATGGTAGATGTAGTTCATCATCAGCTGGCTGGCTGCAGATTGCCTACCCTCTGTTTACTCGATGTAGTACTGACCTAACTATATTTTTTCGTACACTGTACGTTGTGTGACCTCCTTAGGTCACTCAGCAGTACCTGAGATATGCTGCAAGTCAAATGTAAGCAATAAATGGCTTTTTATGTGTTTAAAACTATGTTTTAAATTGCTGTGGGGCTCATACTCTCGCTAAAAAAAATCATAATTTATATTAAACTGCCTCATGATGTCCTATCCCCCAACCTACGCCATAGCATGGCATGCGCCTACACATTAAAAATAATGGACAACACTGGACATTTTAAAATAAAATGCTTTTTCTGTGAAATACTATTCCCTAGATATTAACGTTTCCTTGAAGCACTTGTCTTGTTGTAGCAGTGTTCCATTTGACAACTATGCTTACTGCAGAGATTAAATCTGTCGACAGTATTTATGTGTAAGGACAGATGCTGGGCAGTGTGGGTTGGAGCTAGTACTCACATGACCAAGTCCAACAATAGTTCTTGATTGCGATTTAGTTTAGAGTTCCTACATTCAACAGCTAAATGCAGATGGAAGTGAGTATGTTATGTGACTATACATTGTGCGGAGCCAAACGTGCTGTACTTGTCTCGTTACATGAGCTCAGCTGGGCAATGAAAACTTAAATATGAGAAAACTCTCACTTTTTATCAATGCATTATGCAGGGCCAGGTCTGTTCGTGCCAGAAGTTTGTATAGTTGAGTCAGTGAGATGAAATGTTCATCTTGCCTCACCTAAACATTTTAGTGAATGGACCCCATAGTCTACATTACGTTTTTTTTTGTTTTTTTTTTATCACGAGTATGATTTACATCTCAAATCTTAATTATTTTTCAGTGTATTCAGTTCTCTTCTATTTTGGAACTCAGTCCCTTGAGCATTCTTCTTATCTTCCTTTAAGGCAGATAACTATATATTTATTTCTGCTTATACACAATTGACACTTTAATTAGGGTTACCTGGGTTCAGTATGGAAGACTTGCATGCTGCTGATTGAATTTGTTTACCTCTGGCCCAATCCAGCGAAGATCACTATCTGGAATCTTTCGGATTTTCTGCCTGTCTAGTTCCCTGCCCACCAATCACCACTTCTCATTTAAAATCTGCCAATCACTCCTTCCTTACTTCCAGCAAGATTGCCTTATTGTACAGTAGTGCATTACCAGTTTCTAGAAGCAATTACCTTCTGCATTTGATGATCATCCTCTAGTTTCTATGGCATTAGCACCTCCATCTATCACAACTACGCCCAGGTTAAAAATTTTTCTTTTTTCTCATGATCTTAATGTTTCTTTCTCAG
Source organism: Pelodytes ibericus (assembly GCA_036172795.1). Classification (NCBI taxonomy): domain Eukaryota; kingdom Metazoa; phylum Chordata; class Amphibia; order Anura; family Pelodytidae; genus Pelodytes; species Pelodytes ibericus. Next base: position 20,499,070 of record CM069858.1, on the reverse strand, counting down.
TTCATGTGGCACGTTTCAAAAACAACCTCCCCCCCCGCCCCCCAACAAAAAAACCTATTATATTTTGAAAGAGCAGTAATGAGAATAAAAATTAGACATTAGAATGCACAAATGTTCTTTCTTTCTGGTTATTCTGATATTACATACCATGATCTACTTGTACTTTAAAAATCCAGATCCAAACTACAGCTAGGAGAATCATGATGTACTCTGTTTATGTTGTTTCAGAACTTTAAATCCAATTCACCCTCCATGGTTTCAGACATCCCCGGCTTTAGAAAGATTCTTCCTCGTTCCGATTACATCCTGATACCAAAGAGATCCCCTGGTGAAGACAGGGTGGTCCGTCCACAGATGGAACTCTGTGTGACTCAGCCCCAGGGCACAGGGGTTATGGCTGCGTCATCTGGGGCATCTCAGAATGGCGAACAGAATGTGCTGTCTTTGGACACTGGCCAAGTCAGCCTTTCCGAGCAGTGCATTGACATCGAGGGCATAACTGAAGAAGGAGCGAGCTTCATTTCCACCGACGTAGTGCAAGAACTTCTTCCCGGTGAAGTTTTCTCTCACTACACTGGGTCAATGGAAAATAAATTGGGTGGAGACATTATTCTTGATGATGCAACCTTGGAGATTGGGGAGACAAATCCTTTTCAAGCAACAAGTATGGTCATTGAAGAAAATGGGGGAATATCTGTGGCACAGTCAGACGTTCCTCCAGGCATGTCGGTACTGACCGTTATGGCAATTCAGGTGTGCATTCTACTGATCAATTGCCTGAACAGGATCTACCCAAGTGTGATCATTGTTTGCTGTTTATTGTAACTTGTTTTGAATGGTTTCTCGGCAACTTCTATTTTGTTACAGTTGTATGTTCTACATTTTGTTTTGACTCACAGGAAACAGAGGAGAGCTGCGCCCCAGCTCCCACCTCTGAGTATTTTATGATTCCAATGGCAAGTCGTCCTACCATCGAGACACCCCGATCTGTTAAACTGGTATGAGAACAAACATAATCTTCAGTTACCCCTGCTTACTGCTTCCGAGCATGCACGTGTAGACGTTCGTTTTATTGGTCAATACTTATCGGTTTTTGACTTATATGTGTCTGTAGCAAGGTGGCTAGTCAGAAGGTGCTCGCCTTACCTTGACGGTTTCTTGTCTGATGATGTAAAAATGTTTTTTTAGTAAAACATAACCTTGGTGCAGTAGGGTAGTAGACAATGTGAGCATCCAAGAAAATGATTGGTTATCCATTGTACCTTCTAGAGATGTATCCAGCTCCAACCACTAGTATTTTTCTTAATTTAAATGTCACACAAATCTGCACTGATCTAAAACAATGAATATGAAGATGCTGGTCCCTGGTGGACCTCCCCAGCACAAAATGTCCAGAATATGAAATACTGAATAGTCCAATAAGAATGCACTTTCTCACGGAAGGAAATTTCTACCAATGCTGGTATAACGGTAGCTTCTCTTTTATTTATTATAGCTTTTTTGTAGCTTTATTAAGAAATGTGTAGCAATAAACATTTTTCTTACTTGGTTCTGCAGGCCTCCACCTACACCAGGAGGGGACGTGGGAACTGCACTAACCCCAGCTGCTCCTTCACATACGTTACCCGACACAAACCTCCCAAGTGTCCTCTCTGTAATAACTTCCTTGGCGGAAAATGGATTCCAAAGGTAACAACATGTCATTTGAATATTTCTTTTATCCTTGTTTGTTTTCTCTGAGAAGCATTGACGATCTTGGTGAAATCCATGTCTTGCCAAGTTTCCAATACATGTTTGTCTAGTGGAACTTAAAAAAAGGTTAAACTGGACAAATAAATAGTTTGAGAATAAATATGTGTTTGTTTCTTCCTTAATCTGTTTAGGCAAAACAAATAAAAGAAAAATGTCCAAGTACCTCGAAAAATGCAACCCAGCTGCCCGAAAATCCAAAGACACAAGATCAAAGTTCCATCATTCAGAGAAGGTCCAAGTCAACCGAAGAAAATAACGAGGCAGTAAGCCAGCTTCTTCACGCCTCTTCACCAGCAGAGGAATGGGAAGAGGTCATCATTTCAGACATACACGTATTGCCTAAAAATATGGACTGCAACCCGGAAGGAATAGTTTTTAGCAAAGAGCAAAGCGTGACCGTGGAGGTCGAGACATCAGAAAAAAGTGAGAACAATGACACCAAGAGTAACACACAGTCTTTGGTGGAACGCGTTAACACGACTTGCCAGATCTCCAGTGCACAGTAAGTTACGTCTTCTGGAAGTATGTTTATATCCTCGTGGCTCATACATAATAAGCTGACAGTCACACCATAGTAAAAACATATCTGACCAAAGTGATCTTCATATGCAAAGCAAACTAGGACGTTGGTACTCCACCTCATGGTAGAAACATTCATTGGTGTAAACCAAACATTCTTAATCCCTTCCGGGAACTGTTTTGTTTTTATTGATGCCAATTACATTTGGCAGTGCCAGTCTGGGCAAGGCTGTATATAAGTGGTCCAGGCCATGCACCAATGTGATGCGAGTAGCTCTTCATAATATTGGCCACTAAATCAAATACCAATTAGTTTTTTCAGATTTTGCAATTAAAAAGTACCCATGACCTGAACATTTCATTACATAAGTCTGTTTAAAACTGTATTGTCAGCAGATTAATATTTTATCCTAACCATGCTGTAGTTGTAATTATTATCTTATGAGTAGAAATTCCGCAGATGAACTAAATGCTCCCAGAATTCCTTTGTGCGAAAGAGAAAAATGATGCAATGCTCCCACTGTACCCAAACAAAAATAAGTGGTTCACCAGGAGCCTTTCACTGAATTTTCAAATAAAAATGCTGAGCAGCTTTAAAAATAACTGTAAATTAGTAAATTAATGATAAAAGTGGTGTATTACGGTACAAAAAAAATCCCACTTGAACTTTTTAAGTCCGATTTTTAAATTTTGCTGCTATTTTATCATTTTAACTGCATTTCGACAGATTTATAAAACTGCAATATTTAACCCCTTGCTGACATTGGACGGACTAGGTCCAGGACGTCTGGCAAAGTGTTGCTGACATTGAACGTAGTAGTCCGTCCTGCGGCAAAACAAAGTAGGTGGGAAAAAAACACACAAAAAATTGTACCCAAAACTTTGACAAAGCCTGGTGGTAGAATTAGTGCATCAAAAGTGTTACAATACCACCATTTTAAATAGCCTAGGATGTCTACTTTTAAATAACATATGGTTCGATTGGGTAAAATAAACTTACTGGCTTCAAAAATGTCTCAAATGGTTTGCAGGTTTTCTGCACGTCAAAATTCCAAGTTGGAAACCAAAAACTGTACCTCCAAAATGTGGCCTTTTAGCCTCCAAACAACCCAACAAACCTATGCATGGGTGGTATCCCCTGTACTCAGGAGAAATAGTAGAATCTATTTAGCAGGTTTTTTCATTAGATTTTGTAGATGAGTAAAAACTTTTTCAAACAAATTCAGAAACTTTGTGTGTTTTTTCACCATAGTTTTTTTATTTATTTAAATATTATACTATAGAAGATGATCAAAAATCCCTTCTTGTCCCGATAAAAACAAAATATAATTTGTGTGGGTACAGCAAATGACAAAGAAGAAAATTACAGCTAAACACAAACAGCACAGAAATGTTAAAATACCTTTTGTCCAGAATGGACAAAAATGTTCCAAAGGGTCTGTCCTTAAAGGGGTTAATAATTTAATGCAATTTAAACTTAATGGGTGTTGTATTGGTGTGGAACTCTGTGATAGTTTTGCAAACTAAAAATTCTCAGGTTTATTTAGGAATTATTATTTTTTTAACCTTGTCTTCATTTAAGGAAGCAAGGGTTAAAACATAAAGTTTAATGGTCCTTGAATGCTACTCATTTTATCGACCTTGCAAGGTTGGAGGGCTAATTACTGCTCACAATAAAGCACCAGTTTTGTAGAATAAAAAAACTAAATAACTACTATCTCAGAACATTGTCTTGTCTGTTTTTAGGTCACATGATTGCATTAAACGTCTGCGTGATCCTATATATTCTGCACGAGAATTGAATTGTGCCATTTGAGAATAAATCGTGGCAAAGTGGGAAATAAAAATTGCAATTGTGGCTCCTTCTTCCATATGTAAAAAAAACAACCGTATGGCTAAAGGAATCCTAATAGATATAGAGACAGCACCATTATTTGGACGTAAACCGCATTTGTATATACATGAACTTGTTTTCTCCCATTTTATAAAATGGCTGCTTTCTTCTAGGTTAGAAACTCCATCTCCTTCATCAGCGCACAAAGCACCGGAAGCCAAGTGTACGATGAGATCCCGGGTAACCTCACTGGCAGCTGCTAGGCCTATACGAGCCATCCTACCAGCCCCTGCCAACACAAGTAGGAGTGTCACTGCAAAATGCATGAGTGGCGGACTAACTATCATTAAAACTGGTAAGCAGCCATTAATATATGTGTTATTCTGGAGCCATAGTAATGTTAGGGTCCCATTATTTTTCTTGGGCTATCCACCAAACATTTGACTCTCCAAATACTAAACTGATACACGATTACCCACAACTAAATTTTAGTGCTTCTATGGGAATCAGGCAGCTTGGTCTGGTCGGCGACTGGCTATCTCTGCTAGCTAACTAGGTCCGCTCAGCTGATCCCACGCAAAAACAAGGGTCTCTCTTTGTGCTAGAAGAGAGAAAACTCCGCTAAATTCAGACCCTGATCAGACAAGCGGAGCGAACACCCATTCTCATTGGTTGTGCGCATGCGCCAGACCTGCTATGTCTCAGCTGTGAGACACAGCAGAGCGTTAACCCGCCTGTATCTATTAAGACACACAACGGGTTTATTTAGGATTTTTTTTTTTTTTTAACCTTGGCTTCATTTAAGGAAGCAAGGGTTAAAACATAAAGTTTAATGGTCCTTGAATGCTACTCATTTTATCGACCTTGCAAGGTTGACCTTGCTGGGAATGGAACTTCCAACTCTGAGATTTAAACGGTTACTGGAGTTGGAGGATTTATCAGCCTAGCAATCAGTTGAAGAATTCGTCCAGTTAATGGTTCTGAGATTGAAAAATGAGCACCATTAAGTTGGCTAATGACAACATCTATTATCTGAGTCTGTTACATCGCAGTGCATTGGCTAAAAGAGCCTTGAGTCCCCTTGGGGAGAAATTGTCATTTGCAGCACATTGTTTGACTTCTCACCCTGGGAATCACTTAGTGAGATGTTTTTCTCCAGCCCAAGCTTTGTATTTCTCCTTTCCCATCTGTGAAGTTTAAACATCACTTTCCACCTGTAGAATATTGTGTCCTATTCTCTGAGTTGCAGGTGAGATGAACATTTCATCTCACTGACATAATATACATCGTGCAGGGACAAACCTGCTGGGTTTTACCTGCTAGAAGAACTCAGCTGGCCATGGATAATCAAAGCAATCTTTAAAATCTCTCACATTATGCAGGGGCCAACTCTTCTAGCAGGAGATGCTCACCAGGTTTGTCTAGCAGGTGATACTCACCAGGTTTGTCTAGCAGGTGATACTCACCAGGTTTGTCTAGCAGGAGATGCTCACCAGGTTTGTCTAGCAGGAGATGCTCACCAGGTTTGTCTAGCAGGAGATACTCACCAGGTTTGTCTAGCAGGAGATGCATCCAGGTTTGTCTAGCAGGAGATGCTCACCAGGTTTGTCTAGCAGGTGATGCTCACCAGGTTTGTCTAGCAGGAGATGCTCACCAGGTTTGTCTAGCAGGAGATGCTCACCAGGTTTGTCTAGCAGGAGATGCTCACCAGGTTTGTCTAGCAGGAGATGCTCACCAGGTGTGTCTAGCAGGAGATACTCACCAGGTTTGTCTAGCAGGAGATGCTCACCAGGTTTGTCTAGCAGGAGATGCTCACCAGGTTTGTCTAGCAGGAGATGCTCACCAGGTTTGTCTAGCAGGAGATGCTCACCAGGTTTGTCTAGCAGGAGATGCTTGTCATGTTTGTCACAATGCATAATTAAGTCTCTGAGATCGAATGTTCTTCTTGCCTCAACTCCGCAGTAGGAGAGCAGGGCATTAAAAAGATGGCAAGATGTCAGCGCTACTCATAGAGGCATTGTACTTTTTCTCTACAACCTCTTTTACATCACACAAAATACATCCACGTTATCTGTACCCTGTATATAAAATCTTTATATTCTGAGATGGAGATTTGGTGATGGTTCTTATATTGCGCTCATTTTTGGTAATATATTTCTGCAAAGCTGGAGTTGGGAAGCACATACCTTTAAAAAAAAAAAAAAAAAACATACGCCACTCCAGGGTCTAAAAGACATGTAGAATTTATTCAATGACAAAAGCAGCAAAACGTGGTGAGGTTACAGCAGATACTTGACGCAAGTTTCTGCTGTAACCTACAACTCTCTGCTGCTTTTGTCACTGAAGAAACGCTACACTTCTTTTGTCATATGTTACATTTTTTTATGGTGAATATTTATGCCGATCATCAATGGAGTTACTTCTGAGCATATGGGGTTTGAAGCAATATCCCGTTCATTTTTTTCCCCGTGCGCGTGACTTTCCGTCAAAAGTATGGAGCCCAGGGTTTGGAATCCCATAAAGCACACTCCTTTACTCTCTCACTTTATTGGCATTAAAGAACGATGTATCCATCTCCACAGCTGTATAACAAACATATTGCTATCTTTCCTACTTTCCACAGAGACCCCGAATTCCATCAGTGCATCCGGTCTAAAGCCAAGTACTTTGAAGCAGCTTGGGCATTCAATTGTCCATCCGCAGCCAATAACTCAAGAAATCATGGTAAATACCTTTTATTTGCGAGAAGCTTAATCTCTTTATGTTTGAAGCTGGGCAGCACTAGATTCTCCCCCCCCCCCCCCCCCCCCACGCTTAAAAACACTAAACAAATCATTCAAAACTATTGATTTTTCATAACTTTCAAAAAAGTGAATAAATTAACAAAACTATAAATATATATATAAAGTTTTGATAACATTTTCTTCCTTTTTGAAGTCGTTCTGTCATTGTTTTCATCACAGTATTGTGACGGTTTATCAATAAACTGGTAAGATTAATGACCGGTGCACGGTATATATACCTCTTTATGCAAAAATGCTGGATAGCCGGTAGGAGCTATAGGAGGTTTATAGTCTGGGGAAAAAAAAAAAAAAGATGGCAAGTTGCTTGGGCTCAGGGAAGGAAACTGCAGAGGTGGTGGTTGATATAGAAGGATAAGGGCTTTATTTATGAAAAGAGGCAATTGAGAAGGGAATTTCAAACTTAAGGCCAAAGTAGCCAAGTTGGAAAAATTCTCCTACACTGAGCCCAGACAGCTTGCCTTCTTTTTTTCATGAATAAAGCCCTTATACGCCCAATGTGTCTCCGTCCAAACTTGTGGAAACACACACAGCAGGAGCCTGCACTGGACTGGTGAGTCCTTAATATACCAGGTTAACATACTGATGTGTTAAAAACAGCTACTTATCGGAACTTGAAAGGTCAAGACCCCAAAAACCAGGACTGTCCTGGCAAATCTGGGACTGTTGGCAGGTATGAGTAATGTATATGAAGAATGGGCCCCCATTGCAGAAAAGTAGTGGCTATTAACACTAAGGAACTAAAGCAAGCATTTGATAGGCATAAAGCTATCATGAACTTAAAGGACAACTGTAGCACAAAAATGAACTTATGTTTAATTGAAAAACTGTATCGAGTTTAAATGATTTATGAAGAACATCTTTAATGAAAGAACACAAATAAATTCCATTATTGAGCCTTCTTTACTCCATATAGTTCTTTCAGGGGGCAGCCATTGTACTTGTTTAGTATCTTGGGTCAGATCTTCACTCACCTTGGTTCAGATGAAGAAAGATCTGACCCATCTGACCAAAGATTCTAAACAAAATGTCTGCCTCCTGGTGGAGTTTTATGAAGTAAAGATGGCTCAATAAGGTACTTTATTTGTATTCTTTCATTAAAGCATTTCTATATAAAATGCCTACACTTGATGCAATCCTTTCATTAAACAAAACTTAATTTTTTTGCTTCAGTTGTCCTTTAAGACAAGACAAAGGACCCCGAAAAGTAGGCTGACCAGCTCTTTTCTGTTACCAAAAACAAACAAACAGGTGATCTACACACCACCATTAGACTCCCATGCACATGCAAACCATAAAGGCTCTATTTGCCTGTCAAATGTTTCCAATTTCTTTATACGTGTAAGTATTTACCATTGGGCTGACCTGTCGGCTTTACCCATTCTCTCTCTCCATCGTTCTCGTCTCATCCGATCAGCATTCTTTAGCAGTGTCTATCCCCGACATCTGGCTGTTAGAATTCAGTGTGATCTTTAAACTGACAGGTATAATGAACACAGGCCAATTGCTCATTTGGAAGCATGAAAACCTTCAAGAATTCCAGCTAATTCAGTATGTCACAGACTTTTAATGAGGGAGAAATAAAATGTCTTTTTATTCCTGTCTGATAAACAGATTGTATTGGTTGTAATGCCACCAGCAGTGATTTAATACATCTGCAGTACCACCGTTTCATTAAATGATAATCCCATTTCTATAATCTATTGTAATCCCGTTTTATTGACATGTTGTGTTTATTTTATACGGTAAAGAATGGATTTTGTGAATTCACTAATTAGCCGATTGGGGGGGCGGAGATCTGCCCCCCCCCAAAAAGTCACATGATCTTTTATTTCGATTCTGTGTCTTATATGTGGTGTAAAGTCAATAGATTTTTTGTTATGATCCAAAGATATTAATGTTTTAATGAGATTCTTCTGTTCTAATAAGAGACTCCATTTCACAAAGCTTTCTTGTAGAGATGTTGCTGAGCTCCCAGTAACCCATTTAACACTTTGCGTTCAGAGACACATTTGCATGTCAAAAGATTGTTTTATTTGAAAAACAAAAAACACAATCACACAAAGTGTGTAAATTGAGGCACTGCGTGGTTATTAGGGTGGTTAACTTTGTCCCCTGACCGACTCACTCCCCTTGGCCAATTAAACATGAATATCTTGGGGAAATTACATCATAGAAACATATTTCATCATTTTATACTTCTTTACGTCTCCATTGTTATAAGAACCTTTTTGGGGGGGGCTTTAACTAGTAGAATAATTGTAGTTTGAGGAAGCAAGGCTTCGGTGTGATGTCTTCGCCAGAGACCTCCATATTGCAGTGTGAAGATGGAGTTCTCTGTTCTTAAAACTTATAACCATTAAGGTGACTTTTCTTTTGTGCATCATAAATGACGTAGTAGCAGTTGGCGGTGATGATGATAATGACCAATCTTGTTTGGTCTGGTTCCCTTTCTATGTAGGTAAAGAGTGAAGCCCAGGGACCTGTGGCACAACCCCAGCTAAAAGTTGTGACTGAAGCCTTCCCGACTTACAAATACAGCAGCCCAGTGACCTTGGTAAGCCCTCTGGCCATTCACGGGCCAGATTTGTTGTGGGATGAACAGTAATGTAATACCATGGTTGTGGATGTGTGTGGTGCATTGTGGGTATCAAATCTCTTTATGGCTAATTAAAAGCTATTTGTGACATTTGGTAAGTCATTTTGATTAAGAAGAATGCATTTTATTTATTAAAACTAAAACATAAACACATTTTAAACACACTATGCAATATGTTCTATTGCTTGGAAGCTCTGTGATATACTCATACGCATCTAAAATTCTGAGGTCCACCAGAGGAGAAAAGAGAGGCCGAGTGATTTGGGGCAAAAATAGAGATTGTGCCTCCTATATCAGGACACTTGGGGAGGCATGGGGTGTGATTTTTGCTGTCATAAGAATATTTTTATATGTTTCCAAAGGTCCATTTGCGCTAGAAATTTCATCAAAGCCTCACAAATAATGCCAACCAAAGCCTTTCAAAAATAAAATTTTTTTATTATTTATTTTCAATCCGATGCTGGATTGATGTAAGGCTTCAAAGGGACTCCATCACCTAAACATGGTTTTAACTGTAAAAGTAGAAGAAAAAAAAGATCAATGCATTGTGTGCCAATTAGGAAGCAAATCCATAGAATAAGAGTTGTCTGTTTATGACATCACCTTGTGGCTTGAAAAGTAGATGACACATTTCCTGTTGAAAGTAGCTCATTTGAATATAGAGCCACAGGTGGTGTCAAAAGCACGAGACACATTTTCGTCTTAATGTATACATTTGCTCACAATCCTGCTGAAATAATGTGTAGATCATGCTCTACGTTTACAGAATAAACAATGTTTAGGTGACGGGGTTTCTTTAATTGTTCCTATTGTAAGACTTGGCATGATCCATAACCCACACAATATGCTAATGTGTTTGTAGAAAACCTGCGATAAGGCAATAAAGAAAAACATTTTTACAGAAATATATAAAAATGTATATTTTTGTTACTTTTGTCATTGCTGGGTTCACAGGCCAAGAAAGAAGGTTGCATTGAATTTTTTTAGAATTCATTTTCTCTTACAGGAAAACAAAATGTGTATTGTATGAACAATGCAGAATCCATTATCAACACAAATACTTAATAGATGGCAAATTATAGTTCTTTTTACACAATTTAGCTGAATGAGAATTAAAATGTATATTCTCTTTTTAAAGGACAACTAAACTTATATAGAAGTACAAGTGAAGAAGTTATTGTACGTAGTGTAGAGGATAAACTGGTATGTACTTTTGAAAATACAAGGCAGTATATCCTCTGACCGGCAGCTGCCTTGGGAAGCAGGCAGCCCGGTATGTTCAGCGACTGTCTCTCTCTGCTAGTGCTCCCACTCTGATATGCTGTGCGACACTGGTTGCCTATGCCAGCCTCCAGACTGGCTGTGTCTCAGCTGTGATACACAGCCTAGTGTAACCCCCCGTGTATCTCTTAAGTAAGGCGAGGGCACTTTTTCTGAGCATTTACTGTGAAAGAAACTTTGCCCAATATTCAAGCAATTATGTTAATTTTTTTTAGCCCTGCATGTAAGCTTACAATAGATAGCAAATATAAATTTGTAATTTACCATACAATGATAAGTTTACTAGCAGAGACACTGTCTGGGGAGATCAGAAGATCTCCCCTCACCAGCCCTCTGCACTGCCGCACGGAAAGATTTGGGGAGGGTGAAGATCTGCATAGCTCAGTAAGAGCTTCTAGCGCTCCCCGCATGTGATGATGATTCAGCGCATCACAATGTGCAGGGAGCACGAGCAGCAACTTCAAGTAAGAAGGGAGGGGGAGAGAAAGAACAGATGGGAGAGTGAACAGATATGGGGGGGGGGGGAGTGAACAGATATGGGGGAAGAAAGAGAGAGAACATATATGGGGGAGAGAGAAAATATATGGGGAGAGAGAGAACAAATATGTGGGGAGAAGAGAGAGAGCAAATATTGGGGGGAGAGAGATAATCGATATGGGGGAGTAGGAAGACAAACATGGGGGGTGGGGAGAGAAGAGAGACAGACATGGGAAGGGAGAGGAAAGAGACAGACATGGGAAGGGAGAGGAGAGAGACCGACATGGGAAGAGAGAGGAAAAAGACAGGTGTGGGGGGTGCCATGGAGGTTGCCCGCACAGGGCATCTGAACACTTAAGACTAGCCCTGCCTAGAAGTTTCAAATCTGATCACAACATTGTGTCACAAATATTTGTGACGCTGTAGAAAATTTCATCTAACACACCCAGGAAACTAAAATGTTTTGTGAAATATACCTAGGTAAAAGTGTGGATATGCAGTGTATAAAGTAAAAAACTGCCTAGGATATATACTGTAAAGGGGAAAAACTACCTAAGATATATACTGTATAAGGGGAACAACTGCCTCGGATATATACTGGATAAGGGGAAAAACTGCCTAGGATATATACTGTAAATGGGAAAAACTGCCTCGGATATATACTGTATAAGGGGAAAAACTGCCTCGGATATATACTGTAAAAAGGAAAAATTGCCTCGGATATATACTGTATAAAGGAAAAAACTGCCTAGTATATATATACTGTATAAGTGAGAAACTGCCTAGGATATATACTGTAAAGGGGAAAACTGCCTAGGATATATACTGTATAAGGGGAAAAACTGCCTTGGATATATACTGTATAAAGGAATAAACTGCCTAGGATATATATACTGTATGCCTACTGATTTTGAACAAATAAAATATTGTGCCTTTAATAATTTATTTTACAATGTAATACAAGTAACATATTCTTAGAATGATTTGATTTTTATTTTATATATACGTTCCTTTCCCCTCAGGATCTAGGATTGGCTACACAGAGAGGCAGGGGGAGGTGTAAGAACCCATTTTGTAATTACATGTATACCAATAGACATAAACCAAAAACCTGCCCCAGCTGCGGTTCTAACCTATCAAAGGACAAAGCAGAGAAAGTACCCCTGGTTGTAACAGTAAGTACCTACTACATCACGTGCTTTTTTTAAAATTATGATAACATAATTAATTGCATAATTGTCAACAGTCCCATATTTGTCAAGACAGTTCTATTTCTTTGAGTACTGTCTCATCAAATTCAAACATCACTTTTGTGACGTCACGCAACATAACGTCATTCGACGAGACCCCACCCCCTTTTTATAGCCACTCCCTTCTTATAGCCACTCCCTTCTTATAGCCACCCTCTTTTTGCCCCGAGAATCCATTCTGAGATGCTGGCTGGTATTTTATTGTAGTAACTTCCCATGTTCCAGTTTACTCACTCCCTTTTCCTAAGGTGCCCAGACCTGATTTGATGAGTAGTTATTTTAATTAAATGTACTTTCTTATTTCCACTGTAATAAGATATATTTTCAATCCACCAGTGACCTGACCAATAGTATCAGCGTAACTTTTCTCCATCTCACGGTGTCTGTTTATTGGTCTGTTCTCCAGGAATCTCAGGTTTGTGTTCAGAATGAGACGGTTATCAGTGAACCTCTGACGCAGTCTCAGAAAGAAACCCAGAGACAATCCACACTCCAACTGCTTCGTAAAACGGTACAAATCCCCGAGAACGAATGTGAACTTGCAGAGACTTTCGTTCTCATCCAGGAGCTCAATAGCTTCCACCTTGTCCTGTCTAACGTCAGTGATGGCACAATGACTATTGAGGAAACCTCATGGGCCAACTTTTATGAGTCACCCGCTAACCGGTGCCTGCTCTGTGGAACAGCCTTATACAAGGGGGAGAAAAAGTAAGAACTGTAACTTTTCATTACACTTTCATTGTTACTATTATCTAAAACCAGTGAGATAGCTTAGTTGGTAACTGAGACGACAGAGCCTATTAATACCTCAAGGTCACAGGCTGGGCCGCCATTAGAAATTTCAGGGCCCCTTACTGAAAAAAATGATTGTCCCCTCCCCCCCCTGGATAGTTTATCCATTAATAGCAATTGATAGTTTGTCCATTAATAGCCACTGATAATTTGCTCATTAATAGCCACTGATAATGTGTCCATTAATAGCCCACTGATAATTTGTCTATTAATATCCCACTGATAATTTGTCTATTTATAGCCATTGATAATTTGTCCATTAATATGCCACAGCCAATACTTTCCCAGTACTTACCTGGATGCTGCTCGTCCTCTGCAGTCTCCTCCGCACGGTACTTCCACATTAAGTCTGGAAGCTTTTTTTCTTATCTTGTAAAAACTTCCAAGTAAAGCTTTTCTGTGTTGATCACACACTACGACTAGATTTGTCTCTCCCTCTGTGGCTAGATTAGGCTCTCCCTCTGTGGCTAGACCTGGGCCTCCCTCTGTGGCTAGACCTGGGCCTCCCTCTGTTTCTACACCTGGGCCTCCCTCTGTTTCTACACCTGGGCCTCCCTCTGTTTCTACACCTGGGCCTCCCTCTGTGGCTAGACCTGGGCCTCCCTCTGTGGCTAGACCTGGGCCTCCCTCTGTGGCTAGACCTGGGCCTCCCTCTGTGGCTAGACCTGGGCCTCCCTCTGTGGCTAGACCTGGGTCTCCCTTGTGGCTAAACCTGGGTCTCCCTTTGTGACTAGACTTGAGCCTCCCTCTGTTTCTAGACCTGTGCCTCCCTCTGTTTCTAGACCTGTGCCTCCCTCTGTTTCTAGACCTGGGCCTCCCTCTGTTTCTAGACCTGGGCCTCCCTCTGTTTCTAGACCTGGGCCTCCCTCTGTTTCTAGACCTGGGCCTCCCTCTGTTTCTAGACCTGGGCCTCCCTCTGTTTCTAGACCCTGGCCTCCCTCTGTTTCTAGACCTGGGCCTCCCTCTGTTTCTAGACTTGAGCCTCCCTCTGTGGCTAGACCTGGGCCTCCCTCTGTTTCTAGACCCTGGCCTCCCTCTGTTTCTAGACTTGAGCCTCCCTCTGTTTCTAGACCTGTGCCTCCCTCTGTTTCTAGACCTGTGCCTCCCTCTGTTTCTAGACCTGGGCCTCCCTCTGTTTCTAGACCTGGGCCTCCCTCTGTTTCTAGACCTGGGCCTCCCTCTGTTTCTAGACCTGGGCCTCCCTCTGTTTCTAGACCTGGGCCTCCCTCTGTTTCTAGACTTGAGCCTCCCTCTGTGGCTAGACCTGGGCCTCCCTCTGGTTGATCTCTACATGGTTGTTATGTTACACGTTGCTACTTTTGTTTTACAGCTCATTGGCTGGAACTCAAGATTGCTGGCTCTTAACAGCTAATCGTCTGCAAGTCGTAACTGCCCAGCTTAAGATGTGCTTGAGCACAGAGTGTCTGGCCATTCACAGCTTCAATGATATTTACACTGGTAAGTTGTATACACATGATCTAAACACTACTTTGTTGATGCCTGTTTTTATGCATTATATGGTGGGCTTCTTGACGTCCTGGTCTCAGTGGCAGATTTCCAAGCAAGGTACCATCTATCCCCACCTCCTACCTTGAAAATATTCCATTACTGTCACAGCACCTGCTGTCTAATCACTTTTCACATCCCCAAACTGCCCACTTCTTACAGCCATTTGCTCCATATATCTGTCACTGCTCCACCAATGTGAAAATAGCACATTAAGTATAGTGGGAAGGGATTAAAAATGCAGTATTGCTATGTAGCCAAGAATGGACCATTAATATCACAGCACCACTTTTATACACAATGCCCATAGAATCAATGAACGGACAAGCGAACTGCAAAAATCAGGCATTGATAGCTGAGTTGGAAAGACTGGATAGAGTTCGAAAGACTGGAATTTTTCTAGCTCTACTAGTAATGTCTGAGATTTGCCGTCCACTTTTCAGTTCACCACAATCCACGTTTTAGGGATTATTCCCCAATGTGTCACAAAAATAACATTGTATTCTTAATAATGTGTGTATTTCTGGAAGGTGTATAATAATTGGAGGAGTTCTGAAAACTAAAGTTAAAAAAAGTCAGGAACTCTGCGCTCTCTTGCTTCAGTGGTTTCTTTTCAACTATAAAGGTGATCACTGAAGCAAGTGAGTGCGCTTTGACCAGTGTTCTCTTGGAGGCGCAGTTGACCAGTGTTCTCTTGGAGGCGCAGTTGACCAGTGTTCTCTTGGAGGCGCAGTTGACCAGTGTTCTCTTGGAGGCGCAGTTGACCAGTGTTCTCTTGGAGGCGCAGTTGACCAGTGTTCTCTTGGAGGCGCAGTTGACCAGTGTTCTCTTGGAGGCGCAGTTGACCAGTGTTCTCTTGGAGGCGCAGTTGACCAGTGTTCTCTTGGAGGCGCAGTTGACCAGTGTTCTCTTGGAGGCGCAGTTGACCAGTGCTCGCTTGGAGGCGCAGTTGACCAGTGTTCTCTCGGAGGCGCAGTTGACCAGTGTTCTCTCGGAGGCGCAGTTGACCAGTGCTCGCTTGGAGGCACAGTTGACACGGGCTCGCTTGGAGGCAGAGTTGACACGGGCTCGCTTGGAGGCACAGTTGACACGGGCTCGCTTGGAGGCACAGTTGGCACGGGCTCGCTTGGAGGCACAGTTGACACGGGCTCGCTTGGAGGCACAGTTGACACGGGCTCGATTGGAGGCACAGTTGACAAGTGCTCGCTTGGAGGCACAGTTGATCAGACTAGAAGCTGGAATTACTTGTTTTATAAAGGACAGTTGTGAAGTACTAAAAATTGGAGAAATCACCATGGAAACCAATAAAAGGTCACCACTGATTACTCAACTATTACAATTTTGCCCTAGAATTCACAATTTCAAATAAACCCCACTGAGTTGTGAATCTAACCAAAAATGAACACAGAAGCGAGCTTTGTACAAATGGGTTTTCATTCTAAAGTACTTAACATATCTTATGTTATTAAACAGGCAGCTTAAATGGCAATAGGTTTTCCTCTGGTGAATTATCTACTCCAGGAATGCAGTTCTAAATGGCACTTGTTGAATATAAAGTCATCTGAGTTTAATGAAATCCACAGTAAATTGAGTTCTAGTTCAGGGGGCACTTTACAAGGGATGGTAGATATATGTCAGCCGTATATCAGTGAGAAAAATAATCTATCGTCTAATCTATGCTCTAACTTTAAATTAACTGCAAAGACTCCCAACAGCACGCAATCTGACATACCTAAATCCGTTTTTTCTCTCTCGCGTTCCCCAAGGCCTTTTCAACGTGGGGAACAAACTTCTTGTCAGCCTAGACCTCCTTTTCTCCATCCGTAACCAAATTAAGTTAGGAGAAGACCCTAAGGTGTCTGTGAGTCATATCCTGGAGTCGGTACAGGAGCAGACAGGTAAGGTCATGTGCCCAGGTGACTGCTGATCAAACATTGCCTGTGTCTGAACAAAAAAAAAAGTCTGGCGTCCATTTATAGCTGATGGGCCCTGGCACTGCTAATTATCTCCATCTAGACATTTATTACAATAATATTTTAATTATTATGTCTTACCTATGAGAATCTTAAAGGTAAAATGAACATTACTATATAGAATTGCATTTGATTACATAAAGTTGTCTATATACTACACGGGAAATTAAAATGGGCCTTATCTTTATTATTATTATTAGCCCACATTATAGCTTATTTGTGTTATCTTGTCTGCAGAGTTCTATAGTTGTTCCAGTCGTGTTCCATTTATTAATGGATTTGCTTTAAGATCCCTTTCATCAGCTATACACCATTAACTTAACCTTTTTTGTTAATATCCACAAAGGCTAATCATTGTACTTATAAAAGAAAACCACTAGCAGATAATAACAGTAATATGAAACTTTCCCCTCGATTTTGTTTACATTTATTTTTATATGTGAGGGATATTGCATGTATTGTGTTTAGACATTTTTATCTGCAGTTTTGTATTGGACTCGATATTGCATATACTGGGTATATATATACATATTCTGTAATCCTATTGGGCATGTGCTTGCAGCAGTAGAGCATTTATATATTCTGTATTTTCTATTTTTAAAATTTATGTTTCCTTTAGTTAAAGCTCAATGTAAAAGTATCTATTATGCAAAACATTTCTATCCCCAAACAAAGGGTTTTTGAGATGTTCATGACTTGTTGTAGAATCCCTGACAGATTACTTGTGTCCAAGTTTCCTACTATTATCATCAGGTTGTCCAAATTTTGGAAATAAAAAAACTGAGACTACTATTAGCAATACAAAATTGTATTTTGTTTATTTTGTTTATTTATCCCCCATGTCTGCTGTCTCTCTCCTATCATTATCCATCCCATGTCTGCTGTCTCTCTCCTATCATTATCCATCCCATGTCTGCTGTCTCTCTCCTATCATTATCCATCCCATGTCTGCTGTCTCTCTCCAATCATTATCCCCCATGTCTGCTGTCTCTCTCCTATCATTATCCCCCATGTCTGCTGTCTCTCTCCTATCATTATCCCCCATGTCTGCTGTCTCTCTCCTATCATTATCCATCCCATGTCTGCTGTCTCTCTCCTATCATTATCCATCCCATGTCTGCTGTCTCTCTCCTATCATTATCCATCCCATGTCTGCTGTCTCTCTCCTATCATTATCCATCCCATGTCTGCTGTCTCTCTCCTATCATTATCCATCCCATGTCTGCTGTCTCTCTCCTATCATTATCCATCCCATGTCTGCTGTCTCTCTCCTATCATTATCCATCCCATGTCTGCTGTCTCTCTCCTATCATTATCCATCCCATGTCTGCTGTCTCTCTCCTTTCATTATTCCCCATGTCTGCTGTCTCTCTCCTTTCATTATTCCCCATGTCTGCTGTCTCTCTCCTTTCATTATTCCCCATGTCTGCTGTCTCTCTCCTTTCATTATTCCCCATGTCTGCTGTCTCTCTCCTTTCATTATTCCCCATGTCTGCTGTCTCTCTCCTTTCATTATTCCCCATGTCTGCTGTCTCTCTCCTTTCATTATTCCCCATGTCTGCTGTCTCTCTCCTTTCATTATCCCTCCATGTCTGCTGTCTCTCTCCTATCATTATTCCCCATGTCTGCTGTCTCTCTTCTATCATTATTCCCCCCTGTGTCTGCTGTCTCTCTCCTATCATTATCCATCCCATGTCTGCTGTCTCTCTCCTATCATTATCCATCCCATGTCTGCTGTCTCTCTCCTATCATTATCCATCCCATGTCTGCTGTCTCTCTCCTATCATTATCCATCCCATGTCTGCTGTCTCTCTCCTTTCATTATCCCCCATGTCTGCTGTCTCTCTCCTTTCATTATTCCCCATGTCTGCTGTCTCTCTCCTTTCATTATTCCCCATGTCTGCTGTCTCTCTCCTTTCATTATTCCCCATGTCTGCTGTCTCTCTCCTTTCATTATTCCCCATGTCTGCTGTCTCTCTCCTTTCATTATTCCCCATGTCTGCTGTCTCTCTCCTTTCATTATTCCCCATGTCTGCTGTCTCTCTCCTTTCATTATTCCCCATGTCTGCTGTCTCTCTCCTTTCATTATCCCTCCATGTCTGCTGTCTCTCTCCTATCATTATTCCCCATGTCTGCTGTCTCTCTTCTATCATTATTCCCCCCTGTGTCTGCTGTCTCTCTCCTATCATTATCCCCCATGTCTGCTGTCTCTCTCCTATCATTATTCCCCCCTGTGTCTGCTGTCTCTCTCCTATCATTATTCCCCCCCTGTGTCTGCTGTCTCTCTCCTATCATTATCCCCCATGTCTGCTGTCTCTCTCCTATCATTATTCCCCCCTGTGTCTGCTGTCTCTCTCCTATCATTATCCCCCATGTCTGCTGTCTCTCTCCTATCATTATCCCCCATGTCTGCTGTCTCTCTCCTATCATTATTCCCCCATGTCTGCTGTCTCTCTCCTATCATTATCCATCCCATGTCTGCTGTCTCTCCTATCATTATCCCCTCATGTCTGCTGTCTCTCCTATCATTATCCCTCCATGTCTGCTGTCTCTCCTATCATTATCCCCTCATGTCTGCTGTCTCTCCTATCATTATCCCTCCATGTCTGCTGTCTCTCTCCTATCATTACCCCCTCATGTCTGCTGTCTCTCTCCTATCATTATCCCCCCCCATGTCTGCTGTCTCTCTCCTATCATTACCCCTCATGTCTGCTGTTTCTTTTCTATCATTATCCCCCCCCCCCATGTCTGCTGTCTCTCTCCTATTATTATCCCCCTCGTGTCTGCTGTCTCTCTCCAATCATTATCCCCCTCATGTCTGCTGTCTCTCTCCTATCATTATCCCCCTCATGTCTGCTGTCTCTCTCCTATCATTACCCCCCTCCTGTCTCTCTCCTTTCATTATCCCCCTCAACCATTATATTTTGATTCGGTTCTCAATCGAGGTTGACTTGGCATTTTTTTTTTTAATTAACTATAAAAAAAACTTCTCTGCTTCAAATCGTTTTCCTTTTTTCTGTAAACCTGGAGATTATTGTTTTATGTTGTAATTTATTTTCTTTCAGAGAAGGTGTTGAATCCAGAGGAACTTAGTTCAGTTCACGAGTTGTTGAACTGTGGATATTGGGCCTTTGAATGTCTCACCGTCCGAGACTATAATGACATGATCTGTGGAGTGTGCGGGGTGGCACCCAAAGTGGAGATAGCTCAGAGGAACTCCGAGAACACTCTCACACTGACCAACGTTGAGGTAGCATGATCCTACAAAGCCTTCATGACCTTGTGGTTTAGCTGGTACTGCCTCATGGTCCAGGACTTTAAACATTTAAAACAAACACATATATAAGACATATGCCACTGTTTTTTTTTTTCTAGGTTTGAATTTATTGTATATAAAAGTACACATAAAATTAGGTGTCTGCCTCCAGCATCCATTTTGAGAATTTTACCCATGATATTCATGGAGGGATAAGCCAAAAGGCAAATGATTTAGCTAAACTAGAAAAATGGTCAGAGCAGTGGCAACGGACATTTAATGTGGACAAGTGCAAGATTATGCACCTTGGGCGTAAAAACCCAAAAGCAGAATATAGACAATTTGGTACAGTCCTAACCTCAACATCTGAGGAAAGGGATTTAGGAGTAATAATTTCAGAGGACTTGAAGGTAGGTAGGTAGGCAATGCAATAGAGCAGCAGGAAATGCTAGCAGAATGCTTGGTTGCATAGGGAGAGCTATTAGCAGTAGGAAGAGGGAAGTGCTCATGCCATAGTACAGAGCACTGGTGAGACCTCACTTGGAGTATTGTACGCAGTACTGGAGACCGTATCTCCAGAAGGATATTGATACTGTGGAGAGAGTTCAGAAAAGGGCTACTAAACTGGTTCATGGGTTGAAGGATAAAACTTACCAGGAAAGGTTAAAGCATCTTAACATGTAAAGCTTGGAGGAAAGACGTAACAGGGGGGTTATGATAGAAACATTTAAATACATAAAGGGAATCAACACAGTAAAGGAAGAGAGTATATTTAAAAGAAGAAAAACTACCACAACTAGAGGACATAGTCTTAAATTAGAGGGGCAACGATTTAAAAGTAATATCAGGAAGTATTACTTTACTGAGAGGGTAGTGGATGTATGGAATAGCCTGCCAGCAGAAGTGGTAGAGGTAAACACAGTGAAGGAGTTTAAGCATGCGTGGGATAGACACAAGGCTATCCTAGCTATAAGACCGGGAACGGGGGACTAATAAAAGTACCCAAAAATTGGGCAGACTAGATGGACCGAATGGTTCTTATCTGCTGACACATTCTATGTTTCTATGATGCAACATTCTCCAAAATCTTCCAGCAAGTCTCACTTTACAACTGTGGGCAGAGCCTGCATGATGTTGTCATAAGGTACTCCCCTGAACTCTTACTGGCTCCATAGTGGGCAGGACTAGGTGGCTGTGTACAACTTTTTTTTACTTGCCTTCCAACACAAAGAGAAATGATAAACACAGGATCATAACTCCGCCCCCTTGTGATGTAATAGTTACATTACCCTCCCATTCAGTGCAAGTCTATGATCAGAATTCTGACTTATAGACTGCACCCCAAAGTGAGATACTACTGCTGTAAAGTCTCTGAGGGGTGGCACCCAAAAACACTATATTACACAAAATGACGGTGCCCAGTCACACTTGTTTAGTGACATATGTTTTTCAAAACAGTCACATAACAAAAACAAAAGACATATCTGAAATCAACAATACAAAATAAAAAAAAAAACATCTTTACATTTTTTGGTGGGAGTGTGCCTTTTAACTGACAGATCCCTTTAAATGCACAGACGGATAAAGCAGAGTGTTGTGCAAGCTAAGCAGTAATCTTAAAGATATTAAAATGCTAGGACAGTTACAAATAACTGAATAATAATAATTGTTCAATGACTTCAATATAATTTAAATGCTTTTTTGAATTAACTTCCTATGATCTATTATTGCTGACATATTAAAACGTTACTGCAGAATTCTTTTCAAGAATGAAGTATTTATCTGGTAAAACAACCACCACATCTAACTTTCTTATATCATTTTTTTTTCTATTGTCTTCAGTTTGCCTGGCCAGAATTCCTTACATCCAACGAAGTGAGCGTGGAAGATTTCTGGACTACCTTGGAGAGTGAAGTATTGGAACAAGCTGCTTTCCCCTCCAGTATACCCATCATCAAGTTTGATGCCTCCATCCTGTCTCCATTTTTTCCACCGCTCATGCGTGCACCCATTGTAGTTAACAGTGAGAGCTACAAGAACCTGGAGGTGCAGAAGGTTCCAGGTAAGCTCAGTTAGAACCTCTCCTGCCTTGGTCACCTACTGCTCATTCCACCAGCAGGACCATCCAGTTGACATGCAAGCACAGCAATTTTTGTAACCACAGTGCACCCTAGTGGCTATAGCCAAACAACTCCATTTTCTTTCATGTTTCCATCAAATAAAGTTCTGACTGTAGTTTAAATTTACAGTTATTGATATTACTAACTAGTTGTGAAGCTCCACCATATCCAAAGAACTCCCAGTGGACAAACACAACATATAGATAACTGGTAACATGCTGTAAACACGACCCTGCTCAAATTAGTTTTATTGAACCATCACACTATATCTAATAAAGTTAGTTGTCCCTAGTCTGAGGATAAACTGGTGTGGACTTTTGATAGTACATGCCAGTTTATCCTCTACCCGGCAGCTGACATGGTTCCCTGGGAAGTAGGCAGCCCGGTCTGGTTGGCGACTGTCTCTCTCCGCTAGGGTTGACACCTTTTTCTACAAAAAAATACCGCCATCGGCCTCAAGCTCAGTTTAACACTGTTTTTTTGCAATTAGGTAATGGCAGCGCCCTGGTAAAGCTCCTTCAGGAAGGGTCCCTAAAACTGGATGAGCTAAATCTGAATACCGAAGAAGAGCTAGGGAAGGTCCTGAACCTTTGCGGAATTCCGTGGAACATCACGGACACGAAGGTGAGCTGACCTTTAACTCTTGTCCATTGTTAGTATTTCTGTTTCTTTCTCTGTCTGAACAAAGATTTGTGGGTTTGAAAATAATTTTGTCTTTTGTTAAAATGTTTTTACCAAACCATGTCACCTTAAAGGAACACTAAACATTATACTGCCTAGTGTGAGGATAAACTGGCGTGTATTAGTAACAGGATACTGTTCCTAGTGTGAGGATAAACTGGCGTGTATTAGTAACAGGATACTGTTCCTAGTGTGAGGATAAACTGGCGTGTATTAGTAACAGGATACTGTTCCTAGTGTGAGGATAAACTGGCGTGTACTTTTGGTAGTACACACTAGTTTATCCTCTGACCAAAGTCTGGTCGGCGACCGGCTCTGCTAGCACAAAGAGAGACTCTTGGTTTTGCGCTGCTGATCCCATGCAAAAACGAGGGTCTCTCTTTGTTGCAGTAATAACATTTGATTTGCTTTTCTTTCAAAAACAAAGACATTTCTAAGTCACCCCAAAATTCAATGGGCGTCTATATAGATATAAAAAAGTCAGTCTATTATGTATAAAAAGTAACAGTCTCCATTGAATTCTGCTGGCCGAGGTACAGCTCCAAGAAACGGTATGTATAACGAAGGTACAATCGCTTTTATACTGAAGACCACAGTGACGGAACCTTTTCTACCGCTTTGCTGTAAATTTGTGTTGTCTCAACTATTAAGACACAACTCTCAATATGTAAAATGTTCATAATACATTGATAGGAGGGAGGTGTCAGCTTGTCATTCACCCACTGAACCAAATCCTTTTTTTTTTTTTTTTTTTTTTTTTTTTTTTTTAACAGGATCAAATGTGTTACTCCCTCTTAGCACTTTCTGAGTTTGTACAGAATGGAACTCAAGCTAAACAACCCCCACCTCATCTAACAGGCGGAAAACTATACAAAGTCTGCCCCCACCAGGTATGAGAATAAGGTTTTGATTTTTTATCACTTTAAGGTTTTGATTTTTTTATCACTTTTTTCACATAGTCACCTACACATTACTTGTACTGTGATGGTAGAGAATGCAGAATCATCTAATAAACCCATAATGCTTTGCTAAATATGTGGAAAACCATCCATGCTCCTGCCAAGATCTAGTCATCAAAGATCATCCAAGAGTGTGATCGTGCCAGCATAGACCGTTCAGCAAGCCACTTGGTCAGAGTCTAGGACACTTAATCGCGGCGACATCATCGCTAACAGTTCAGCGCAGCAGTTAGAACGCTGAACTGTCAGCAATGAAGAATAACGCGGACGCTTCATCGCGGACGCAGCTATGTGAGAGCTGACAGTTCAGCGCTGAACTGTCAGCTCTTACAAACGTACAAGTTAAAATAAAATACCCCCGCCTAATAAATGAACCCCCCCCCCCAAAGTATAATACTAAAGTTAACCCCAATACTAAAATTAACCCCCGAACCCTAATACTAACCCCCTAAACCCTAATACTAACCCCCAAACTCTAATACTAACCCCCTAAACCCTAATACTAAAATTAACCCCAAACCCTAATACTAACCCCCTAAACCCTAATTCTAACCACCCTAAACCCTAATTCTAACCACCCTAAACCCTAATTCTAACCACCCTAAACCCAAATTCTAATTCTAACACTCTATCTTCTAACTCTAACACATTAAAACTCACCTTTAGCGATGAAATATCCCGCGACGAGCTGTCGTGTGGTGAAGTGACGGCTGTGAAGCGGATGCAGCCGCGATGAAGTGTCCCATCCCCACTTGGTCATTATGTGAGGTCGATTATCACCAGTGTAATGAGCATCCTGGGTGTTTCGTGGAATAATATTTTAAATTGTACTGTTCTGAGCACATTGAAGGATAGATTTAGGGTAGCGCACGCAAGGATGCCAAATGAAAGTCCACACATTAAAGGACAACTAAACCTTTTTTTCAACACTGAATCAATAATTAACTTAATTTAACTTTTTTTGGGGAGGTAGGGGGACTTACTGTATACTATTTTTTTTGATTTGTAGAGTCCTCAGTATGTAACATTCGTAGAGTCCCGAGCAGGGAGTGGAGACTCTACAAATAATATAAAGTATAAAGTAAGTACCACCCCCACAAAATAAGTATGTTCACTTAAATTAATTATTGACTCTGTGTTGGAAAACACTGTCAAAAAAGAAAATATAAAATAATAATAATAATAATAAAATATAATATGTCCTTTAAACGTATATAGAATATTAGTCATAATATTAGTCTGTGCTCTGTCAAAAACTACTAAGTATGTGAGGGATTTCTCAGATGGCTTCCAATTGAAGCTAAAGGTCCACTCAATAAAGAGAGAATTGAGATAGGAATTTCAAACTTAAAGCCAAAGTTACTGGTAACTTGAATTCAGCAGCATTGGAAAAATTGTCCAACTCCGCTACATTGGCCTAAAGTTTGAAATTCACGTCTGGAGTAGACCTTCCTCTGGCCCCTTTTTTTATTGTGAGATCTAATCTATGACGATTACATGCTATGTTAGGCATGAAGAATAAACCTAGGTGTACTCTTAAGTGCCTGCATTGGGACAATTGGGACAGGAATTTGAAACGCAAAGCCAAAGAGTCTGAGTGGGAAAAATTCTCCATTCTGCACTGGATAATTTTTTTCAGCTACTTTGGCCTGAAGTTTGGAATTCCCATCTCATTTCCCTGTAATTCTCCAGTTATTGAGCAGACCCTATAGTTACTTGATTTCACTTGTTGGTTTTTCTTCAGGTGGTCTGTGGATCCAAGTATATTGTTCGCGGAGAGAGTCCTCGTGATCATGTGGATCTGTTGGCCTCTTCACGCCACTGGCCCCCCGTGTATGTAGTAGACCTGGCAACACAGGTGTCTCTCTGCGCCGATCTCTGTTATCCAAACCTGACCCAGCAGATGTGGGGAAAGAATCAGGGTTGCTTTTCTGATCCATCAGAGCCTCCAAAGGTTTGTATTTAGTCGTGACACAGGTTCATCCTGCCCCAAACACAGATGCTGCTATGAAAATCTGAAATTATTTTTTTGTCCGTTGTCAAAGGGGCCATAGTTACATGGTACAATGAATGGGTTACTTCCTTTTAGACCCATAATAGTTTTATTATAAAGTCTGCTGTTTTTGTTTAATTTTGCAATAATCCTGGGTAGAATGTTATCCTTTAATTCTATAGTGTTATTTTATAATCTTATTTGTCTGATCATGGGATGATGTCATCAAAAACAAGTATATAGGTAGGGGTGGATCTGTGTTTCAACAGACGATGAATTCTAGTTGGTAAACTAACTTTCTGACTTGTAATGTCAGTCCCCCACATGAAACAAAAATAGATATAAAATGACACCATAGTACTATAAGCATCCTGCCATTATAAAACATGTAAAAGAAGTGACCCTGAAAGAGTTAGAAGAAATATAAGCAGCAACTCTTCTTTTTTCATTAGCTTGATTTAATATTAAGCCTCTCTATACCCAACAATCAGTTTTGTTCCCTTTTTTGTGCACTTTTAATGCCTAGCATTTTTTTAATCCCATAGTAGATTTTTCAAACTTTTACTATAAATTGTGGATGTTTATCTCTCTTGAGATATTACGTTTACACAAATGTATCTGCGGTGCAGGTTTCCTTCCTTGAATATGTTTGCAGATCAAATGTTTGCAGATCTAAAGAAATAGGCAACTAGTGCTGACGATCAAGGTCAGCATATTCACTTAGAAGGGGTGTAGCTGCTTAGCAAAATGAATAAATCGCTTACAATAGATTAGCAATTAATTTGGTTGCAGGGGGAGGAAATTTTCCCTCTTCCATTATCAGATGCCTTGAAATGATGTGTAGGTCATGAAACATTGCATGATATGTATTGCGATTCTGCACCCACACAGGGTACTATGTTCCTGCAAGTCCTACAGTCCTCAAGGCAGTAAATAGGCACAGTCTTGAGGTATCACTGAAAATCCAGATAATTTATTACACAATCCACATCAGCAGGCAAGAAACATAAACCATAAATGAAGCTCCTATAAATAAAAGCTTAGCTCATCTGACTAATATAGATTTCCCTTACTATCAGGGTTTAAACTTAATTAAACACAGACTTCATCAACCTTAGATAATGTCAGAGTTTGCTGCACTCCAGTCCTCTTGCTTCCAGCCTAGCATACTGCTTCCAGCCTAGCATACTGCTTCCAGCCTTGCATACTGCTTCCAGCCTAGCATACTGCTTCCAGCCTAGCATGCTGCTTCCAGCCTAGCATGCTGCTTCCAGTCTAGCATACTGCTTCCAGCCTAGCATACTGCTTCCAACCTAGCATACTGTTTCTGGCCCTCAAACAAGAATTTATTTCAGTCACTGCTGTTGATTAATTGCAGCTGAGCAGTGTGTTGGAGTCAGTCTGAACTCTTGACCTGGACTACGTTTCCCTGAGTTGTCTGTAAACTGCGAAGTGGAGCACCAGCCCACTCTTCCCAAATAGTCCACCCCAGGGGCCCAGATCTCACCATATTAATATGTTGCACACAACCTCCCTAGGCTAAGCATCATATGCTTTTCTAATAAATGTAGAGGAGACATAAACACCATCACAGATAACACCATGCACCTTATAACCGTATGCAACATATTGTAAAACTAACATCCTGATTCCAACTGCAAAGATAAGTGATGTTAAATGAAAATATCTGCTATACTGGGTTTATTGTATATTATTTTCTCCTAATAGTATGTGTCCTGCCCGGAACTGTTGGACAGACATTACAATGTGGACATGACAGGGAATGAGCAGTCCATTCTGCACCCAATCACCAAGTCAGCTTCTAGGAGAGTGGTCCATGCCGTAGCAGAGCAGAATGGTGCATCCGACCCCACATCTCGACACCATTCACTCAGCTTGTGCCGTGAGCTTGAACCATACAGCGCTATTATCACGGCAATTGGGGACAGCAAAACCAGTAACATCCGCAACCTGCCAATTAATTTTGAGAACCCGACCCACTATTACCTCTACAACAGGCTCATCGACTTCCTAACCAGCCGCGAGATTGTGAACAGGCAGATCCACGACATAGTGCAGAGCTGTCAGCCAGGAGAGGTGGTGATCAGAGACACTCTCTACCGACTCGGAGTAGCGCAGATCAAAACAGAAATAATTGAGAGCCAACTCGAGGAAGAAACCGTACAGGAGCAGACAATGACATGTTGATCTCAACAATGTATTTAAAGCAAGTATTCTTATTATTACCTTAAAATTCAGACAATCAAGACTTTTTTTTTGCTCATTCTCGAAACGCAAGAGCCATCTCACTAATGTGCTTTTTTTCCCCACCTCGGGACGGTTTGGATGTATATTTGGTCAAACCAGGGTTTCATTCAAGGAGTGAGGTGTTTATTTTGAGAGACTATGGAGGAAGCTGCACTTTTTTTGTCTCTCATGCTGGCTAGGATCTTGGTTTGATCCTTGTGGTTTCTTGGTCAGTAAGTCTCTTTGTGGTATTGATATCGACAAGTTTAATGGACAATCTGCATATAATCCATGGAGAAAGTAAGACTGGTCTAATGTCATTGAAAAGAGCATTCCAAAACATAGAGTACAAAATACAGACATGTGCAAAAAATATTTAATCTTATAAAAAAAAATGGTAATATTATATAGTAAGAGCAAACATGGATATTATCTTAAAATCAATATATATAGACAACACAGGACAATACTAAAAAGACAATAGAAAGGGGAGGTGTTTCATCCTACAGGGCTTCATCAGAGGTCATGATTATGTGTGAAAAAGTGGCAATGTGATTAGAACTGCTTGGGGATGAAACAGTTGTGTAAGTAGTGCTATAATGCAGTTCATGCATCATCATACTTTCAGTTTTAGCTGATGTTCCGATTCTGGGTAAGATATTTTGCAGTGCTCTGTCCACAAAATAGTCGGTCATGTTCAAACCAATTTTCCTATTTAATCTTAAACTGCTAGCGAAAAAAATGACTATGGATCTCCCTTCAGCCATCAGGCTCGCTCAGAACAGGCTCGCTCAGTAAAAGATCACCATCGTTCTCCCTTCTCACAAATACTGTACTATATTGATATTTACAACAAATAATCAATATTGATCCCCCCCTCCTGTGCCTAAAGTAAAACACACTAGGACATAATACAGCAATATTCTTTAAATATTCCAAAATGTAGTTACAAAAAAATGTTACAGAATATCCCTTTGCATGTGACAAATACATTTACATTTCTGGATACAAAATTATATCCTGCTTCAACCTCTGCCAAATCAATAAAAATGAAGTCTCTTTTATTTTGATTGATACCTGAATCAAGCAGATCCATTTACACCTTTTTCACACATACTCATAACCTGATGAGGCCCTGTAGGGTGAAACGCGTCAGGTCTACCTGACCCGTTTAAAAATGTCCTTTTATTATCTTGATATTGTCTTTATCATAGTGACTTGTGTTGTCCGTATTTAAGATTATATACGTGTTATGTTACCTTTTTTTTTGTAAGAGATTATATATATATTTTGTACATGTCTGTATTTTGTTCTTTATGTATTTAAGTGCTCGTTGCATCCAATCCATATTCATACTTCTCATTTGGCTTTGGGCAAAAGCCTGTCGAAGTTCATAGCAGCTTGTCTTTTGTCGTATATGTCTACTTATCTGTCTCTTGTTCCTATTTTTTTTCTGTGGCGCAGTCTTATATTGAATTTTTCTGGTCTAATGTCATTGACCACCATGAGTAGACAAGTCATGGGCTTCTTCTAAAATCTGCTGGTATGTTTTAACTTATTAGTGATTTGCTTCCCTGCCGGAATACTCTCAACCTAGTCTATGGTTTGTTCCAATGTGTAACATGTAGCCAAGAATAAAGGGGCAGCATAAGCAGAAATTAATGTTTGTTTGGGCTGCAACAGCCTGTTTCCTAAAGAGAAGTATGTTAATTTAGCAGTATAACAAAAGCAGCAAATAGTCTAAATAAACTACACATAAATAAGGGGTAGGTAATTCTGTTAGGCTGCATCTTTCCTGTTTTTGGTCCACAGGCTGTGCGTTGGACGGCCCTGTATCAATATTGGTTCAAAATGGAGGTCTCGCACTGTTGTCTGCTCTACAAGTGGGACAGTTCAACACCCTGTTAGCTATACAGGTGTGACAAGCGCAGAGGGAGAAGACACTATGCACTTTAAAGTGCACGGCAAGTTCTATGGGCTGCTCAAAATAGTTTATGCTTTTAAAAAAATCTATACATTGTACCAGCCAAATTACTAAGAAACGTGTAGAAATTGTTTATCAAAAGAATTTGCCTCTTTGGCTTAAGCAATTCCTTTGCTTAGAGGAATAACTAATATTTCTGTGCTGAGAGAATGGCAGTAAACAAAAAAAATAAAGGGGTGGCGGAAGACCGATTCAAGTTGGCACGCGCTATGGATGTCAGGTTCACTTTAAATTGATTAGTTTTACATTGGCGAATATCTACATAGGCGTAAAAACAGAGAGGTAGCGGACCGTCCTGGGTGAGAGTCGGGGAAGTAAATTGCCAGGAATATCGTCACTCTCCATCCCTATAGACGCAGGGTAAATGCAATGATAAAACCGCCTCTGCTCCTATCATGTGTTGTGACGCAGGCGCACACAGTTGCATCCCCGACAGGGGCGTGTCCAGTGGAGACACAGGGGAAGTGCTGCCCCGAATGTCAATGATGCACGCCCCACCATATATGTCTCTTTAAAAAATGTTTAATAACATAATAAATCCCTAAATACTATTTCACATTCATGAATGAATTGTATAGTATTGCTAACTAACCTTCTGTGAAGGAAAATGTATTATATTAGATATGTTTGCATTATTGTTATTCAATGTAATGTACGTTGCACTGAATGTGTTTGCACATGTGTATCCCAACAACTCTGAGGTTTGGATTTCTCAAAGAACTACAAAAAGATTTGATGCTTATCAATGTCCACCATCACAAAGTGGATACAACATGCACCAAGTCTCCTTTTAAAAGTCATGGCTGTACCAAAATAAAAGGCAGTCTATAACGGATCTTTCTGTTTTTTTTGTTGTTGCTTACTGTGCATCCGTGTCTAGTAACTTTATATATGTACCAGGATTATGTGTTTTTATGTGTCTAGCATCCTGGGATCAGGTTCCTGGATCCACTAGGGCCAAAGAGGGATGGAGTTGCATGACCCCACGAGATTGAGCTGTAGCCACTCGGGTACAAGGTAGCATGATACGATTGCTTACTGACTACAGGGGGCAGGGAGGGGAAATGCCTAAAATACCCTGAACTGCTCTAATTTGAAGAGTTTTGATGAAGGACTTTTTTTTGTACAAAATATAGAAATTAATTTAATGTATGGGAGGTCAATAAAAATTGAACTTAACGCTATACCTGGGCTGGAATAAATAGCCAACTCAGCTTGTTTGGCCAAATTGGGTTAACTTACATAAGTTCATTGAATAGACCAATCACATGAACTTGACACAGACAAGTTACCTTCACACAAAAAAAAAAAAAAGGTTGTAATATTGGCATCTTTTCAAATATGTTTGCAAAAAAAAAACAAAAGCAAGAGTAGCACTGAGGCCATTGTGCTTGACATCTAGTAGAGAATATGCATGGATCATAGAGTTCTATTACAGTGCTTCTCCTACCTGTCCTCAAGACCCCCAACGGTCCAGGATTTAGGGATTACCAAGTTGTGTTTAAGTAAGAATGTGTATGTCTGCCCCCTGATAGAGCTAAATAGAGGAAAGGAGTCCACAATAAGGAGCTTTATTTATATTCTTTCATTAAATCATTTGTATTTAAAATGCCTACATTTGATGCAAACTTTCAATTAAACACAACTTATTTTTTGCTGACAGCTGTTCTTTAAAGGATTAATTCAACTTTTCTTCCTGGGAAATGCGGCCTTAATGATTTAGGATTATTAATACATTATTTAGGATTATTAATAACTTGTAATACATTCTGTTCAGTACATTTGGATCCCCTACATTACATGAAATACACACAGATATGAAATTATCAATTTACATTTATTTGAAGCATGCCTCTTTGAATTTGGAAAATTCGGAAGATTTGCAGTAACATCGTAAGTAATCATCAGATTAGGTAGAAATGTCAGTACATGGCAGAATGGAACATATTTTAGTACATATTCAGGCTTTTATAGTAGGTTTGTGAAAATAAAAATTATTATATATGTAATATATTTCACAGAACATTGAAATATACCGTATTTTCCGGCATATAAGATGACCCCCCAACTAAGTCGTCTTATAAGCCGGACAAATCGCATCTATATTTTAACTTTTTAGGTTAAAATATAGAGTTTGCCACCCTCCTCCCCCCCTTCCCCAATCCCCAGTACTTACCTATTTTCTGCTCTGTCTCCCGCTCTTAAGCCGATCCGTGGCTGCGAGGGAAGCGTTGTGAGCTCCCCTCAGGCCGCGCGGTCAATAAAGTTTGTTTAAAAAAAAAGTTTAAACAGACTTTATTGAAGCCGCGCGGCCTGAGGGGAGCTCACAATGCTTCCCTCACAGCCACGGACCGGCTTAACAGCGCTAGCGGAGACAGAGCAGAAAATAGGTAAGTAAATCCCAGTACCCTGCGTATAAGACGACCCCCCAACTTTTGAGAAGATTTTCAGGGGTTAAAAAGTCATCTTATACGCCGGAAAATACGGTATATTTCTTCAAATTTAATTATCTAAAAGTTTTGGTAATAACAAATTATTTCCCAGGATGTAGGTTTGTCACCTTTTCATCCCAAAAACACCAACCATGCTATTGCCTCCATAGACTTAAAGGAATATTAAACATTGTTTAACCCTTGCTTCCTTGAAGGAAGCAAGGGTTAAACAAAACATGTCCCTGGACTTGTAAGTAAACCTGACGTATATCTTAATAGATACACGCGGGTTTACTATCTGCTGGTCTCGCATGCGAGACAAAGCAGTTCCCGGCTGTCGTGTGCATGCGCACAGCCAATCACATTGGGGCTCGCCCTGCGAATGCGAGGGTCTTTCGCTGCTAGCACAGAGAGAGACCCTTGTTTTTGCACGGGATTAGCGGGGAGACAAATTAAGGTCTCCCCTACTGGTCCCATGCCAAAACGAGGGTCTCTTTATGCTCTAGCAGTGAGAGCCAGTCGCCGACCAGATGGCTGCCTGCTTCCTATGGAAACATGGCAGCTGTCGGTCAGAGGATAAACTGGCAGGTACTATCAAATGTACCAGCCAGTCCATCCTCATACTAGGGACAACTAAAATTTCACTTGTGCTTCTATATTAGAAGCACAAGTGAAAAATAATGTTTAGTGTCCCTTTAACATTGGTCTGATGCCAATTTTTTACTCGCCTGTCGGTAAAATACCGGCTGGGTGGCTACCCTACATTCAGCTGATCTATTTGCTATTATCTGGTTATTTGCCATGTTTCTAAATATTTTTTTTAAAAATGTACAGAATTCAGCATACATGAAAGGGCTACATAGGAACCTTAAAATTACAAAATTTGTAATATAATCCATAACTGGCAACGCAAACTACATTACAAAACATATAAAACAGCCAAGCTATTGAAATAAAGGTTAATACACCTTGTAGGTCTCTTTAATGCTTTGTTAAAAGATTTTTAGGTGACTGAGCCATTATTAAGAATCTAAAATATTAATATTTGAAATCATTGTCCATAATTGTATAGCTGCCAACGAATCGATTAACATTAATTAACATCTGCATGATTAAATAAAGATACAAAAAATATATATATACATTTAATTTCTCACCAAACCATAAATTCATTTAAGGTATTGTATTGATTAATCCAGTAAAACAAATGCTACATGTTTGTTTTTTTTTGTAAAATAAGACATCTTACTAAAATATTAAAAGGATCAGAACATATAGTAAAAAGTAATGATTATGGGAAACATGTTCACAAAAAAAAATATACACTAAATCTGATTACAACAGACAAATAGATTAATTCTCATTATATTATTTTTAAAACTATGTACACAGCCAGTTATAAAAACATGTATCAGCTCATGGTTTAAAGATATATCAATTAACAATAATATATTTAAGGCATTGGTATTATTGAACCTCTATAGTTTCCACATTGACAGGTAGACGTCCTCCAGGTCGGTCATCTGCCAGCTGGGTTTGATCTGAAATGTCCCAGCGTCGTAATTGTTTTCCTGGTGAAATGTTAATGAGCTGCTCTCACTCCTCACCCCTTCCTAGACAGGATGGTCCCTACTCTGGAGCCCATGCTTATTACAACTGCCTTTTTGTTGGGGAGGGGGGGGGGGGGATTGCTCAACCCCTTGCCATCATTACTATCTTGGGGGAAAGATTAAGGCATGGTATCTCCATTGCTTATGGTGGACATGCCCTGATTTTTAGGGCTGACCATTTAATGATGTTCTATGGAGCTGCACATTGTTCTAGCAGAATTATCTCTGATCTTCCAGCAGTCGTGGAAGACAGGGTAACTCTATAATCTTATTTATATGATGAACGACGCTGCTTATGTTAACAGTGGTGCAGCAAAGAAGAACTTAATATATTTTGAGGTTTATCTTATGAAAACTAAATAAAAGAATAATACTACTATATTGGACACCCCCCCCCCCCCCCCATTTTATCTCACAAAACATGTTTTCTGATCTCTGTTCGAGCGCCAGAGAAGATGACAGCTGAGTCGCTGCCTTCGTAGACTTTAGCATTGGTCTCAAGCCAATTTTTCACTGTCCAGAGCATTCTCCTTACATTCGTTGATGAATGTATGAGGTTAATGTGTGGCCTTCCATATAGATTCCACTTCGGTTGTACTGTAAATGCAGCTTGTTTGAATTTGGCACATGAATTGTTAAAGGGACTTTATCACCAGAGGCGTATCATACCTGACTCTGAGTGACAAGCGTCCTGCCAGTCGAACAGCCAGCATGAAAACCGCTGGAAATACTCAAGTTACATCCGAGGGGCCGTCGGCAGCTGACTAAAAGTATACAAATTTTCGTATACTTTTCATGCTGGTGGAATTGGCAACAGAGTGAGTGACTCTGTTGCCAAATTTGCAGCTGCCGTCTGTCTCCCAGGTGTATTTCCAGGGTTGGTGTGCTCTCTGCGGTGTACACCTGTTTAACACCCAAATAAAGAATAAATAATGATTGAAAATGATCTATACATTGTGTTAGCAAAACTGCAGGCAAATGTCTAAATTAGGAGAAAAACACGTTTCAAATGTGTCTGTGGAGTCTCCTGCTTATGACATCACCTGTGGCCTGATATGCAAATGAACTGGTTTTCAATGAGAAATGTGTAATTTGCATATCAAGCCACAGGTGATGTCATAAAAAGGAGACTCCACAGACACATGTAAAACACACGTTTCTCGTAACTTAGGCATGTATAGATCATTTTCAATCATTTTTTATTTTCTACACTAAAAACAATGTTTAGGTGATACAGTCCCTTTAAGGTTATATCTTTAGGTCCAAAATAGGAGGTACATGTTTAAGTGTGACACGAGAAAGATATATTAATGCTTTAACTTGAGTTGTTTATTTTTTTTCTTTTATGTGTGTATATTATAGTGTACCAGGTAGGGTTGCCACCTGGCCGGTATTTTACCGGCAGGCTGGTAAAAAATTGGCATCAGACTAATGTTAAGTCTATGGAGACAGTGTTGAGGCCGGTAATTTTTGGAGGAAAAGCTGGCAACCCTAGTACCAGGGCTGCCATTAGTTTATTCTCATCCGTGTGTTTTTGGGACAGTGACTATGATTTGAAACAAACCTGTATTTTCAGTGGTTTTTTTTACATTTTTATATGATGTCTGTTCAGTTAATTATTTTATAAATGTCCCCAGGTAAACAGGTAATGTGATTGGCAAGGTACAATAGACAACCCATTTTAATGCCCGTTTTTACACAGCAGCTACATTAAAGAAGTCGAAGGAATTAAGAAATAATGTGCGTCAGCAAAATTCGTTTTTTTTTATTGCTAAATTAAAGAGACTCTGGAACCTAAATATTTTTGCAGTGTGAACGTGGAGCATTAAAAATGTATTATTTGTTATAAAAGAATTGCAAGCCAGTGGCTAGATCATCCGTGTTCCAGCACCCAAGATTGCCACACTGACCGAACGTGTGCGCTATATTGGAGAGCATCATGCCACTCAAATATGGCAATGCCCTCTTGTGAGCAAGAGCTTCGGAAGTGATGAGTTATCACTATCGTTGCTCTGTTGCTAGATGGCCCAGAGAGACAGTCATCAGCATAGCAATGCAAAAAAGGCAAAAGTAGCCTTAGATCTAGGGTTAGTGTTAATATTAAGGTTAGGGTTAGCATAAGGGTTAGAGTCAGGGTTAGGATTGGGGTCAAAATGTCACTGTAGGAGAAAATGGTTAGGAAACAATAAAAACACTACTTTCGGTTATTGCCCTATAACTTGCAAAAAAACAACAGGAAAACATATAAACATGGTATATTTTTAAACTCAGGACAAAATTTAGAAGGGGTCTTTTTTACCATTTGTAATTGTGTAAAATATTTTCTCAGGTCAAACTTCAATTTGTTCATCATATTTTATGATTTTTTTTTTGTAGTAAATTATACAATATGATGAAAACAATGGTATCTAAATAAAGCCCTTCTTATGCCGGTAAAAACAGTACAGAATATATAACTAAACAAAGACTGCAGAAATGTCAAAAACGCTCATTTCGCCAAGGGTACAGACACGGCCAAATTCATGTCACTAAGGGGCTAAAAACAAATCAAAACATTGCAAATATTCCCTTTTTTTTTTCCACTGATGTAATGTTAATGCCATTTCTTATTGACACCACTCTGACTCAATGGCGTCAACAAGGGTGTACACACAACGTGGTTAGCTTATTATGTAAAATGCCCTGAGTCCACCTGTCTTTGTGGATTTGGAAGTATGGAAAGAAACGTTGACAAGCCTTCCACATGGTGAAAACTCTCTCCTCTGCAAGTATTGTGGGTTTCAGTGGCCCCGTTCTTGACTGTCCTGCATTGTGGCTAACAGAACTGGTAATTGTTTCCCTTAACGAAGGGCTCGTCCTCCTCACATTTTGTATCTGCACATTCATCTTCTTCGTGTATCTGAGCAATGTTGGTGTAATCCTTGGGGAACAAAATAAGGTAAGAAAAGGTTATTTAAAAATATATATAGCAAAATGAAACAAAATATCCCAAACATTTTTTTTTATTGAGTTTATCTGATTTAAAATAAGATAAGAAAAAAAAATGAAGTTGTATGTATAACAGCACTTGCACCTTTTTTTTGTACATCCCACCACTTTTTGCGCATTAGCCTTTCCTAATAATTTCAGCCTGAATAAATTATTTATAATATGCATATAGTCATTATCAGACAACTCTATTAGCAGATGGTATATCAGAGAACTTAACCCCTGTATTGCTAGATAGGCAGTTTTATAGAACTTAATCTCTGTATTTCTAGACAAGCAGCTTCAAAGAACTTAACCCCTGTATTGCTAGACAGGCAGTTTCAAAGAACTTAACCCCTGTATTGCTAGACAGGCAGTTTCAAAGAACTTAACCCCTGTATTGCTAGAGAGGCAGTTTCAGAGAACCTAACCCCTTTATTGTTAGGTAGGCAGTTTCAGAGAACTTAACCCATGTATTGCTAGGTAGGGAGTTTCAAATAACGCAACCCCTGTATTGCTAGGAAGGCCGTTTCTGAGAAGTTAACCCCTGTCTCCATTACACACACTCAGACAGTCTAACAAACTCCTAGTATCTCGCTCACACACACACACACACACACAGTGTCTCACTCATACATACAAAGACACACATACTGTCAGATGGGTCTATTCACTAAAATTTGACTTTTCAGTTTGAGAGTAAGTCAAATTCGACACCCAAGTTTGACTTAGAAAAACAAACAAACAGTTTTGAATCTTCCTCATTGAAAGTAATGGGAGGGGAAGTGATAAAAGCAATGTTTGCAACTAAGTCAAATGTTTAATTTTTTTCATTTTTACTTAGTCACAAAAATAGTTTTAATCATTTCACTTCCCATTACTTTCAATAGGGGAAGATTCAAACCTGTTTTTCTTTTTTTCAAAGTCAATTTCGGGTGCCGAATTTCACTTACTCTCAAAATGAAAGTCGACCTCCAAAGTCGAATTTTAGTGAATAGACCCTAGATAGAGTGTGGGTTTTGTTTCTTGCCTGGTGCAGGCAGACTGCTTACGCTGAACTCCGTGTGTAGGAGGGACTGAGCCAATTAGAAGAGGCTTCTGAACTCTCAGCCAATCAGGAGAGTTGAGAGGTTTCATCTGATTTCCAGAGTCCTCCTTCTCAGAGATTGAAATACGGGACTTTGCATTGTCTCAGATGGAGACTGCTTGGGTCCTAGGACATAAAGTCCCATTGAGGGACTGTCCCAGGCAATTCTTGGACATGTGGTCACCCTAGATCTGTGTAGAGAAAAAGACCTATAGATCTCTCAACACCACTTATTACAAAGGAACCAACAGTGAGTAAATGAGCCATCCACCCAGCTTAGCACCCCAACAAAAGCCACATCTTAGCTAATTTTTCTGCAAAATAACCGTTACCAAACTAAATCAAAGAGGGCACAATATTTTATTCTTGCCTCAGGGGCAGAAAGAGCTAGTTACAGCTCTGGAAACTGTACTCCCTTCTCAAATATGTTTCACCCACAACACTCATTATTTTACCATTGTCATATTAGTGATGGGCTATTCTTTATGTTTAAAAGCAAAGTGGGGTGTAAATACAAGCTTTGGCCTATTGCCTCACCTGTTCTTTAATGATGCTCATTTGCTTGTTGATGATATTGCTGATTTGGTTAAATGTTGGCCGCTGTGTTGGTTCCAGGTCCCAGCAGGCCTTCATGAGCCGATATCTGAAAAAAGAAGCAAAAAGGCATTTCATCAGAGGCGATTAATTACAAGCAAAAAAAAAAAGAAAGAAATGGAACGTCCACGCTAGCTTGACCCTGGATTCAGATACATTCCAATCAACCTTTTCTGCTCGGAGTTTCATTGCCATTTACATTGAAGGTCTGGATATTTTCCATGAAAACATAATTTTGTTATCTAAAGGTCAATAGCTGCTAGCAGCAGGTACATTGATGGGAGACTTATTTCAGCAGGAAACGGAGAGAGCTACTCTTATGTTATCCGAAAACAGATAGCGGAACAGGATAGCTTGTGACATATCGGCTTGCTGATCATTAGATGAGATACAGGATTTTTATTTTTTTTGGTCCATCCATTACACAATTAATTAGGTTGAAAAAAAGACTTGTAGTTCCACACACGCGTGATTAGCGATCCAGAGGAAAGCAGAAACAAAAAACAAGATCAATTCTAATGTCATCTTAAAGGGGAAAAAACCTATTCTCCCTGAATTATTGGATATGCTCCCAAAAGTATCAGAAAGTAAAAAAAAAAAAAAAGTTATGTTCAACGGCAATGGGGCCATTTTTTTTATACATACCCCCGGTTTCAAACAGAACTATAATTGGAATAATTTGTCTGACACTTATAAAGTGCTGACTGCCTATACAATGATTGACCCGGCACTCGGAATGCTGGAGAAACCTGGAATTTCGGGGTGTCTATTTAGTCCACGTCTATAATAACACCTTGGCCATCCTACTCGCTGCTGATGTGGGACATGTAGGACATTGTGCTCCACATTACCCACCATCTGTAATACTGACGGACCTCCGATTGAAGTAGACCTACTTAAGGAGCTTCATTTCACCTCCTCTTGTCTATAAGGACGTGCTGCAGTCTGGGTTTCAAAATGAGTCACGTGAATTGTTTCTTGAATATTCATCTGAGTTCTTGCATGCTTTCAGGCTTTGCAATTCTCTGCTGCCTGCCCCAACTTTTTGTTTACTTTATTCTTCCAGGCTCAAGCTTGTCTACTAAATCTTGTGCACAAGATCAAAGCACAAGATGGAGGCTATGTGTCTCACTCCGACATCAAGAACCACTTGGTATAAATAAAATCTGATTGTTTTCGCACTGACTTTAATGCCCGAGGCATCTTACATTACATGTTCAATAAGATTTCTGGACATTTGTAAAGTCCTTTATTGGTTTAGCCCATTTCACTCCCACCTATACTATTTACCTTTTTTTCCCCACACATACATCTTCTTTAACATCTTTCATACTTACATTTCCAGTGGAGCATAGTCCGGGCAGTCCATTTTGTAGCCATCTTTTACCATCTTATAGAACTTTCGATTTACCAGAATCCCAGGATAAGGGCTCCTGCCTAGAATAAACACAGAATGGGACATCAAGAAAAAAGAAACACAAAGAAATCTAATTCTCATCTTCTGCATTCATGATTCAATTGATAATATTCCCATTCTGGTGCTTTTTCATATTTACTTTCCCTAAAGAATATGACCACAATTATCTAGAATTCCCACACTATCATAGTTGCCAACATCGGCCATGTTTCCAGGGACGCATATTTGTTCCACCTGCTGCAGAAAGACCATGCAAAGTGCAGTCCGGCAGTATGTAGGATCCATATACGCACAGACACAATCCAATTAATTAATCATGGTAGGTTCTATGAGGTCTCCACCCTGATTAATTAATTGGATTGTGTCTGTGTGTAAATCCATCCAACATACTGCCGGGCTGCACTTTGCATGGTCTTTCTGCAGCATGTGGGACAAATATGTGTCCCTGGAAACATGGCCGATGTTGGCAACTATGCACTATGGATATAAAAGTCCTCAGGAATTCTATATCTGATGGCTTCCCTATCTAAAGACTTCCTCCATCAGCAAAGGTCAGGTTGTACAACTTTGCCAGGTTTGGCAACCTCCAAGATGCACTAATTTCCTCATATTACTCTTGGAACCCTTTCCGCAAGTATTCTTGTCTGTTTCATTTCTCAGTTTACTTCACACTCCATCTGTCCATCCTCATTTTCAAGGGACTGTGACTAAAGAGAATCCAAACTGATTGAAAATGATCTATACATTGTGTTAGCAAAACTCCAAGCAAATGGCTGAATTGGGAGGGAAATCTGCTTTACATGTCTCTGTGGAGTCTCCAGCTTATGACATCACCTGACTTTATATGCCAATGACACATTTTCCATTGAAAAGCAGTTACTTTCCAAATCCACCCACAGGTGATGTCATAAGCAGCAGACTCTATAGACACATTTAAAAACCATTTGTTTTTCTAATTTAGGCATTTACTTGCAGTTTTACTAACACAATGTATAGATACAATTAAAGTAAAAACAATGTTCCGGTGATACAGTCCTTACTCTGAATGGATACAACTAGACCAACTTTAACTTCAATTTTCACTTCTCTACCAGTTTTTGTTCCTCATTTTTATCTGATAATATTTTTTATTAACAGCCATCTTATCTGTAATATCCTGTCTGACTCTCATCTTATTTGCTAGACCTCATATTTTTCAATTATTTTGAAAAATAATAATAATTATTATTATCTACTCAGTTCAATAGGTTACGATATCCCCAATGTTAGATAGGCTCCATATTAAAGTAGGGATGATAAAAGACCAGTGTGGAATAAACATATTGGGGCAAAACCACAGCTCTGTCTTTCTTTCCAGTTTTCTGTCAGTCTCTGTACCTTATCTGTAAGTATATCTGCTTTGCTTGCCTATCTGTGTCCATCTCTGATTGTAACAGGTGGAATGCTGATGTTGCACCATGGGCCAAAACGTTGCCTCACTTGCTTACTTACCCCCAGCACCCCTCTTGTACCTGGTGGCTGCTCTATTGGTCCTTTAAATATCGGTGAGATATAAGACAATAAGAACCCCTAGGGCAGGAGTAGACAACCTTCGGCACAGTAGACACTGTAGTTGTGGACTACATGTCCCCTAATGCTCTTACATGCGTATTGCTCAAGGGAAATGTAGTCCACAGCATGTGCTGTAGGTTGCCTACCCCTGCCCTTGAACTAAGCAGTTGTGCAATTTTTTGATTTTTTTTTTTATAAAAGATACTAGCTTACCAAGAGAGAAGATTTCCCAAAGCAGGATTCCATATGACCAGACGTCACTCTGCACTGTGTAGATACAATCAAAGATGCTTTCTGGGGCCATCCACTTTACTGGCAGACGGGCCTATAATTATGGGAGAAAAAAATTAGTGGATTTAAAAAGACAATACCAAGTCCAATTGTTATCACACGCATACCTACGTTTGGTGATAACAGTCTAAGGAGGTCATGTACTAAACAAGTGCAGTAGGGAAAAAAAGCAGGTAAAACATGAGTAAGAAGAAATATTTGTAACATTTTGCGCTCCCCCCCCCCCCCGATTTGCGCCTCTTCCGTTCATTTATGTGGAGTCGATTTTTGCGGTTGCGCTAATATACTGAGATTATGATTGTGCACGCTAAAGACTTTTGCGGATGTTTTGTGAAAAAAAGAATTCTTATTTTGCGTGTGAAAATTACACCAGCTTTTATCAAGTGCTAATAACAGAGGTAGAAAAAATATTTGCCTGTTTTTATTCGCAACTATGCCAGTTTTGATTAAAAATTTGCTCGTATTTACTATTTAAGTGTTAAATGTTGAGTACGTTACAAAATGAGCAAAGCGCAAAAATAGATTTTCACATAAAATGTATTTGCATTCTTTTAGTACATGCACGTCTATGCAACCATACTACTGTACCAGACATAAAGGTGTGGTTCTAGGTTTTTATGTAGCAGTTCAAATGTTGGCCCCATGTTAGCTATGGAAGGGGTGGGGAACGTCAGGCCCGCAAAATAATTTAGAACAGGCACATTTTCGATTGTGCAAATTGTCTGTGGCTTATTAATGAGCGAATTATCAGTGGCAAATTAATGGACACATTATCAGTGGCATATTAATGAGCAAATTATCGTGGCATATCAATGAGCAAATTATCAGTGGCAAATTAATGAGCAAATTATCAGTGGCTATTAATGAGCAAATTATCAGTGGCTATTATTGAGCAAATTATCAGTGGCATATTAATGAGCACATTATCAGTGGCCAATTAATGAGCAATTTATCAGTGGCTATTCATGAGCGAATTATCAGTGGCATATTAATGAGCAAATTATCAGTGGCTAGTAATGAGCAAATTATCAGTGGCTATTAATGTTCAAATTATCAGTGGCTATTAATGAGCAAATTATCAGTGGATATTAATGAGCAAATTATCAGTGGCTATTCATTTTTAAGCTGATCATTTTGTATAGACCTTGAATGATGTTATAAATATCCAAATGGCACTTGGTAGAAAAAAGGTTCCCCACCTCTGTGCTATGGGGACACTTTTAGCACTTTTAAATCACT
This sequence comes from Pelodytes ibericus, assembly GCA_036172795.1. NCBI lineage: Eukaryota > Metazoa > Chordata > Amphibia > Anura > Pelodytidae > Pelodytes > Pelodytes ibericus. Next base: position 20,455,858 of record CM069858.1, on the reverse strand, counting down.
TATATGGTAGGGTCGTCACTGCAGACACACCTTGCTCACGCAGTTCTGGTGACTGGTTTGCATAAAAAAATCTACTTTATTTAGTGGCCCTCAATAAATAAATAATAATGTGCTCCACACAGACAAAAAACCTAAACAATGCATCATCATAAAATGTATTGTTGACAAAAGCTGTTTTCCCAGGGCTACAGAAGCTGACACGGTGCTGACAGACAGTACATGTGTGTTATTTATAGAATGTCGCATTACCACACATGTGAAAAATCTATACTGCGCACATTTAAGTGCTGCTGACAGAACAATCTTCTGTGGAGTCATCTGTTACCCGTACTGCAATATCATGAAAAATCACAACAGTCTTTTTTCATCTATGACCTCTCTTCCAATGGCCCCAATAGCTCCATTAGTGCTAAAAATAGGAGGTTTTTGCTATCAAAAGTGAAGTAAGTCCCAAGTGCGAAGAGGACCCTGGCATCATCTGCCACTGCATTTCAGTACTGACAGCAGAAAGCAGCATGGAACATCATGCACCCTGAAGTCTGTTGGGTCTGTTGAGTGATCAGGCATGAGGTTACCCTCTGCTTCCTGCAGCTATCCCAGCTGATAGGAAGAACAATGTTGGACAATCAAGTTGGCCAATTTGGAATGTTGGTAGAGCAGGGATAGGCCTGTACATGGAACCAATTGTGCAGGACACAGGTCTGGGAAGGTCCATAGAACTTCACTAAATTGTCGGTCACAAACACCAGTAAATGTCCGCTATGATCAATGTTGGTGCCTAAACCTGGTGTAGATGGGTATTAGTGAGGAGCATGGGACAGTAATTAGGAGAGAAGAAGAAACATACCGGAACCATACTAAAACCACAAGGTTACAATGGTACTGTCAGGATGCAACCAAAGAAGAGGTAGAGGGGTGGGGGGTAGTGTGACAAAAATATAGAAAAGGGGAACAAGAGAGGATCGATTGGGAATAATAAAACAAATGTTATCTACTTGTCAAATAAAAGTTAAGTAGTATTAATTTTAGCAGAGGATCGGCAAACGCTCCTTGTTTCACAAACTATCAATTGGCAAATGCCTATAATATTATTTACAAATAAAAAGCAATACACAGTAAGAATCCTGGTTACCCTTTAATCTATGTCTTGTCTTTTTTCTCTTTTTTTAGGTGAAAAGGTGTTTTTTGATTACACTTTCATGCTGGTATCACACTGATCGTTTTTGTCATTTTTTGCATATATATATATATACCAGTACAATGTAACCTTTCACATCTGGAAATTGAAGCTTTACAAGCATTATCTAAGGATTCTAACATCACAATTCGCCCTGCCGATAAAGGCGGTGGTATTGTCATCCAAAATTATACCTCTTACCGTGCAGAAATCCTTCAACAACTGTCTGCCAGCAATACATACATCGAACTATCTGGAGATCCTACGCAGAAGATTGCGGAACAAATCATAAATCTATTGGATCAAGCTCTACTGTCGAAGTACATTGACCAACCCACTTATAATTTTTTGAATGAGTCTAAACCTATTTGTCCCGTACTGTACACACTACCCAAAATTCACAAAGATGCCATAAACCCTCCGGGCCGTCCGATTGTCTCTGCCCGAGGTAGTCTCCTTGAACCCATCGCTAAATGGCTGGACTGGCACTTGAAAGACACCGCCATGGCCCTGCCGTCCAGCCTAAAGGATACTCCCGACCTACTGGCCAAAATTAGGGACTTACAACTTCCAGATTCTGAAATCTATTTGGTCACAATGGATGTCACCAGTCTTTACACCATCATACCACACCAAAAGGCATTAAAGCGGTATGTGACACTTTGCAACAGTCCCCAGACTATCAAGGACCCCCTATTTCATTTGTGGGCGACATGTTACACCTCACGTTGACTTCCAATTTTTTCAAATTTGAGAATAAATATTATATTAAAAAAACAGGTACATCGATGGGCGCCGCGATGGTACCCACCTATGCAAACATCTACATGCATACGTATGAACAGGAGCACATACCATTTGGGAGTAGGATTGCATACTATACCAGATTTGTAGATGACATTTTTCTAATTTGGCAATCAGATCTCACTACATTACATCAAATGGTAACCCATCTGAATTCCATTAACTCACCAGTGCGCCTGACGATGCAGGCTGATAAACACAGAATACAGTTTTTGGACATTGAACGATACAGAACGGGTACATCTCTGGGTTACACATTGTTCAGAAAATCTACAGACCGTAATACATTGCTTCATGCGGCCAGTTTTCACCCTCAGGCTATGAAAAAATCACTACCATTTTCTCAATTTTTGCGTGTTATACGTAACAATTCAGATGATATTACATGTCAACACCAATTGATTGAAATGTCTATCAGATTCCATGAACGTGGCTATTCTAAAGCAGTTTTACAACAAGCTTTATTTAAAGCAACACAGTGTAACAAGTCACTACCAGTGATCAAGACAACTCAGCCAAGGGTTATTTTTTCAACAAAATTTCACACTGCTTCACATCACGTGAAAAGGATCGTCCAAAAAAACTGGAACATCATTCAGAGTGACAAGTCACTCTCATTGGCCTTGCAAACACCCCCACTTGTAGGCTTTAAAAGAGGCACTAACCTACGTGATCGTTTGGTCTTAGCAGACCCGACACATTGCTATATGTCCCCTGTCGCAGCCACGACATATCAGAGGCCTGGTTGCTATAGGTGTTTAAATTGCGTAACATGCTCTCACATGGTCTCTGGGACTCATTTTTCTCATCCCCACACAGGCAAAAGATTTAACATCAAATACAGAATCACATGTACTACTGAAAGTGTGATCTATATGATCACTTGTCCATGTAGTCTGTCCTATGTAGGCAAGACCGACTTAACTCTACGAGATCGAATGAGAGGTCATAGATCCTCTATCATGACGGCATACCGTGATTTGAAATCGGATAAACCTGTGGCAAAACATTTTTTCCAGCTAGGACACAGATTGTGCCAACTAAGATTCATTGCCCTAGATCACATACCACCACCTCGTCGTGGGGGTGATAGATCGCGAGCATTATTAAAACGAGAAGCTTTCTGGATAAGGACATTGGACACAATTGCCCCCAGAGGTTTAAATGAACAAATCTTGTTTTCACCATTCCTGCCGGTCAGGTAACCTAGTGATGAGCACCCTGTGCCTTTTAAAAAGTGGACTAATGGACTACATTATATTACTAACATCCCATTCTGCACGCCCTGGATTTTCTGGTTAACATGCTGACACATAAGTATAAAACTGCATCTTTAGGATGCAGTGCTCTGCTAACACTCTTGTGTTTCTCCTTGCCCTTGTATTTTATACACGTAGATTTCTTTATTATTTCATGTATTGTACTTTATTTAATGTTTTTTTGTCTGTTTTAGACATGTTTTGTTTTGCCTATAACATAATCTGTTCTTATTGCACTGATTCTTGGTCTTCATGTAAGTAGTGACACTATTCCGGTTCTTGATTCCTGTTTCTCTGAGTTGGTACACCAGACAGTTATCTTATTCAAGTCTCTACATAACAGATCTCATCTCCGCTTTCTTTGGGATCTCTTTCTTTTGTCTACACGGAGCTCCTAGGTGTTCTAGGACGTTTTTGAGCTGCTCTGTTCGTATTCGGCTTCCGTAGCAGCGTCGCGTTGCTACGGTAACCATTTAGATGCATGCGCACTGGGTACCTTGGTAAGTACATGTTTCTAATCAGCTGGTATTTCCGGGTTTCGGCTTCTGTACACACACGGCAGGTAAGGATTGGCTGCTTCTCTCTTTCTCAGCTGTTCACTATCGGTGTTCATTATCTCTTCACTGGTATTTATACCGTTTTTCAGTTTTGTTTGTTTGAAGTCTTGATAAAGGTCCGAGATTCGGACCGAAACGTCGACCACACGTTATGATGTATAACATACCATTTCCTGGTTATCGACTATAAAGATTCCTATCTATTCAATCAACAAGACCCGTGAGTGCATGTATTTGTTCTGATTTTTGGACTGGTATATACTTGGAGCCACATGGCACCCGGGCATGAGTTGTATTCATTTGCTTTCCTATAGCTGAGTGCACCTTCTTTGGATTCTGTATATATATATATATATATATATATATATATATATATATATATATATATATATATGCTTGGATTTCAAAATCATTCTATATATATATTTTTTATTTTTTTCTACTACTCAATTAAAAGTTACATTTTATTACCTTTTTACAGAGGTTTTGTTATTTGCCTACTTGGGTTCAAACACACCCTAAATCTGCCCTCTTCTGCTGCCCTGACTACTCCCAACACATCAATACTAATCAATCTACATTTTTTGACCTCTGTAATAGCTTTGTGTTCTTTTCCAGTATTCCTATTATCACTTAAAAAAAACAATTATCAGAACCAAAAAGATAATAAAAATCTATGCTGCAATTTAAACATATAGTAGGATGTGTTGTTTATCGTGTTTATGCCATTTATACAATGTTTCATTCTGCAAAAATTTAAAAAAAAACATTGGATGGTGAACCATAAATTACTATTAAGCAATTTTTAAAAAAAGTTATGTCTTTCCTTGTTTTCCAAAAATCCCAAGTGCTTCAATTTGTGCAATTTAAACCTCATATCGGTGTTCTTATTTCAAGAAGTTGGTAATACTTACATTGCCCTTGACAACGTAGTTCGAATCATTCTCAATGTCCCTGGCCAGGCCAAAGTCACAGATCTTAGCCATGCGTCCATTGGTAACCAGCACATTCCTGGCTGCCACGTCTCGGTGAATACACTATGGGTACAGGGACACAGTATTAGGAAATAGGTTACGTCGACTCACTCGCTTTCCACAGGAGGGTTGACGGTTTTGTCCAGTTTTGACCAGAACTGGAGTTAACCACCAATTTTCTTCATCGTAGACCTTGACTTGGTGATTACCAATTTGGTGATGTTCTATGGACCTCCATGCTTTCTCTGCTTCTACACTATGGACTTTTACAGTCCTTGCCATGGACTATGGGGCCTTTCTATGAACGCCTTTTCTATTTGTGACCTGGACAGTTTGGTATTTTGTCTCTTGATCCAGAACAAAAACAAAAGGCAATACAGTACATTTTCATTGCGTCCTATGGGGGAGGGGGGTGTATTTCCAACATTTTGGTCAAAGCCATCTGGTAACACTATCAGAACCATTCATTCTACTACATAATTTTACAGAAGCTTTTGACACCCACAAACAATTCCATTATAGCCTGACCTAGTGCATCAAACATAGACCTTTAGCAATAATTAAACGGGGTTGCACAGAAAATTGATAGGTGAATGAACTAGAGTTGGCTGACAATCAGACTGCAAAAAAACAGGCATTAGGGGTGGGCTTAGACGCACAGGCAAGTTGAAGAACTTTTCCAACTCAGATATTAATGCCTGATTTTGCAATTTGATTGTCCACAGTCCCTTGTTTATTGAATAGACCTCACTGAAATAGATTTAGTTTCCCAGGCATACATGGATGGACTGGAGCCTTGCCCCTCTTGCAAGATCACTAATGCACTAAAATCTTCAAAATGGGCAAGGGAATTCACATAACTCACATTCTTAGCTGCCAAAAAAGACATTCCCTGGGCAACATGTAGAGAAAAATTCAAGAGGTCATAAAGATCCAAGGGCAAATGGTCATCAGTGTCTTCTTCTTCTGCGTCAGGATTGCCTTTTAAGTCACAAAAATATAATTTCCATTACATTTATTTATATAGTGCCAACAATTTACACAGCACTTTTACAGAGCATAAAAAGGGAGTTACAAACCAAATTAGATAAACATATTGTTACTAAAATATGAGGTAAAGGGCCCTGCTCGCAAGCTTACAATCTAGAGGGGATGAGGAACATGAGAAACATAAGGTGAGTGAAGAGGCAGGAGGAAATGCAGGGGAGGGAAAAATTAAAAGAAATTGTGACAATGGAAGGTATTGTGGAATTGTGAGTCACACCAGAGGTTACTAAATTGGTAATCTAGGCGCGTGCATTATAAGCTTTTTGCTATATGCATCTTGTGGGGGGGGTTTTGGGGGGGAGGTGAAAAGGTTGTGGCCTTTTCTTCCAGTAAAGAAGGACCTGTACAGACAATGCCCGTAAGTAGACACTAGATAAAGGTAAGTGTCCTAGTGATTGGTTTCTACCCCAGAGCATCAGTGATCTCTTCTAAACAAAACATGATCAAATAAATAAATTAAAAAGTCAGCAAAATAAGGCTAACTGTATTAATAGTACATTTTGGGATCATTTCCTCTTAAAAAGGTGACTCCAAAAAAATACGTTTTAAATAGAAATGTTTTATTGAAAGAACACAAATAAAGTACTTTATTGAGCCCTCTTTGCACCGTATAGAACTATCAGGCAGACATGTTGTTTAGAATCTTGGTCTTGATGAATGAAGATAGTACTCATCTGACCCAACATGTATGCCACCCCGATAGTTCTATACAAGCAGGGAGGGCTCAATGGGCTACTTTATTTATACAATGTTCATTAAAGCATTTCTATTTAAAATGCCTGCATGCTATGCAATCTTTCAAATAAACATAATTTATTTTTGGCTGACAGTTGTCCTTGAATATTGGTGCCTTACACAAAACCCAGTTTGGGTTTTCTTTAAAGGGAATGTCTGGTGCCCAAAAAGCATTTTCCAAGACTTAATGCATATAAAAGTACTGAAATGGTGCTTTAATATGCATATTTAATAATTTTCATAACTTAAAAATTGATAAACGTACATTTAAAAGCAGTTTGCAGATCTTGAGGCTTTTGAAGCAATCAGGAACGCCCACTTTTACTTTCCAAAAGTGTGATGATTTTTCTCTTTTTTTCTGCTTCAGCCAATCATATAGTCTCTCTCTCTCTCTCCCCCCCCCCCCCCCCCCCCAAGGGGAACAGTTGATGGGTAAATCATCAACTGTGCGGCCGCACCATTGTAGTACCAAGATCGGACACTGGGTAGTGCACTTACAAAAGTAAGTATAATATAGTTTTTCCAGAGATTAAAATACAAAATAAGAAAAATAAAAGTGACAACAACCTCGTCTACTTTACATTAAAGTTAAAAGGGTGACTAGACTGTCCTATTAAGTCTTCTGAAGGATAACTTGTGGAATCAAATGGAGATCCACCTATACCCCATATTAGCCAAATTAGCATACCTGATATTTTCCTTGCTTTCCATATTTTTGCCATGCTGAAATGTACATTGCTTGAACTATGAACTTTGTGATCATGTACAATTGAGTTCTGTATTTTTGTATCTAAATTGTTTGCATACAGTTATGCCACAAGATGTCAGTACAGATGAATCCATCTCTTGTGAAACATTCCCCAAAGGGAATAAGTAACTTACCTTGAGTTGAACTGACATTGGATGGGACTGGTTTCATTTCTAGGTAATTTGAAGTGCCCTGGCTTAAAAGTCCATCGTCACTAACAAAGAAACATTGCAGTAGATTAATAAATTACATCCTTACAACTTTGAAACGATTAAAAAATTATTTATTTACAATATTGTCCAAAGAACTTGCTGATTTGTGGAACCCACAACCTCCGTTGCTTGGCGTTACCAGAAGGTTGGAAAAAGATGAAGTGCAGTGGACCCTGCTGTATATTGGCCACAAACTCACAGTGGCTCCCTATAGTTTTAACATTAACAATAGCAGGGTCTAAAATGTAAAGGTTTTCTTACTAATGGTACAGAAAACAACAGTAACAACAGGTGAAACAGTGAATAATATTATAAAACAATACTCCTCCTATAGTACTGCACTTTATGCAAAGATTTGTACAAAGCTGGCGAAACGCGTTGAGACCAAGACCACAGCTTTTTCGGAGTACCTGATTACCCTAACCTGGTGGTAGGAGGAAGGAGTTGGACTACCTTTCAGGACAGTATGCGCAAGTTGCACTTTAATGGGCCTTTGTATGTTGTCCGTGCATTCAGTTTTTAATATTGCCATTTTTTTTAAATCTCCTACTGCACAGTGGATTCTTTATATATATTTTTTATAGATTGTGAAATAAATCAGAAGATTTTACACTTTGATGAACCTGATACCCTACTCTGTTTGTGAGTGTGACAACTAAACGTTACTAACTTACACTCCTTTTTTGTACTGTATTACACTATATTTATTAGACATGTGCAAAATTTTTGTTTAGTTTTTGTCCATTCGGACGAAAAATGTTATTTATTTCGTCTAAAACGAATTTCGTTCATTAATGCATTCGTTTCAGACGAAATTCGTTCACTATTTTCATTTTGTTAATTTTTATTCGTTCGTTTTATAGAATACATGTAATACTATTGGCTTTCTATAAACCGAACGAGAGCCCCATTCATAAGAAATTCTTATGAATGGGGCTCTCGTTCGGTTCATAGAAAGGCAATAGTACTACATGTTTTCTATAAGCCGAAAGTCTATAAACCGAACGTTCGGTTTATAGACTTTCGGCTTATGGAATACATGTAATCCTATTGCTATTCTATAAACCGAACGTTCGGTTTATAGAATAGCAATAGGATTACATGTATTACATAAGCCGACAGCCTATAAACCGAACGTTAGGTTTATAGGCTGTCGGCATTTCACTACACGGAGACAGAGTCTCCATTCATAAATTTATGAATGGAGACTTTGTCTCCGTGTAGTGAAATGCTATTGTATTCTATAAACTGACTCTATTTCGGCTTATAGAATGCAATAGTACTACGAATGGACGAATGAACGAATGATTTTAGTTTATTAACCATTCGTTCATTCGGCTTTCGTTAGCTTAGCATTTTCGTTCGTCGTTTTTCGGACGAATGGACGAATGCACATGTCTAATATTTATTTCTTCTTTCTCCTGTACAATGCGCCTCTGCTTTGGTGTATTCTTCTTACTAAGCTAGCTGAAACACAGGATACTTAGGAGTCCAAATACCCTTCATTCCTGTTGAGACAGCTATGGATCAGAACTCAATAGGAAACCAGCAGTAAACACAGTTTAACCGTCCAACCGTGGACCTGCTAATGAACTGTATATCATATAATCCCCCAATGCCCTTTAGGAAATTCAGAGGATCAAACATAGTTGAAGGACCACATTTGGATACCTAGGCCCAGGACCATATAATGGGATCCCTCTCTAAGGTTTTATATTTCTTCTAACCTTCAAGGGAGAGTATTACCTGGTCATGCATTTCTGCTCCACAGAAATATTCTTGTAGTCACCATTGGTGTTCACAGCAGCAAACATACTATTCATAACCTCTGCCTTTCTTCTTAAGAAGTTTGAGAGATCTCCATGCTGACAATATTCCGTGATTACTAGGATTGGGCCTATCGGGAAAAAGCAATTTACATATAGGAATTTGATTACTTTGATTCAATTGCCCTGACCAATCGAGTATTAATGTCATATCAGAGCCACTAATGGTACAGGACAAGTGTCCTAGATTAGAAAAAAGGACAACTATCTGCAAAATGTTCTAGTGTTTAAAGGACTACTGTAGCAACAAATGAACTTGTGTTTAATTGAAAGATCGCATCAAATGTAAGCATTTGACATAGCAATGCTTTAATGAAAGAATACAAATAATGTACTTTATTGAGCCCATATAGCTCTTCCAGGGGGCGGACATGTTGTTTAGAATCTTGGGCAGATCTTCATTTATCTGCATGAAGGTTAATGCAGATCTGACCCAAGATTCTATACAACATGTCTGACCTCTGTTAGAGCTATATGACGCAAGGAGGGCTTCATAAGGTGCTTTATTTGTATTCTTTCATTAAAGCATTTCTTTATATACCATCTACACTTAATGTAATCTTTCAATTAAACAGGAGTTATTTTTTACCTACAGTTGTCCTTTAATTGAAGGATTGCACCATGTGTTGGTATTTTAAATAAAAATGTTCGAATAAGAGAATATAAAAGTCCTCTTTGCTTCTATAGCAGACATGTTGTTTAGAATCTGACACAGCTGACCAAAGATTCTAAACAACATGTCTTTTCAGCCTGAAGAGCAACAAAGCTCTTGGCTATAGCTGAATGATAGCCCTGTTCCATATATCCCTGGCCAAGTGGGTGGGAATCTTTACTATTAGCACCTAGTGGTTGCTGTTACTGAAAATATCCTTAAGATTTGTTAGGTGTCCTCAATAATCACAGAAACCAACAGGAAATGTAAAAAATCGAAGTATCCTTTTTCTAAGCTCAAAATATTTGTAATCTATCAACCACATACTTTCAAAAATGTCTAAACAGAAAACTTCCCTAGTTACTCTGAGAACAGAAAGCGAGGTAAGACTATGGAAAGCCAGGTTTATACTGAACTTTTCACTTATGAATCTATTTTAGAACCACAGGTGGAAGCAGAAGTTTAGTAGGTTCTTTAATGTTGTATTTGTGGTCTGGGGTTCTTTTAGAGCTCATTTCAATCGTAGGGGCGTATCGTGCCCTTGAGTGACAGGTGTGCTGCCAGTCCGGCTGTATCTCTTGTATTTCCAGGGGTTTGTGCGCTGCGAACAGACAACACACAAAATCCTGGAAATACACGCAATATATATCCATGGGGCCGACGGCAGCTTCGAATTCGGCAACAGAGTCACTCTGCTGCCAAATTTACCAGCACAAAAATTATAGGAATTTTCATATACTTTTCGTGCTGGTCAAATTGGCAACAGAGCGAGTGACGCTGTTGCCGCATTCGCAGCTGCCGTCTGTCTCCCGGATGAATTTTGGGGCTTGTGTGCTCCGGGAATAGACAGCGCGGCGCACACCTAGCAAATATGGAGCACCCCCCCTTACCTCCATGAGTGCATGCTCCCAGTAGGTTGACAATATTCTGGTGATGACCCAAGTGACTAAGAATCTTTAGTTCCGACATCAAAGCTTCCACCTCATCTGTGTGGGCACTGGCTAAGAAATGAACACAAAAGAAAAAACTGTAGGTACGTGTTTTAACTCTACAGGTAACAATATGGAATCCAAGCAAATAAAAACAAATGAATATCTGTCCAACAGTAATGGGAGAAATGTTTTCAGCCTGCAAAGGCTTTTAGTATTGAATTTATCCTAAACCGAATTTGAGAGTTTCAAATGATAATAATAATAAAGGATCTAACCTGGAAAAGTTTGGGATTTTCTCTTGTTTTCTTGTGAATTCTGTGAATGTTTTTATTGACCAACTTTTAGGTGATGCTAGCATTACCCAATTTAATGGTACTCATTTTATTCACCTTGGAAGGATGAAGGGCGGAGTCAACCACTCCGAGAATCAAACAGATTCACTAGAGGACTTATCAGATTCTGCAGTTGATGCATTAGGCAATCTGAATGCTTGTGGATTCTGGAAACATCTCTGGAGCACATTTGTCACAGTCGCACAGATCACAACCACCTTATACTCTCCAAAAAGTGGCTGATACTACAGTGTCTGCAGTTAGTTCATTGTTACACTGTTGGCATATGCCTTATATCAAGGAAAAAGTCGGAGATAGATTATCAATATCCCTGCAATATAACCCTAGATTCTAAAGTCCTGATATGGAAATGACTTACGTTTTAGCATCTTCACAGCTACTCTGAGGGCAGAGTCGTCTTTTCCCATCCCAAAGGCCGTTGCTTCCATCACCTTCCCAAAGGCACCAGCTCCCAGGGTCTTTCCTACATTGTCAAATGAACATTTTATTACTTTATTGTTTACATCTATAAAGTATATGTTCTAGCTTGAAGAGAAAAGGAAGTATACTTCTGTGGAAAAAAAAAACACCCTACTTTTTTAAAGAGAAGTTGAACATACAGACAGAGTTCAAATTATGAGTACTGAGTTGCTGCTTCCCATAATTGTATTATTAGACGCTGATATATACATAATTTTTTATGGGCAGGTGTCCATCCTTTTCTTTGGATAAACTGAAACACCAATGTTGCAGACTAGAATTGAAGTGTTCAGAATGACTTCTCACCAAACTGTAGGTTGTTCCTGGGGAATTCCCACCTCTCGTTGTATGGCAGCTGAGTTGGGTCAATACAAATATAATTGTTTCCTTCAGAGGCCTGCACAATCTGCCACCGGACTTCATACTTGGGTTTCTGTGAAACATGAGATAGCGAGAGAAACAAGGATGTGAGAGATGGACATCTGAGTATAAACTTTTGGCCACTATTGCCCATGATTATTTCAAGCATGTATTTGTTACGTGCCTTGTAAAAAGACCATGGTTATAACATATCAAACTTTTTATATTAACATGTTATAGTATATTTCAGTGTCTCTGAATACATAAGAAGATTTCTAGGCTTACGCTCCCATCAGCCCAGGATTTAGATGGGGGAGATTGGGGCTATCTATTACACCGGATCCATTTGTGCTTCTTGACGTACTGGTTTGAAAACCACTGCTCTAGACCAATGGTCATCTGATGATCTTGTTTGTGTGGCTACCACAGTCAAGTTCCAATGACCACAGAGCCATTCTAATGGACATTTTTTTTCCAGGTCTGGTTGTGGTGACTGACGAAAGTGCTTGTGACTGCATGGGGTCAGGTTTACTGACAATGGGCAGTAATGTCTTCTTTTGGAAGCTAAAACATCCCTATGTATTTGGGTGATGGGTCCAGCTTGTGGCTTCCCTTTTCCTGTTGTTAACTTATCAAAGAGAGAGTACATTACAAACCTCATGAAATAAGATATTCTCTACACATCAGATTTAAAGATTTCCAAAATGGGTAAGTGGTATTATTTTAAATAAATGACCTTAATGGTTTAAGACTTTAAATATTCTCCCTGCCGGGCCAACAAGATATCATTTAACAACGCTGGAACTTTAACCATTTAACCACCAACCAAACGAAATTTAGCAATACTTTAATGGCTCTACTGAAATTTTAAATTTCCTAGAAAAGTTACTGATGTTCCTTAATTGGCAACACCTCCTCTATTTTCTGTTCCTCTTTTCTTAACCAGTCTTTTGATTTTGCACAAACATTGTTTATGGTGGACATGCCCTGCCATGCTGATCGTACGAGCACTTTGCCTATCTCTGTTTTCATATCTGTAGGTTATTTAGACTATGCAGGTGGGGCATGGATTGGAGAGTGTCAGTTCTACCACACACTCACATGGATAGTGCGACTGAGAATTCTCAGAACTCTGCACATTTGCAACATTCCTTCTCCGGAATTCTGACCAGAAAACGAAAATGTGGACTGTCTGACGGCGATCCCAAATCAGGAATCTCCCGCTTTTTGAGTCAGTTCAGCTACATTTTCTATTCTGCTGTTTTTAAGGGAGCTGTATGTTTCTAATGAAAGCTTATCAACAAATCCCTTAAAAAAATACTTCATATAAGGGTCAAAATCTGTAATCCAGTGGATAACTAGAAGTACTGAATTGTAGAGGCAGAAACCGCATTACCTCTAGTGATCCATTGGATTACAGATTTTCACCATAATATGGAAGATTTTTTAAAAAAATTTTTTTAGGTGATCTACTAATAAGTTTTCATTGGAAACTTAGTTTCCTCTTTCCTCTGTCCCCCTTTATTTAGTGTCGCCTGCACTTCAACCAGAAGGAGCTTAAACCCGCTGGATCTGGAGACGTGTAGACGAGTATTTGAGACCATCCCTGGCCCTCTCTGCCACAGACTACACCATAAAGTGATAAAAGTCTATAAGTAATAAAATCACCAAACATACGCTAAAACATACCTAATAATACTCAATAAAGAAAGATCGAGACACTATAGATAGATTTAAGGAGAATGATCGGATAGGGTGGGGAGGGAAAAAGATGAATAAGATTCAATCTAAATTGTATTGGATTTGAAAATGATCAATTATCAACACATTCAACGCACAGGGATGATCTCAGCGCACGTAAGATCAGTCTAACCAATCTGATTAATAATAAAGTGTCTTAGGATCTGAGTGCAAAAAAAAACAGTAAAAAAAAAAAAAAGTTTTCATTGGAAACATACAGTGCCCTCAAAAACAATAACGTTTTCTACTTTCTGAACTTCAGTGCGTTTTTTTCCAGTGGATATGTGGATATATGGAGTACATTTTTTTCTTGGGGCTGATTGCACAGCTGGTGGATATTTATGTATATATTTAAGTTGCAGAGCAATTTAATAAACATATAATACAGAATGGATAAGAACAGCCATAGTTGCCAACAGTGCTGGATTTATCACTGTTCTAGACATACACAGTCTAAATGCAAGTAAATAAGCCTGAAAGTTATTGATGTTGGCTCACGTGGTGTCATAGAACAGGATAATATAAAGTAACTTAATAGAAAAAGAACCAAAAAAGCCATATGACAACGTTATAGAGACTGACTTACCTGCTGGTATTTGTAATACAGGAATACAGAGACTATTAACAGGAATGATCCTAACAGGCTTGTGATCGTCAACAATGGGGTGAACAACTTGTTTTCCACCAACTGCTTGACTATAATAAAGTAGAAAAATAGCATGAGAACATTATAAAATATCTGACGTTTCAAATTGGCAGATGCCATCGTAAAGGTTTTATAGCATGGGGAGTAGGGTTCACTTGCACAGGTCAAGGGTGTCCAACTGCAGCTGCGGAGTTATGGGAGATGTAGTCCTCCAACAGCTGACAATCCTGGTGTAGGTGGTGAGCAGATGAACTAAAAGCTCTTCCTTAAAGCAGGTCTAGAGACTGCTTCTTTTAATATGTTGAAATAGAGAAATATACAGTGGCTTTTTCTACTCACATGTCTTAGTGGAGGTTGTGAATAGGGTTATTTTTGTATCTGTTCCCTCGATATTAGAAGCCATACAGGCAATACTGGAGTTAATTTGGTTTTCATGAAGGTGTAACGTGCTTTCGACTGCATTGTCCTCCACCTTGGTTCCATCACTGGGTATGATCTGTTTTCCATTGAGTTTGCAGCTGCAGAAAGAAAAAGGGAAGAGGTATGTAACCATAGTATTGCACAATTGTAACCATTGTATTGTACTGTTGTATCCATAGTATTGTACAATTGTAACCATAGTATTGTACCGTTGTATCCATAGTATTGTACCATTGTAACCATAGTATTGTACCGTTGTATCAAAGTATTGTGCCAGTGTATCCAAAGTATGATACCGTTGTATCCAAAGTATGATACCGTTGTATCCATCCTAGTATACCGTTGTAACCCTAGTATTGTACTGTTGTATCCATAGTATTGTACCGTTGTATCCATTCTATTGTACCATTGTACCCAGGGCCGCCACCAGGAATTTCAGGGACCCTTACTGAACAAATTTTGTCCCCTATCATCCCGACAATATCTCCCACTCGCCCCACCTACCCTCACAAGCATGTTATACCGGTCTACTGTAATATGGAGGGTGGTTGGGAGCACTTGGTCAATATGCCAGTAATATTTTGCCACTCAATAAGTCAGTATTTTGCCCTCAATATGCCATTCTTTTGCCATTTAATATGCCAGTATTTTCCCCTCAATCTGCCATTTAATGCGCCAGTATTTTCCCCCTCAATATACCATTTAATATGTCAGTATTTTGTCCCTCAATCTGCCATTTAATATGCTGGTATTCATTAGGGTTAGAAGTTTCAATGAAGAAAAAGAAAGCCGCGTGAGGGGGATTTTGCAGATTGGAGCAGCAGATAGGAAACATAAGCCTGGCAGTAGCATTTGGACAGAGATCCACATTGTAGGACAACCATCCAGGAGAGCATTAGGAGTCGAGATGAGAGATAATACCAGGCACATAAATATCTAGATATACCAGTCCAAACTTGTAATTGGTAATTTTGCTCATTATATATATACTTGTGTTTCCTTACCTCTCGTCAGTACACATATACCATTCAACGGACGGAAGTGGATTTCCCAAAGCTCTGCAATTTAGGCTCCTGGTACCATTAAAGGAAATGGTGGTTATATCGACAGATGGGCGGGCTGGCATAGAAGAGAGAGCGGAATTAGCAGTCCAAGTGTCTAGACATTTTATGTACTATAGCACGTAGCCATCATGGATAAAAAAGCAACATATACTATAATATGAAACTTTTTTTTATTAGATAACGCCTGCAGCATCAATCTCCAATTTTTATGGCCTGCGCCCCGTGGATCTGCCTGGTTTTCCTGAAAAATCCCTGTTTCACCCAAAATTAACTGTTTGATAATGTGTTAATTCATTTTACAACTATGTAAATATTTCAGGACTCTAGTACAAGGTCTGACAGCAATACATTAGACCATAGAGGCCTGGATCCATATAGTTACTTGTATTACTATAGTCCATCATGGCCTGCATTACTGTTCACCATCACCTGCATTGCTACAGCCTATTGTTGCCTGCCTTACTGTAGTCCATTTCCTGTGTTATTATAATACATAGCCCAATGTGTTACTGTAGTGCACAGCCCTATATCTTACTATAGGCCTCTATTTCCTGCTTTACTATAGTCCATTATGTCTGTGTAATTTTGGACCATAAAATCGACCTAGATTCTTTGTTAGTAACTTGCAGTTTTCTAAGCTGGGTCTTTTTTTTTCTTATTATTCTTTTTTAAATAAAAATATTTTTCTTGGCCAACTTTATCAGATCTCTTACTGGTTTCATGAGTTTGGATTACAGGGCCACTGTAGGCCCAAATAACTATGTTTTACTGCAATAATACAATCAAATATAGAAATAAATAGAAATGCTTTAATGTAAGAATTGACATAAAGTACCATATTGAGTCCTCTTTTTGCTTTCTGTAGCTTTGTCAGGAGGCTGACATGTTATTCGGAATCTTGGGTGAGATGCTCCTTCATCTTGGTGAGGATGATGGAATATCTGACCCAAGATTCTAAACAACATGTCTGCACCCTAGTAGAGCTATATGAAGCAAAGAGTCATCAATAAGGTACTTTAGTTTTATTGATTTCAAATAGCATATGTAAAATCTTATTATGACCCAATAGCCATCATTTGTTGAACTTACAGAACAAGTTTATTTCAAAGGTAACAGAATTACTGGCGTTTGAGTTCTCTACGTAGAAAGTGTAGGTCCCACTTTCATTTTTCTGTAAACGATTCAGTGTCAGGATACTTGTCCATCTAAAAACAAAAATATTTTTAAAGAGTGTTAATGTCTCATAAATAAAAATGACCAACGAATGAAGATCAACTGAAACATTTTTGGGGGGTTTGTTATACAGGTTTCTTTACTGTCACTGTAACAGAACCTATTATGCACCAATTAGTCTTTCACTTTTGTGAATATATAGATTATTTCTGGCTTTGAGCATGAGATGGCTCATTACTATTTAGCCCCCCGCCACACCACCACCAAAGAAGCCATATTCTAAAGAAAAGGGGAGATAGAGCCATTGTGAATTTTTTCTTTTGGGTCAAAACCTGGTCCTTCCCCAGTAGCTCCTACTTCCCAATTGCCTACCTTTATTTCCATTATAGTGGCCCTTGCCTCCAGCACTGGCACGACCACAATTCTGAATGAGTCTGTGTGTGCTTTACTTTTAAACACACACAGAATCACATACACACTGATTGATATATGCACACACTGTCGCATACACAAAAAATATACAATATTTATATTATATAAATTATTTGGAAGCCTGAGAACCATATATATAGCATATGTGTAATTGTATGCATATTATAATATAAATATATCTACAGGGTTCCCAAATAACTTATATACTACAAATAATATGTAATTTATATGTGTGTGTAATCTCATCCTCGACATACATAACATTTGGTCACACTAGGGCAGAGTCACGTGACTCATAATGGTGAGGATATCAAAGGTAGCAAGATATCTCAGAATATTAGAGGGTATCAGTGGCAAACCTGTAAGTTCCAGTGGACTGTACATTTCCCAAAAATGTCACTTCGGTTGTATTGTCATCATGCTTGTGTATCCATTTCCAGGATAAGTCGGTTGGATATGCGTCAACCTCTATCATCAGTTCCACATTCTCGCCTGTCTTCACTGTACTGCTCATGTTCTGTGAGGTACTGAGTTGAACATAACCCTTGTCTGAAAAAATAAATAATAAAAAGTGACAGTTGGCTTTTCTGCTGGCAAATTAATCATAAGGAGTTCTCTGTAAGCCATCTGTTTCATGTGGAAGAAATTTTTTTTGCTGTAGTTGTGATGTTGTTTCCTCTCTCTTTTGGGGGCTGGGAAAGCCAGCTAGTTTCAGAAGACCAATCTACAAAGCGTAAGGGTCTCGCTTAATCTACCAGCAGGTGCATTTTATAAGCACAGTATTTACAGAAAACAAAAATCTACTGTTTTCAAGGAATATGCATTTTAAAAAAAAAACTCTTATGATCATCTTTAATCTGCTTTTTTTTTTTTTTTTAAAAACACAGTAAATTGTACCTTGGTGACTATACTGTCTCCTTAAAATATCAATAGATTTTCATACCTATAACTTGAAGAAATGTGGGAATTTTATTGGACCCCGCTTTGTTTTTTCCAATGCACTCGTAGGTCCCAGAGTCACTTATTTCCACAGCGGGAATATTTAATATGGAGATAGCGGTCCACAGGGAGTCACGATAGTTCAGATGAGCTCTGATGAAGGCCTAAAAATCACAGGGATAAATCCTTGTTTAAATAGACAGCTGCATGATTTTATTTTTATAATGTTTTGTCTCCCAAAAAAAAATTAGATTTACAGAAACACATTTTCCTGATTCAAATATTTACATTTTTTCCAGGATATTTCCATTCTGCTTCGGGGATGAGGGAGTGGGTTACGTTGCATGTGATTCGGAATGGTTCTCCTTTTATTCGGATATGATTGCTAGAATCCAGAAATACGGAAGGTGGGACCTTTTCCACTAAAAAAAAATAATAATAGGATAAATGCAAACACGAATTTATGTACGTTTTCCAAACAATTGGTCAGTCATACATAGCTCCATCTCCCCTCCTCCTTTTATATTAACGTTCAATAGAATAGGGTTATGAGGAAGTAGGCATAGAGTGAAATATTACATGGTATAACATACAGATGGTACCCCCATGGCCAGTGGTGTATCTTGATTTTGTGCTGCCCTAGGCAGACAAAATCCGGGCACCCCCCTACCCAAGCTGCACACCCACGTTACACACCTAAGACATGCCCCATCATTCAGACTCACATCAAGCTCACACTCCCATCACACTCAGTCACACACTCCTACTCCCATCACACTCAGTCACACACTCCTACTCCCATCACGCACACTCTGACTCCCATCACACTCAGTCACACACACTGTCTCCCATCACACACACTCTGACTCCCATCACACTCAGTCACACACAGTCTCCCATCACACACACTCTGATTCCCATCACACTCAGTCACACACACACACACACACACACACACACACACACACTGTCTCCCATCACACACACTCTCACTCCCATCACACTCAGTCACACACACTGTCTCCCATCACACACACTCTCACTCCCATCACACTCAGTCACACACACTGTCTCCCATCACACACACTCGGATTCCCATCACACTCAGTCACACACGCTGTCTCCCATCACACACACTCGGATTCCCATCACACTCAGTCACACACACTGTCTCCCATCACACACACTCGGATTCCCATCACACTCAGTCACACACACTGTCTCCCATCACACACACTCTCACTCCCATCACACTCAGACACACACACACACTGTCTCCCATCACACACACTCTCACTCCCATCACACTCAGTCACACACACTGTCTCCCATCACACACACTCACACTCAGTCACACACACACACACACACACACACACACACACACACACACACACACACACACACAGTCTCCCATCAGCACTTACCTTTCCCTGGCAGGCAGGCAGCATGGTCCCTCCATGCTGCCTGTTCGGCTTCCCGGTGATTGTGCCGACAGGTCACGTGACCAGGCGCGCGTATGACGTCAGCGCGCCCGTCACGTGACTGTCGGCACTTCCGGGTGCTGGGGGCGCTGCCGCCCCCCAAAATTTGCGCCATAGGCATCCGCCTAGGATGCCTCGCGGTAAATACAGCACTGCCCATGGCTGCACTTTGGTTTGAGGAACAGGAGGGGGACATTTTTTCAGGGCAGCTGGTGAGAGCGAGATGAGATGTGTCTATAGGCAGTAGTGTATTTTCCACAAGGCAAACAAGGCACTCGCCTAGGGCGGCACTTTGCCAGAGGGTGTTAATGCACACTTCCGGTGCTTCACACATGTTCGCTCCCCCACCGTTCAGCAAGCTTTAGCTCCTTCCAATTAATCAGGGTGATGGGGGCATGTAATGGACATGGTGGGGGTATGTAATGAGGGTGATATGGCATGTAATGGGGGTAATGGGGCATTTAGTGTGTATGCAATGTGGGTGATGGGGCATGTCGTAGGTGTGCAACGTGGTTGGGGGGGTGCCCGAATTTTGTCTGCCTGGGGCAGCACAAAACCAAGATACACTGCTGTCTATAGGTCACACCATTTTGACTACAATCAAACAGTAGAAGACAAAATACTTTCTGTTCATTTAATAGAAATTAGCCACCGAAACATACCTTTTTGCACAGAGAGCGTAATTTCTTCCGATTCGTTCCACTCCCCATTAACCTTCGCTTTGCAAATGTAATATCCACTAAACTCTACTTGCACATTATAGATAGTATATCCTCCATGGGGATTAAACGTATAGGATATTTGTTGGTTGTTAGCGTTACTCTTGTAATCTAGAGAGATCATCGATAACGGTATGGACGGATCGGTTATCAAGCAGGGCAAGGTAGCGTTGGTGTCTTCATCAACTGCAATCCTGTGTTGAAGGATATTCCAGTACTTGGCACCTAGTCAAAATAATAATGAATTTAAAAAAGATTAAATAATAATAATTTATTGAAAGGTCAAATAAACTTATACTTTTTATAATAATTAAATATATTTTTTTTGGGGGGGGCGACACTTTATACTTTAATTCACAGAGTCCCCAGCCCCCTGCTACATGTTAATTGCATTGCTGACAATTGTGTGGCCAATCCAATTCGGCAAACACCCGACTGGTACACTGTGAGCTCTCATGAGTGCTTTTTGGGTTCTTCCACCGCAGAATCATGGGAAATGTAGTTCCCGTTGGTTCTGCTTTCCTTTAAAAACCCCAACCGCGCATGTGTGATCGCACAGTTCACTGTCGGGCATCTCACAGAACTGCATTCCCTACACAGGCTGTGTCAGAAATGCAGTTCGGATGCCACATTCGGCCCCTTGGCTCATTTGTGTTGGCGACTCAACTGAGTCAAGGGTTCAGGAATGAAAGTGGATAGGGCTGGGGACTCTATTAAACAAATAAAGTATAAAGGAAGTCCCCCCCCCCCCAAAAAAAAAAAAGTTAATTATTGACAAGTTTATTTGTCCATAATTTACATTTGTGGTAAAAGTAATCTCCCAACCATTTTAATGCCCACTGGTTAGAAAGGAAATGACCCTCCTCAAATATTATTTTAAAGAGTCCATAATAATGATTCCATAATAGAAGCCAGTGGGTACATGCCAATTTATATATTTGAAGAAAGCAGGGAGATCCGGTCGTGGACTGTCTATCAATGCTTCTACAGTGGAATAGCAAGGTGTCCTCTACTTATTATATTATATATAAAAACTAGCATCTATCTCTGCAGAGCGTCAAAGTGGAGAGTAACGATGAAATGGTTGAGGGTACGCCGAAATCAAAAAACTTGATAATAGAATAAGCATTAATAATAGAGCTTCTTGATCCAAGGAGAAATCTGATTGCCCTTTTGGAGTCAAGAAGGAATTTCCCCCCCCCTAGGAGGCAACATTCGAAAAAGCTTCCTTAGGGGTTTTTGCCTTCTTTTGGATCAAAACGCTGGAATGATAGGTAGATGGGTTGAACTTGATGGACTTGTGTCTTTTTTCAACCTAAATTACTATGTTACTATGATATATAAAAGAGTAATATTCCTCACATTAAAGCAACCAGGTGTGGATAGCAGATGATTTGCTTTAATTTGAGAAATTCGATACTGTGCTTTTGGACATCAGATACGTCTCTTTGTATTTGCGCATCTCATCCCTTTCACTATATATCTGTATATTTGTGGTGCTGTGGTTGAGGGGATAATCACTGATGGCTGTGTCATGTTAATTAAACAATTATTATAGAGTGCCACAATCACAATATCCAGTTGTGGTCTCTGTAAGGATATGTGTATTGGATTCATAGAGGAGATGTGGCACTCTTATTTTAACTTGGCCTGCTAATAAAGAAGCACAGTTTCCTGCTCGTGTGGTATTTGTACAAAAAAAATGAATTTACATAAAAATTGAATAATCAGCATCAGATGGTCATTTAACCCCTTAGTGACCGAGTGCTATGCTGCATTTGATGGACCTTGAAGTCCAGAATTCTATTATTTTTGTCATACGTTTACTGAACTGTGAATTTCTTTCTTTGTGTTCAGTCCACCCACACAAATTATATATAATTTTGTAAAGGAAGGATAGGGCTTTCATTTGATACTATTATTTTCATCATATGATATCATTTACTATAAAAAAAAAAAAAAAAAAATATGATGAAAATATGCCATAAAAAACACTTCTTCTAACTTTGACCTGATTTTTTTTAAATAATTACAAATAGTAAAAAAGACCCCGTCTATATATTTCTACTATTTGTCCTGAGTTTAGAAATACCAATGTTTCCATGTTTACCTATGTTTTATTTCAAATAATAGGGCAATATTAGTGTTAGTGTTTTTTTATTGTTTTCTAACCATTTTCTTCTACAGTGACCTTTAAACCCTATCCCTAAATTTACCCCAACTCTAAATCTACCCGAACCCCTTAATCTAACCCTTGTACTCACCCGAACCCCCCTGTAACCTTAATTATAACCCTATTTATAACCCTAACCCTAGATCTAGGTTTAGTAGATCAAGGATTAGCTTTTTCCATTTATTTATTTAATTAATTTATTTTATTTTCTATGTCTAACTGCAATACTGTGTAACTGCCTTTAGGGGCAGTCAAGTAGCGGTTTCAGAGCGACGGAAGCGATTTTTTTTTCTCTCTTCTGTCGCTCTCCTCCTCCTCTATCGAGGCATCATTGCAACACTTTACACACAGACAGTGATCAGCTTTCACTGCCTATGTGTGTTAACGAGCATAGGATCACATTCGCAGTGATCGTATGCGCGCGGGGGGCTGAAAGCACTCTCAGAGGCTGCTTCGGATCCGAAGAGCTCAGAGTAAATCCTGTATGTGGGTTTTATTTTGGAGAAGGGGGACTATTTTAACTCTTGCTTGAGCAAGGTAGCCTGGAGCTCAAAGCTGGAGCGTCTTGTATCTCTACCCGTTATGCGCCTCTCCCTTTTTGCCCGGAGGCCATCTTTCCAAAAATTGGTAATGTATTTTTGGTTAAGGATGGTCCACTGTTTAATTTCAACCCTGGTGTTTTTCTATAGTGATTTATCTAGTTCTTACTTCATTCGTTTTGCTTTTATTGTTACCTTTCACAAAGATATGCACTGATGCACTTCCAGTATATCGTGTGTCATTGTAAAGACATTTGTACGGTGCATTATACTTTTCTGTGGCTTTGGTGATTATCAGCACACTGCTGGTTCCCTCGTTCTTAACCGTTGCCCTTCGTGCTACAAATGGCACAACCCATTTTACGGTGTGGTTCCCAGAGCAGGTTAAAGTGATGGTCTGTCCTCTCTTTATTATATGCTCGTTACCTTCAGGCTTAATTACTGGAGAGCCCAGAACTGCTGTGGGGAAAACAACAAATTATTAGGGAATAAAATGCAGAATATCATTATTTAGGTTGAAAAGCATGCAATCGTTTCTGAGTTCCCCCCGTCCTGACAAGACAAAATGGTCACTTTGGAGCAAAATGGCCGCTCCACATTTTATTATCTATTTCCTCTCGGAATCAGACCTGCAATCCTGAGGATTCAACAGTTGGTTGACGCCGTCAAAGTTTTTTAGGAAGCAGAAGAAATTGTGGATTTTTTAAATGATAAACGATTACAGACAAACTTCATGCAAACTATAGTTATGGATAATTTGTACTTTTTCCCCTCAATTTAATATTTTATTATAGAATAGTGTTGCATAGGTTAATACAGTTAGCTTGTTTATTAAAAAGAATTTTGTGTAATTTGGGGATCAGTAAAAATTATCCGAAGACTGGAATGGTGCAAAAGAAATAAAAGTAATGTACAAAAGAAACAAAAAAACACATAAATGTAAAAAAGGACAAATCAGGATTAAAATGTGGGTAGCAAAAGATAAATTTATATTTTCTGCTACAGGTTTCTGGAACTATTACTAGTTACCAATCAGTAATAATAATAATAACAATAATAATAATTCTAAACTTTTAGTGTAAAACAATGTGTAATTTCAGGAGGAATGGCTGCGCTTCCTTGGTCTGTGCTCCCCCACTCTGCGTGGCGGGCATGTGAGTAAGCTGGAGAGTGGGCTGCGGGTGGGCCCCCTTCTCTAGTGGGTCTTGGCTAAGTGCCCACTTTGCCCACCAATTAAGTAGAAGCCGAGAAGAAGCAAGTGTTAAAAAAATGCGTGTCTCTCCTCCAGAGTAAACAGGATGGGCATCTTTAGAGCAGTATTCCCTAACATGCACCAAAGTGAGTTTGGGGACTAACTCACCTTGGCCACTTTGTGTTAACCACACTCACATGTACATATTACGAAGCAGAAGATTTAAATCCCTACGGATATTTAAATTGCCCAAAATTACGCACAAAACATACATCTGCATAAATTACAGTCACTACATTGAATACATTGAGATTTCTCTTGTTTTCAAGTATGTCCTGGGGACCCAGTCCAGAATGGAGTTACACAGAGTTACTCATTTAACATTAGATAAAAAATAGATACATACATACATATATTAAACAAGTTGGAAGGAGAACATACAAGGTAAATCATTACTGATACAAAAAAGGAACAACATGTACAGTATACGAAGGAGTTTGTGAACTAATAACAGGTACAATCTGTTTTGAAGATTTGGGAAACACTCATTTTCAGGGATTTTAGACTAGATGATGATTTGGTGGAATCAGGGAGGCTGATTCCACATATGAGGAGCTCTGAGAGAACACACCTCGACCTGCTTCCTTTTTGAAGTGAGGGATCGCTATTGAGAGGTTGGTGCAGGATCTGAGATTGTAGGATGTGCAGGGAGTAAGAGTGAGCATGTCGCTTAGGTAGGGGGGGAGCGTTCCAGAGAAGTGGTTATGCACTAAGCAAGCTAGGTGGAGAGTGAGCCTGGAGGCAAGCGTCAGCCAGTTTAACATATTGACAAGCTTGTCAATATGGAGACCAAAAGATAAGTTTGGGTCTAGCAACATACCAAAATACTATGAATTTACCTGGGTCAGGTTATAACTGGATTTGGTCTTGATGTTTATTTGAGGATTCTTTAATTTAAGTAGTTTAGCATTTGTCCAAAACAACATGTTTTTTCAGTGTTGAGGAATAATTTGTTGCTAGCTATCCAATTTCCAACTTTAGAGAACTGACCCTGTAGCACGGATTCCACTTGTGATAGTTTAGTACCGGACGTATCAATGACAGTATCATCAGCATACATATTACCCAAAAAAGAAAAAGAAAGAAGCCTTGGCCCACACTCTCCACAATATGGATCTTATTATTGTCTTGCAATCCAAATAAAAAGTGCAGTATAAAAAGTGGAAAGGCAAACTAAAATCTTACTCGTTTCACGCTCCCAGGCTGTTAATCATAAGCTAGAAACACATGTGCTAAGGACACACATATACTCAATAGGTGTTACACCCCTAACATGCACAGACCAATCCTTCACCCAGGTGCGGTATGTATCGTTAATTGTAGTGGTTGCAGCAAGAGATGCATCGGTCACCCACACAACCATACAACATTTAAATTGTAATAGTCAAAAAGGTGTAAGGAAAAAAGAATAAATATACAGGAATACAAATTGGTATAAACTCTGTGCTAAGAATAGCAAATGAGAAAGGTATGAAATAAATACACATTAACATAGATAACAGCGGAGCCCCATAATTAAGTTAATCCAGAAGGCCTATCAGCATGCGGCCTTGAACATAGCTGGGATTTAGTATTGTCAACAATATTATAATTATTTAGTTCTTTTTATGTGTGTTATCATCTTGCATAAAAAAAAAAGGAAGAACATAGAAAGCTGCAGTTGTTCTACCACAAAGTCTGGGAACTCAGAAGTTCCTACTGGTTGAACTACGAATGCGCGGGTGACCTCAGATATTACCACTGAGTGAACCAAGTATGCTGTTCATGAACCCAATCACAGAATGTGTGAATTGAGTATAGAAACATAGAAACATAGAATGTGTCGGCAGATAAGAACCTTTCGGTCCATCTAGTCTGCCTAATTTTTTTGAATACTTTTATTAGTCCCCTGTTCCCAGTCTTATAGCTAGGATAGCCTTGTGTCTATCCCACGCATGCTTAAAATCCTTGACTGTGTTTACCTCTACCACTTCTGCTGGAAGGCTATTCCATACATCCACTACCCTCTCAGTAAAGTAATACTTCCTGATATCACTTTTAAATCGTTGCTCCTCTAATTTAAGACTATGTCCTCTAGTTGTGGTAGATTTTCTTCTTTTAAATATACAGCGTACAGTATACTGCTCATGCTCAGCTCACCTGATGTGAACTTGTGCTTTGCCAGACGTGTTCGTAGGACACTGTCTCAGTTGTATACATTGGAACTAAAGAGCAGAGAGAGCTTGAAACGGAGTAAAGTTAAACTGATTTGAGGGTAGTGGATGTATGGAATAGCCTTCCAGCGGAAGTAGTAGAGGTAAACACAGTCAAGGAGTTTAAGCATGCTTGGAATAGGCACAAGGCTATCCTAGATATAAGATAGAGAACTGGAGACTAATATTTTGCAGACTAGATGGACGAATGGTTCTTATCTGCCGACACATTCTATGTTTCTATGAATCTAATAAAATAGTAATACAGCTCAGGATGAAACAAAAAAAAGGAAACAAAAAACTTTTCAGAGCTGTAGACATTGGTTGTGTAGCAGACTATTTATTAAGTGCTAACTTCCATCTCCCTTATGTGTATACTAGATCATATGTTACATATCTCAGTTCAAACTGTTTCAGGATATTATAATAGAAGTTAAGGTAGCTCCCCCCCCCCCCCCCCCCATACAACTGAATCTAGGCAGTACTCATTATTAAACAGCTCAATGCCAGAGAGAACAAGTTCAATATCTCTCTCTGCTGAGAAATGAGATTGCTTGACCAGTTACAAGATAATGCTAGATATTAACAGAATAACATGAAAGGGCTAGTAACAAGGAGCAAGCATCAAAGTACAACCTCATATGCGAATTCAGATAGCAGAGAGGGAGGAACAGTATTAACTCAAATCTTTATGAACTATTTAACGGGTGCTGACACAGAGTTTAGGCTGAGGAAGAATCTAAACGCGTCCCTCTATTTGGCGTCTTATCTATGTATACCTGGCCAGGTTGTATACTTTTTTCTCAGCAGCCATCTTTGTCGTCTTATCTGTGTATACCTGGCTAGGTTGTATACTTTTTTCTCAGCACCTCTCTTTTGCGTCTTATCTGTGTATACCTGGCCAGGTTGTATACTTTTTTCTCAGCACCCATCTTTGTTGTCTTACTGTGTATACCTGGCCAGGTTGTATACTTTTTTCTCAGCACCCATCTTTGTCGTCTTATCTGTGTATACCTGGCCAGGTTGTATACTTTTTTCTCAGCACCTCTCTTTTGCGTCTTATCTGTGTATACCTGGCCAGGTTGTATACTTTTTTCTCAGCACCCATCTTTGTCGTCTTATCTGTGTATACCTGGCCAGGTTGTATACTTTTTTCTCAGCACCTCTCTTTTGCGTCTTATCTGTGTATACCTGGCCAGGTTATATACTTTTTTCTCAGCAGCCATCTTTGTCATCTTATCTGTGTATACCTGGCCAGGTTGTATACTTCTATCTCAGCACACTATCCGCAGCCGCTTCACCGCCGACTCTACACAGCAAGACAGATCGTCGCTGGAGATTTCATCGCGGGACATTTCATTGCTAAAGGTAAGTATTTTAGCTATTTTAGTTTGGTGAGAATTAGGGTTTAGGGGGTTAGAATTAGGGTTTAGGGGGTTAATTTTAGTATTTGGGCTCTGGTGTTAGTATTAGGGTTAGTATTAGGGTTAGTATTAGAGTTAGTATTAGGGTTAGTATTAGGGTTAGTATTAGGGTTTAGGGGGTTAATTTTAATATTAGGGCTCGGGGGTTAGTATTAGGGTTTAGGGGGTTAATTTTAGTATTATGGCTCGGGGGTTAGTATTAGGGTTAGTATTAGGGTTTAGGGGGTTAATTTTAGTATTAGGGCTCGGGGGTTAGTATTAGGGGTCGGGGGTTAGTATTAGGGTTAGTATTAGGGGGTTAATTTTAGTATTAGGGCTTGGGGGTTAGTATTAGGGGTTGGGGGTTAGTATTAGGGCTCGGGGGTTAGTATTAGGGGTTGGGGGTTAGTATTAGGGTTTAGGGGGTAAATTTTAGTATTAGGGCTCGGGGGTTAGTATTAGGGCTCGGGGGTTAGTATTAGGGTTTAGGGGGTTAATTTTTGTATTGGGGTTAATTTTAGTATTAGTATTGGGGTTTAGTGTTTAGTGTTAGTATTGGGGTTTGGGAATCATTTATTAGGGGGGGTTATTTTCTTTTTACTTGTACATTTGTAAGAGCTGACAGTTCAGCGCTGAACTGTCAGCTCTTACATAGCCGCGGCCGTTTCATTGCAGACAGTTCAGCGTTCTAACTGCCGCGCTGAACTGTCAGCAATGAAGATGCGGCGCGGAAGTGTCCTAGACCCAAAGAACAAGGTATATTAGTGATATTGTTTTTAGTTGTTTTTTTTTAATCACTTTTATGTGTATTTATTTGTAAATGTGTTTCCCCTAATGGATTTCTTACAGTGGCAACTCATTGTCTATTTGCCCTATACTTTACATTCCCTCTGCCTGGAGTAATTTTTTTGTATATGTGTATGACCCTGTAAATGTTACTTTTATATGTATATCTGTATATTAAAATGTATATAATTTTTTTTACACAGCCATTGTGTTCTGATTCCTTTTTATAAGGTTAAATGCTGTTTAATTGTCTCTTTATTATAAGTGCTGTCCATCTAGATAATTATATGACACAAGTTGATGTGATAGTATAAAAATGGATCAGATGGTAAAAAAAAATCTATTAAATAATGTATAAAATAATGTAAAATGTTGCAGCAGGAGAAGGATTGGTCCATTCACTTTAGGGGTGATGCACCCTTATTTAGTATAAATGTGTCCTTAGCACATGTGCTACTAGCTTATGGGGGTGTGAAACTTGTGAACTTTTAGCTTGCCTTTCCACTCACAAATTTATATTGCACTTATTACTTGGATTGTCCTTTCAACTTTCAAGACAAGAATAAAATCCATATAGTGGTCAGCATGGGTGCCAAGTCTTCTTTCTTTATCTTTTGTGAAATACCACTTACCATGGTGCCAGACACACAGGGGAAGTGGCACCAGCACCCAGAAGTGGCACCAGCACCCAGAAGTGGCACCAGCACCCAGAAGCAGCACCAGCCCCCAGAGGGGTTATCATGCTTTTATTGTCCTGCCCATCTGAAGATGAAGCCCAGCATCTAAGTATTTCACACAGTTAGAGCCACAGAGCGACACTCTCTTTAAACACGCGTGCACAGTGCGTGTGTCATGGAACATACCCAGAACTGTATTTTGCAAGGTAAACAAGTAAGCCAGCCACAACTTCTACTGGATCAGGTTTTACATTTTGACAAGTCAGCACAAATCTCCCTCTCTCTCTATAGGGAGAGGAGGAACTGAGAGAAGTTGTCGCACAAATGCACTGACTTCGTAAGATTCGGGAAACATATTGCTTAAGGAAATGGGTTCTTGCTTCCACTCTGCTGTTTGACTTCTGCTTTCACAAACTACACCGCCATACGCAAGAACTATTTTTATTAATAGCACCGTGGCCTATACACAAGTGCCAGTAAGTAAGGGTAGACACCATGACTGCATAGGGTCAACCTTTTCAGACTGTGCTACGGACACTGGAGGT
Organism: Pelodytes ibericus; assembly: GCA_036172795.1. Classification (NCBI taxonomy): domain Eukaryota; kingdom Metazoa; phylum Chordata; class Amphibia; order Anura; family Pelodytidae; genus Pelodytes; species Pelodytes ibericus. The sequence goes on along the minus strand of CM069858.1, from coordinate 20,425,579 downwards.
ATCCTTCCATTTCTTATCTTTATTTGTCAAAGTAAAAATAGTGGAGTAAGCAATACTCTGAATTTGTGGATCCTGGAGTCCATCCTAAATTAAATACACATGTGTACATTGTGTGTGTGTATATGTTTGAGGCATCCACAACCATATATGTTTCTGGCAGAGTGTGTACAAACAGGGAAAAATAAATATGTCGGTGTGCTAAGCTAGTCACAGGCTCAAATAATACTGTATATGTGTCAACTGAAGCCTGCCAAATAGGTGTGAGCATGCTGTAAATACACTCTAACAAATTTGGCGAAAAAATGTATAAACATAATATTAATTAGAGGTATTTTTTTTTGTTACATGTACTGGCCAAAGCATAGTTTAGAACCTAACCTCACCTAATATATAGTGGGTACACAAAGCAGTCTGTAAGACTGGTGTGTTGGTGATCTTCCCCTACTCTTTCCCTGAGAGGGGGAAATTGCAGTCCTTGGTGAAGTCAGGGGTGACCTCAAAAAGGGTCATCAGTGGCCTATAAAAAGAGTTAGAGGAATAAAAAGAGAGGACTTGCCTTTAAATGGAAAACTCCACTGTAAAACTAGTTGGAGATTGCGCACACAGTAAACATGTAGGATATGTGGCAAACTAATGACACCCAAACTTAATAGGTTTAAGGTTTGACCTAGAGATCTGGCAAACAGCTGTCAGACTCTGCTGATTCCCAGCTAATGCCAGTTGGCCAAAAGTAGAATAGCATTCAAAGAATAAAGACATCAGTTAATGGGGAAGGAGGGACATAAATCCTTCTGAGATAAATTTAGAGATATATGTGAAAGGCATCAACCCTATTTCAAACAGTACTTCCCTTTAGAGAAAACGGGTAAGAAGAGTGGTACTCAAAAACAGATGTAAAAAAAAATAATGAAAAATGTATTGTTCAAAGACACATTCTGATTGGTTTCTTCCAGTTCTGAGTATTGTATTTAATACAGATTAAAATGGCGGACACCATCGGTCATATAATACAGACATTCTCTAGCAATACAAGCAGTATATATGTTCCACAATCTGTACGAAAATACTGCACTGCGTATTATAGTCTCATAAATTCCTCATATACAAACTGTGTCCACGTAAAAAAGATTTCTATATTTATTTCAGTCATTTCTGCCCTCTCCTTAGTAGAGTAAAATCTTACTCATTTACTAAAACTTTCCATTGTGAAACAATTTGTAATGTGCCTTTGTATTTTTACATAGCAACAATTTCACCACAATCTATTGGTCATGTTTGCTCACGTAGCACTTCTCACTAAAACTGAACTGCCAAGTGAACCGCAAGCAAGCTCTCAGCCTCGACAATGTTTAGACGACAGGACAGGCACGTGTATGGGTCTACTCAGCAAAGAGTGAATTGCAGGGTATTGAGGTGTGAATTTCAAACGTAAGGCCAAAGTAGCCGAGTTGGAAAAATTCTCCCATTCAACTGCTTTGGCCTAAAAGTTTGAAATTCCAATCTCAGCTTCCTGCAATTCTCTCTTTTTGAGTATAACTTATGTGTAAGAAAGACAAAGATCAGGACAGACAAAGTCTTAACAATAGTACAGTCTTAAATCCATTGGCATCAGCTGTGTATTTTAAAAGGACACTGAGCAAATGTTTTATGATCATTTACATCTGTAACGAGACGTCTGCCAGGCTTAGTAGACTCACTGCTCGTTATAGGGAAGATCCTCTACTTGCAACACTAACAGCTGGAACAGCAAAACACCTCTGGAACTACTGCTATATGTTCAGAATAAGTACACAGGACTCAGCTCTCTTGGACAGCAGTTAAAGTACAATTTAACCCTGAGCAGACATTGTACTTATACAGACTGACATCAGATAATATATAACTGAACAAAGCAACTTAAACACATTAGCTGGTTAACACAATCAAATTTGGTACCTGAAGGCAGGCAGGAGAAAAGCAACCAATGAAACCCTAGGTGTGAGTGGTTTCAGCCCTTTAAACCCTTTATCTTGGCTCTTTAAACTTTCGGCCAATCAGAGAGGTGCCTACGTCCGTCTAAACTCTGACCCAATCAGGGACGCGCCTACACAATCTTCTGGGTTTGTGGCAACCAATCAGAGAGGGAGCTACTTTTGGTTGTAGCTAGACATGTGCATTCGTTTTCGGACGAATGCATTTTCGGACGAAAATAGCATTTTCGTCCATTCGTCCGAAAAACGAATAACGAAAATTTTAACTAACAAAATCCGAATGAACGAATGGTTAATAAACGAAAATCATTCGTTCATTCGTCCATTCGTCCATTCGTGCTATTGGCATTCTAAACCGAAATAGAGTCGGTTTACAATACCAATAGCATTGTACTACATTCCATAAACCGACATGAATGACTTTCGGTTTATGGAATGCATGTAATGCTATTAGCTTCCTATAAACCGAAATTGAGTTCCCATTCATACGAATAGGTCAATTGACCTATTCGTATGAATGGGGACTCTTTCGGTTTATAGAAAGCCAATAGCAGCATGTATTCTATAAGCCGAAAGTCTTTAAAACAAACGACGTTCGGTTTATAGAATACATGTAATGCTATTGCTGTTCTATAAGCCGAAAGACATTCGGCTTATAGAACAACAATAGCATTACATGCATTCTATAAACCGAACGTCGTTCGTTTTAAAGACTTTCGGCTTATAGAATACTATTGGCATTCTATAAACCTAACTAGAGTCCCTCCTCATTCATAAGAATTTCTTATGAAATGAGGGACTCGACTCTAGTTCGGTTTATAGAAAGCCAATAGTATTCTATAAGCCGAAAGTCTTTAAAACGAACGACGTTCGGTTTATAGAATACATGTAATGCTATTGCTAAACTATAAACCGAACGACTTTCGGTTTATAGAATAGCCATAGGATTACATGTAGTACATAAGCCGAAAGTCTATAAACCGAAAGTCGTTCGGTTTATAGGCTGTCGGCATTTAACTATACAGAGACAGAGTCTCCATTCATAAAATTATGAATGGAGACTTTGTCTCCGTGTAGTAAAATGCCGAAAGTCTATAAACCGAACGATCGGTTTATAGACTTTCGGCTTATGTAATACATGTAATCCTATGGCTATTCTATAAACCGAAAGTTCGGTTTATAGAATAGCAATAGGAATACATGTATTCCATAAGCCGACAGCCTATAAACCGAACGTTCGGTTTATAGGCTGTGGGCATTTTACTACACGGAGACAAAGTCTCCATTCATAATTTTATGAATGGAGACTCTGTCTCTGTATAGTTAAATGCCGGCTTTTAACTATACGGAGACAAAGTCTCCATTTATAATTTTATGAATGGAGACTCTGTCTCCGTATAGTTAAATGCCCACAGCCTATAAACCGAACGTTCGGTTTATAGGCTGTGGGCATTTAACTATACGGAGACAAAGTCTCCATTCATAATTTTATGAATGGAGACTCTGTCTCCGTATAGTTAAATGCTATTGTATTCTATAAACCGACTTTATTTCGGCTTATAGAATGCAATAGTACTACGAATGGACGAATGAACGAATGATTTTCCTTTATTAACCATTCGTTCATCCGGCTTTAGTTAGCTTAGCATTTTCGTTCTTCGTTTTTCGGGCGAATGGACGAAAATGCAATTTTCGGACGAAAATGCATTCGTCCGAAAACGAATGCACATGTCTAGTATATATTCACATGTAAATTGCTTTTTAAATAAAAAATTATGATAAAAAAAAATCTTGTTTTTATTTCCTTTTATGTGACAATGCTGCCTCTCTCTTTCCCTTGCCCCCAGATTTGTCGCTCTCCCCCCCTTAGTGTTGTCTCTCTCTCACCCTCCCTTTGGCTCCCCCCTCGCTCCCCTTGTGTCTGTCTCTTCCCCCCTTCCCTCCCCTTGTTTCTCTCTGCCCCCCCCCCCCCTTGTTATTCTGTCCCCCCCTCACCTGTTTCTTGCTCCCTGGTGGCTAGTGGGGGCAGCCGGGGGATGTATGCACTATACATAATAGACGGAAGTGTCGGGCAGCATGGAGGTTGTCTGCACGATTCGTGCAGACATCCCCCAGCTGCCCGATTCTCCCTGGTGGCTAGCGAGGGAGCGGAGGATGTCTGCGCGATGAGCGAGACCTCTCCTGCTGCCGCCCGGCATGACCGCCGGGACTTCTATGATGAAGCTGGGTACTTCCGGCTTCCTCATAAAAGTCCTGGCTGTCGTTCCGGGCGGCAGCAGGGGAGGTCTCGCTCATCGCGCAGACATCCACCGCTGCCTCGCTAGCCACCAGGGAGAATCGGGCAGCTGGGGGATGTCTGCACGAATCGTGCAGACAACCTCCATGCTGCCCGACACTTCCGTCTATTATGTATAGTGCATACATCCCCCGGCTGCCCCCACTAGCCACCAGGGAGCAAGAAACAGGTGAGGGGGGGACAGAATAACAAGGGGGGGGGGCAGAGAGAAACAAGGGGAGGGAAGGGGGGAAGAGACAGACACAAGGGGAGCGAGGGGGGAGCCAAAGGGAGGGTGAGAGAGAGACAACACTAAGGGGGGGAGAGCGACAAATCTGGGGGCAAGGGAAAGAGAGAGGCAGCATTGTCACATAAAAGGAAATAAAAACAAGATTTTATTTATATCATAATTTTTTATTAAAAAAGCAATTTACATGTGAATATATACTAGACATGTGCATTCGTTTTCGGACGAATGCATTTTCGTCCGAAAATTGCATTTTCGTCCATTCGCCCGAAAAACGAAGAACGAAAATGCTAAGCTAACTAAAGCCGAATGAACGAATGGTTAATAAAGGAAAATCATTCGTTCATTCGTCCATTCGTAGTACTATTGCATTCTATAAGCCGAAATAGAGTCGGTTTATAGAATACAATAGCATTTAACTATACGGAGACAGAGTCTCCATTCATAAATTTATGAATGGAGACAAACGTATAGTTAAAAGCCGACAGCCTATAAACCGAACGTTCGGTTTATAGGCTGTGGGCATTTAACTATACGGAGACAGAGTCTCCATTCATAAAATTATAAATGGAGACTTTGTCTCCGTATAGTTAAAAGCCGGTGTTCTGACAAATTTCTGGAGCAAATTCTCCTGCGCAATCGCAGGAGAATTTGCTCACTGCGCATGCGCATAAAGTTACAGCTGATAACTCAGCTGTAACTTTGTGACCACCGTGCATGAGACAGCTGCGCAACCCACCTCCCGCCCCCTCACACCCGCCGCACACCCCTTCTTACCAGATCATCGACCACAGCGATACACAGCGCATGCGCACGCCTATCCAGCCGTTTGGGAATGCGCGCTTCCGTTGTTGTGTTCTTAAGGTGGTAAGTAACACGGGGCGTCGGGACATAAGGGGGCAAGCATCCTGGTGAGGGCTGCCTCATCTTGATGGGATTTGTGATCCTCCTGCTGTATTATTGATGCAGCAGGAGGATCACAAATCCCATCAAGATGAGGCAGCCCTCACCAGGATGCTTGCCCCCTTATGTCCCGACGCCCCATGTTACTTACCACCTTAAGAACACAACAACGGACGCGCACATTCCCAAACGGCTGGATAGGCGTGCGCATGCGCTGTGTATCGCTGTGGTCGATGATCTGGTAAGAAGGGGTGTGCAGGGGGTGTGAGGGGGCGGGAGGTGGGTTGCGCAGCTGGCGCATGCGCGGTGGTCACAAAGTTACAGCTGAGTTATCAGCTGTAACTTTATGCGCATGCGCAGTGAGCAAATTCTCCTGCGATTGCGCAGGAGAATTTGCTCCAGAAATTTGTCAGAACACCGGCATTTAACTATACGGAGACAGAGTCTCCATTCATAAAATTATAAATGGAGACTTTGTCTCCGTATAGTTAAAAGCCGGCATTTAACTATACGGAGACAGAGTTTCCATTCATAAAATTATGAATGGATACTTTGTCTCCGTGTAGTAAAATGCCCACAGCCTATAAACCGAACGTTCGGTTTATAGGCTGTCGGCTTATGGAATACATGTATTCCTATTGCTATTCTATAAACCGAACGTTCGGTTTATAGAATAGCCATAGGATTACATGTATTATATAAGCCGAAAGTCTATAAACGGATCGTTCGGTTTATAGGCTTTCGGCATTTTACTACACGGAGACAAAGTCTCCATTCATAATTTTATGAATGGAGACTCTGTCTCTGTATAGTTAAATGCCGACAGCCTATAAACCGAACGACTTTCGGTTTATAGACTTTCGGCTTATGCAATACATGTAATCCTATGGCTATTCTATAAACCGAAAGTCGTTCGGTTTATAGAATAGCAATAGGAATACATGTATTCCATAAGCCGACAGCCTATAAACCGAACGTTCGGTTTATAGGCTGTCGGCATTTTACTACACGGAGACAAAGTCTCCATTCATAATTTTATGAATGGAGACTCTGTCTCCGTGTAGTAAAATGCCGACAGCCTATAAACCGAACGTTCGGTTTATAGGCTGTCGGCTTATGGAATACATGTATTCCTATTGCTATTCTATAAACCGAACGACTTTCGGTTTATAGAATAGCCATAGGATTACATGTATTATATAAGCCGAAAGTCTATAAACGGATCGTTCGGTTTATAGGCTTTCGGCATTTTACTACACGGAGACAAAGTCTCCATTCATAATTTTATGAATGGAGACTCTGTCTCTGTATAGTTAAATGCCGACAGCCTATAAACCGAACGACTTTCGGTTTATAGACTTTCGGCTTATGCAATACATGTAATCCTATGGCTATTCTATAAACCGAAAGTCGTTCGGTTTATAGAATAGCAATAGGAATACATGTATTCCATAAGCCGACAGCCTATAAACCGAACGTTCGGTTTATAGGCTGTCGGCATTTTACTACACGGAGACAGAGTCTCCATTCATAAAATTATGAATGGAGACTTTGTCTCCGTGTAGTAAAATGCCCACAGCCTATAAACCGAACGTTCGGTTTATAGGCTGTCGGCATTTTACTACACGGAGACAAAGTCTCCATTCATAATTTTATGAATGGAGACTCTGTCTCCGTGTAGTAAAATGCCGACAGCCTATAAACCGAACGTTCGGTTTATAGGCTGTCGGCTTATGGAATACATGTATTCCTATTGCTATTCTATAAACCGAACGACTTTCGGTTTATAGAATAGCAATAGGAATACATGTATTCCATAAGCCGACAGCCTATAAACCGAACGTTCGGTTTATAGGCTGTGGGCATTTTACTACACGGAGACAGAGTCTCCATTCATAAAATTATGAATGGAGACTTTGTCTCCGTGTAGTAAAATGCCCACAGCCTATAAACCGAACGTTCGGTTTATAGGCTGTCGGCATTTTACTACACGGAGACAAAGTCTCCATTCATAATTTTATGAATGGAGACTCTGTCTCTTATTAGTTAAATGCCGACAGCCTATAAACCGAACGACTTTCGGTTTATAGACTTTCGGCTTATGTAATACATGTAAACCTATGGCTATTCTATAAACCGAAAGTCGTTCGGTTTATAGAATAGCAATAGGATTACATGTATTCCATAAGCCGAAAGTCTATAAACCGAAAGTCGTTCGGTTTATAGACTTTCGGCTTATAGAATACAATTAATACTATTGCCTTTCTATGAACCGAACGAGAGCCCCATTCATAAGAATTTCTTATGAATGGGGCTCTCGTTCGGTTTATAGAAAGCCAATAGTATTACATTGTATTCTATAAAACGAACGAAAAAAATTAACGAAACGAAAATAATGAACGAATTTCGTCTGAAACGAATGCACTAATGAACGAAATTCGTTTTAGACGAAATAAATAACATTTTCGTCCGAATGGACGAAAACGAAACGAAAATTTTAGTTTTGCACATGTCTAGTTGTAGCCAATCCCCAGGCCGCCTACCTTTCCTTCTATAATAGTGAGAGTCCCCAGCAGCTGGGCAAAGCCACTTTGGGTACATGACTGTCTATGGCCCCTAGTAGCTCCGGGGCCAGGAAATCATGCTGAATCACTGAAATTGCATAAAACCTCAACTTGAATAATGTTCCTTTTACAAATAGTTTGTATGCATTTATCTTGTCTATTTTATGGTTGTGGAAAAAAAAATGTTTTATTTTACATTTTGGTAAAAAATGGTCTTGAAGCCAGTGTTAAGTCTATGGAGGCAATAGCATGGCCGGTATTGTTTTAAAGAAACTATGGCAACCTTATTCCCAACTATCCCACATCACGTTCAGTGTCCCAATTTGGGACACTATAGGAGAAGGAATTCTGCACATGCAAACTACTGCTCTCAGGTGAAGTTATATTGCCTCTCCCCATTCTAAGCCCCTTCTAGGCAAAATGGCAACACTGGCTAAATCATCAGAGGTGATTATTGACCGGCTCCGATGGTCATTAAGACACAGGATGTACCAGGTGTGTTGTGAAGTGATTCATGGTAGTCATCAGGAGGATGAAGGGCTGAGTCAACCCCCAGGAAAGGATTCTACAACCCTGTGGTTAGAACACAATACACCCAATGAGCTCCCAAAACCTTAAAATATCAATATTAACAGAGCACCTCCTGTGTTAGAGAAATGTCATAGCATCAGTCTATATCTGAGAATGTGTTCAGTGATTTTAGTCAAAGGCATTAGATAAATCCAACGTTCTACCAATACTATATTTTACTTATATAATGCTGATTGTTAGCTTTTTATCCGAAACATTGAGTGACATTTATTGAGTGATACTTGGCAAAAGAACGCATTGTTAGTGAGTTAAAACAAACAAATGGATATTGATCTTAAATAGAGATTGTTTTATCCTGCTGGCATGTTTTTTTCGAAACACAAACCTACATTTTCTACCATCTTCCCTTCAGTCACCTAGATATAACATTATTAATACACTCTTTGTCAGATGACAACCTGAATCAGTTTTTCCAAGTTCCATATGTGGAATCCCCCACGCTATTCTAATCCTCAGACCATTTTCCAAAGACTAGAGTTCCTGCTTTTATTAATAATTGTGCTTCAGTGATCTCATTTGGGGGTTTGGAAAGGAAATGGAATATAATGCTAGTCTTTCTCACTGCTAATGCCAGTATGTAATGCCAGTATGTAATGCCAGTCTCACACCTTGCCTCCACTTAACAGAATAAGAGGTAGGCCTCATGGTTAATTTACACATTAGAGTCTTCATAATTAAATTCTGGCTGCTAGGCAAGTTTATCCTACTAATTGCTTACATTTTCTACAATTAACATATAATAAAACAATTAGCTCTGTCTATCACTTAAAGAGGCAGTCTAGTTCCCAAACTCACTTTGGTGCAAGATGAAGATCACTGCTTGTATAATACACAGGCGTTTATGCCTGTGTGATTTGATGCAGGCATTCTGTATAAATCACATATTTAATATTTGACTCAAACCCTCCCTAGTGATTACTCAGCATGTTTACTGCAGGTTCAGCAGCACTGATTCTATAGACACTGAGCATATACAGTTTTGTTTCATATAGTCACTCCCTGTCCTCCTCAAATTGAGTCTATTGAGTAGCCTATGAGTGACCTTGCTCTTTTACACAGTAGGATCTCTTAACAGTGCAACACATTGTCTGATGACATCACTACACCCTGTTCCAAATTAACTATTAAGAGGACAATTCAAATTTTATTGAACAAACCTCCTAATGATAACAGTATTTTTTTTAAACATAAAAAACTTACAATGCACTGTTCCAAATTATTACGCACAGTAAGTTTCAAAACACTTTATAGGTTGTAAAGAACTGAAAATTGTCATTTGTTGTTTTTGCAGCATATTTACTGAAATCAAAAGCTATTTCAATCAAACTTATAACAACATTTTAACTTTTTAAACATTTTAACAGGTCACGTTACATTTTAACATAGGACCCCTTATTTGATAGCAGCTTCACAAGTCTTGCATCCATTGAACTTGTGAGTTTTTGGACAGTTTCTGCTTGAATTTGTTTGCAAGATGTCAGAATAGCCTCCCAGAGCTGCTGTTTGGATGTAAACTGCCTCCCACCCTCATAGATCTTTTGCTTGAGGATGCTCCAAAGGTTCTCAATAGGACTGATAAGGAAAGGACTGCCCACACTAGCTAAGTAAAAGTCTTTTTTTTTTTTTTGCTGCAGGAACCAATGAGAATAATACCATTCAAATGAATAGAATTTCCTGTCTCTCTAGTGATGTCATCAGACAATGTGTTGCACTGTTAAGAGATCCTACTGTGTACAAGAGCAAGGTCTCTCATAGGCCACTCAATAGACTCAATTTGAGGAGGACAGGAAGTGACTAAATGAAACAAAATGTTATATCCTCAATGTCGATAGAATTAGTGCTGCCACACCTGTAGTAAACATGCAGAGTAATCACTGGGAGGGCTTGAGTCAAAGATTAAATATATGATTTGTACAGAATGCCTGCATCAAATCACATGGGGATGGAAGCCTGCGTATTATACAAGCAGTGATCTTCATCTTGCACCAAAGTGAGTTTGGGGACTAGACTCCCCCTTTAAAGCAGCACAATTAGGGAGCAGGGCCACCCAAAGAGTGAGTGGGGCCAGTAGAACTAAACCATGCTTGCCGCACACGTGTGGACATTCATCAAACCCAAGGTTTCAGTGTCAAATAAAAAAAAAAAATCCCCTTAAAAAAATTCCAAATAAGGAGCAGAAGGGGCAGCATATGACCCAAATTAAGGAACATATAATAAGGTTTCTGTATAACACTGCAAGGTCTTAGATCCAATTTAATGTGAATAGCCCAGGTTGAAAATTCTTTAAAGAATATAATCTTGGCTCAATTATTATTATCTTCCTTTCATATAAATACTCGTTTCATTTTCAGTTTAGTAAAGCAACATTTTAAAAGTGTAAAAATGGACTGTGATGGCATTATCAGCAAACTGAAAGAAGAAATGTTTATCATAGTCTTGTTCACATTCCCTGTTGGAAACATTGTATAAATCTATGGTATTCATAAAATAATTGATACAGTTTCCAGTATTAACATTTGCTGCGGAAAGGCATATATTACAAGGGCAACATGTGCAAAATGATTATCTTTGTGTTATTATTAAAAGGAAGAGAAAAACAAAAAGATTTTGTAGCATATAGAAGAGCACTATTTGTTTATTTTAATTTTTTGGGGTTATCTGTTCCAGCTTGTTAAAAAAAAAAAAAAAAAAAAGTGATGTGTCTATAAAAACAAATTGCTATATTCATGTAGGAGGGCATTGGCAAGGGAAGTTCAAACTTAAGACCAAGGTAGACAGGTTGGAAAATGTCTCCATTATAGCTGGATTTCCCTATGGAAATGCTGAACCATAAGGTCAATGAGTCACTAGGGGACTTTTATGTTATAGAGATATTGTTGGTTAAGCCCTGGGTTAAGGTGTCTATAGCAATATAGTGAAGAATTAGATGGCTTTTATTGAGGTCAAATAGGTGAGTGAGAGGGGTGGAAGAAATGTTCTTTTTTTTTTTTGGTGTAGAAAACCCCCCAAAAATTGCCTTTTTTAAAAAATGTTTTTTATATATAAATAAATAAACGTAACATCACATAACGGCCACCCGCAATGAGCTGTGCTCGGATCGCATCTGTCAGATGAGAACACTTGGAGTGGCCTCAGTCTGGCAGGGAAAATGTAGCCGATGCTCAAAGTGAGCACCAGCTACATCCTACTAAATCACTCCGTGATTCTGAGTTCGGGCACACCTCGGTGACATCACAAGTGACATTGCAAGGTATCACAAGTTTTTGGCAGGGACTGATAGGGTCTTTTAAGCCTATTTATGTCTCTGCCACCATCATATCACCCCTGTTACGTCTTTCCTCCAAGTTATACATGTTAAGATGCTTTAACCTTTCCTGGTAAGTTTTATCCTTCAACCCATGAACCAGTTTAGTAGCCCTTCTCTGAACTCTCTCCAAAGTATCAATATCCTTCTGGAGATACGGTCTCCAGTACTGCGTACAATAATCCAAGTGAGGTCTCACCAGTGCTCTGTACAATGGCATGAGCACTGCCCTCTTTATACTGCTAATACCTCTCCCTATACAACCAAGCATTCTGCTAATACCTCTCCCTATACAGTCAAGCGTTCTGCTAATACATCTCCCTATACAACCAAGCATTCTGCTAATACCTCTCCCTATACAGTCAAGCATTCTGCTAATACATCTCCCTATACAGTCAAGCATTCTGCTAATATATCTCCCTATACAACCAAGTGTTCTGCTAATACATCTCCCTATGCAACCAAGAATTCTGCTAGCATGTCCTGCTGCTCCATTACATTGTCTACTTACCTTTAAGTTAAGAATAAAGTATTCTATAGACACAGCTCTGACCATTTTTCTAGTTTAGCTAAATCATTTGCCATTTGGCTTATCCCTCCAAGAACATCAACCCTGCTGCAAATCTTTGTATCAACAAAATGACCTTCTGCAATATCACTGAGAAAAATATTTTACATAATGGGTCCAAGTATAGATCCTTGAGGTACCCCACTAGTAACAAGACCCTGCTTTGAATATACTCCATTGACTATAACCCTCTGTTGCCTGTCACTCAGCCAGTGTCTAATCCATTCAACAATATGGAAATCCAAACTCAAAGATTGCAGTTTATTGATAAGCCTTCTATGTGCGACAGTGTCAAAAGCCTTACTGAAATCAAGGTAAGCAATGTCTACTGCACCACCCTGATCTATTATTTTAGTCATCCAATTGAAAAAATCAATACGATTAGTTTGGCATGATCTCCCTGAAGTAAACCCACGCTGTCTCTGATCTTGAAATCCATGTGATTTTAGATATTCAACAATCCTATTCTTTAACATGCTTTCCATTACTTCCCCCACTACTGGTTAGACTTACTGGTCTATAGTTGCCCGGCTCCTCCTCACAGCATTTCTTGTGAATGGGCACAACATTTGCCAGTGATTGGTTAAATTAATCTGTTTTAGTTGTAGTACAGAAACAGCTGGAGGGCATCTACTTCATTTATGTGTTTTTGTAATATGTCACTGTATATACATGTATACACGCACAAACATTGTGTACACCATGTACAAGTTAAACTTCCACACACAGGAGTTAGCTAGCTTTAGAACAATCGTGACAAACTGTTGCATCAGGAAGACTATTGTTTTTGGGGAAATGTACAAGCCACACTTCCTCTATTTACAGTAATATATATTGGTCATCTTATCGCTATCATTGTGTAACATCATAGTATCCTGCAGATTATTTGTGTCATCAGCAATTTAAAACATACACCCAGCCCTCATCTCTCACTCCTATAAACTGTGAGCAATGGAGAAAAGGAAGAATTAGTTTGCGGTTAGATCTTACAATTGATAGAAAATTAAATGTCAATAGTGTTTGTTTACAGATAACATTTAGATATCTAAAAATCAGCCACTGTATCACCTAAACATTACTTCTAATGCGAAAATAGAGAATTTAAAATGAATGCAAATGATCAATACATTGGGTTGGCAGAATTGCAAGCAAACGACTAAATTAGGTGGAAAAAAAAGGGTTTTAAATGTTTCTGGGAGTCTCTTATGACATCACCTGTGGCTTGATGCAAATTACACATTTTCCATTGAGAACCAGTTCATTTGCATACCGTGCCACAGGTGATGTCATAAGCAGGAGACTCTACAGACACATTTAAAACACATTTTTCTCCTAATTTAGACACTTGCTTGAAATTTTGCTAACACAATGTATAGATCATTTTCAATCATTTGTTTCCCTTTAATGCACAGTAAAAGCATTGTTTAGGTGATACGTTATCACTAAATACCCCTATGCTATTAATATAGCATACATCTGTGATTAGTTTGTCTATAGCAATAGATACATACACCACATATACTAACTGTATGTGTTAATTTTCGGAACATTTGAAAATGCTCTGATGGTAGAGGACAGTTAAGCTATATAAAATCTACCAATTAAACTAGTAGGCAGGTCCTGTACATATCTGTGTCTATGTACAAACATGCATCTGGGACTAAATGTTATGAATATATACAATCCCTCTGTTTATATGAATGAGCATCATTTTCTATAATAAACAAATTCAAAGAAGTGTTTACATCGTTTGCCTTTATACTAATTTAGAAGATGGAAAACAAATCACTGGACCATTGAAACATAGAATGTGCTGACAGATGGGAACCATTTGGCCCATCTAGTCTGCCCTATTCCCTGAATATTCTAATTAGTGCCTGGCCTTATCTCATATCTAGTACAGCCTTCTGCCTATCCCCCGCATGCTTAAGGCTGGAAGGATATTTCATGTATCCACTACCCTCTCAGTAAAGTAATACTTCCTGAGTGCATCAGGCATGTGCAGAGAAGCAAGTAAAATGATGAGGTTTGTCGTGTCCAATACAAATATTATACATAGAATACATGTGCAATCACACAAAAATTAAATGACAATTCTTATTTATGCTGGTGAAAAAAAAGTTGACTTTAAATATAATACTCTAGAATCAGTGGTGTATCTTGGTTTTGTGTTGCCCTAGGCAGAAAAAATTTGGGCACCCCCCAAATTTTATAGTATTATTTTGCCATTTATTATGCCCCTGTCAATTTGCCCAATATTATGTCAGTATTATTTGCCATTTAATATGCCCCTGCCAATTTGCCCAATAATAGGCCATTATTATTTGCCATTTAATATGCCCCTGCCAATTTGCCCAATAATATGCCAGTGTTATTTGCCATTTACTATGCCCCTGCCAATTTGCCCAATAATAGGCCACTATTGTTTGCAATTAATAAGCACTGTCAATTTGCCCAATAATATGCCAATATTTGCCATTAATACCCCCATATCCCCCGCACTTACTTTTTTCCCTGATGGCTAGTGGCAGGCAGCATGGTATCCTCCATGCTACCGGCTGCCCGGCGGTTGTGCAGAGAGGACATGTGACCCAGTGCACATCTGATGTCAGAGCTGCACAGGGGAGCACGGGGAGCCGAACAGGCAACACAGAGATTTCTCTGTGCAGCCTGCTGGCAGGCAGAGATGGTTAGAGGGGATCATCCGATCTCCCCTCACCACCGTCTCAGCCAGCAAGAGTGCATTTTTTTTTTTTTGTGCCGCCCCTAATGGCAAACAAGGCAAGTGCCACCCTAGGCACTTGCCTTGTTCACCTCGCGCTAAATACAGCGCTGTCGAACATGCAATTCTCCACCCAATAATGAAAATCATGGTTCGAAAAGGGCAGAATTTAGAGAGAACTCAATGAAGCCACTAAAATACTACATGGTCTTACTAATAAAACATATCAGGATAGACTTCAATACCTTAAAGTGGACACCTAGGAGGAGATATGATATAACAAACCTCGAAATATGTTTGGGGGATTGAGTTTAAAAATAATGTATTCTGAAGATGAATTGTGAGTAAAAGAATTTGAAGTTAGAGAATGGAAACCCGTGAAATAATATCACATGTAAATAATAGAGACTTTAAATGAACCTCTAGAGGTGGAAAATACTCAAAAAGAATGCAGTCGTGTCTGAGATGTGCAGAGGCCGATTCTGAAGAACAAATCATTCGGAGCTTTGATTATGACTGGGCAGACTAGATGCTAGAGGCTATCTCTGCAGTAAATGTTTCTGTACAAAGCAAACTCTTCTAATTTACACCTTTTTTTTTTATAAACCAAACAATGCAAAATTAATTCCCAGAACTTTAATTTTTATACAATACAAATGTCACTGCCACAATTCTTATGGAAAAGAGAGCCAGAATGTTTTTTTATTGTTAAATATCTTTCTATCTATATTTATCTTCTTGCTACCAGATTCCATTCACCCTATCAATGCGTTTGGAAGAAATGTGCATTGCTTTGCTACACACTGCTTCACACTTCATTTTAATACAATTGTGACAAAACATTAGTGTTCTTTTACAACAGCTGCATGCAGCACCTTCCCAACACAAGTGCAAGTGTCAAAAGCTGTGCATTTCCATCTAAATACCCTTTGCAAAATCGTGTAAGAACAGCTGCAAATGCATATCTTCTGTCCCACAAACAACAAATCTGACGCATAATTTTGCACCACTGTCCAAAACGCACCAAAATGAAGTGATAGCTTCAAACACCCCATTATATCCTAAGCAAGATTTTGGACAGAAAAAAATTGCCCAGAGATACTGAAATAAATACTAATTCCTAGAGAATAAAAAGGAAAAACCAATAGGAAATTTGGTCAACAGCAAAAAGAAGGAAAAATTTATTGTTATATATACATGTTATATATTATACATGTTATATCACACTGAACTCACACACCTGTGGTTCTTGTAAAGCAAGTATTAGCTGTGTCAAAGAAAGGTAGGTATGTACACTCACAGGGTATGTTGGACATGACTGCCATTGTCATTATGGCTACAACACATGGAGAAGAGCACTATAGCTGTACAGATAATGAGAGAGTGTGGTTAAGCAGCACATTGCAGCTATTAATATCTATAAATGAATGCTGCATGTAGCTAAGGGACATGAGAGTTACGTACTTAAATGTGTCAATACATGTATGTATACTGAGCAGGTGTATTACTGCAATGATCATTTAAAAGTTCCTAATTGTAGGTTTTCATTATGTTTCTATATGTATTCTGCTTCGCTTAATAAAATAACTGGCAAATCAAATCTCACATTTAATTAGGTAAACCCTGAAGTATGGAAGCCCAGAGAGGGCTTTTTTTTATGACTTGTTTTCTAGAGCAGTATTAAAATTACACAGCTTCTCTGGGCTTCCATACTGAAGAACTACAGAAAGCAATATACCTTTGAGATGTCATACTCCACAAATCACTGTTCCTCAAACATTGTGTTCTCTTGTAATGTTACAAATGTACAAACAATAGCAAACATGAAAAACTGCACTATACAATATTATTATAAAGTTGTTTTATACTAGAACAAAAATCTTGGTTTCATTTTCTCTCCAGTAAGAAAATGTCCACATATCATGTATTAATTTATGCAGAATTGGTTATAAACATGAATCTCTGCAACAGAAGAAATATGGTTTCAGACTGTAACTCTGCCTCTCTCCTCTACTTGGAAAATTTGTAGCATACAGCTGTACGTTCAGAATAGTGTATGCACATGACCTGTCTCTTTAAAAAATAATGGGGATACCACTGAGTGGGAGCAAGATGACAGAATCAAATTCACCTCTATGTTTGTATGAACAGTTTTCAGGGTGTTCCCATGCTAGGTGAAGGCTGGTCCATCCCCATGAATAAAAATAAATAAATACCAGCAAGTAATGCTGAATTATGTAAAAATAGTATGTAGAATAAAATTGAAGTCAGCATTAATCATATGGTTTATATGCCTGAATGTATTTTATTCCTCTTTGTATTCCTTCATTTTACACCTTTTGGCTAAACATAAACAGGAATAAAGTAGAGCAAAGATGATACTTGTATTGGGTAAAATAAAAGGGTAGCCTTTCAAGACCCCTCAAAGGCCAGCTAAACTCTTTTTCCACTTGTACTTGTAATATAGACGCTCAAGTGAAAAACTAGCTGTTCCTAGTGTGAGGATAAATCGGTGTGTACTTTTGATAGTACACGCCAGTTTCTCATCTGACCAGCAGCTGCCATGCTTCGTTGGGAAGCAGGCAGCTTGGTCAGGTCGGCAACTGTCTCCCGCTGCTAGTGTAGAGAGAAACCCTGGTTCTTACATGGGATCAGCAGAGGAGAGATTTGGTAGGCGGGCCCAGCCCACTCGGCCTCAACTTTGAGGCAGCACCAAGAGCAAATGCACGAGTATCTAAAAACATACACGTCGGGTTTAGTTGGGGGGAAAGGCACATGTTTTTTTAACTCTTGCATCCTACCAGGAAGTCAGGGTGAAAATTAACATTTAATTTAAAGTTTAAGTATTTAAAAAAAAGTTTTTTTTTTTTTTTAAGTTTCATAACTTGAGCGAAGAAGAGACTTCGATGGTCTAAAACTTTGACACAATACACAATAAAGAGATCAACTTAATTCTTCTGGTTTCCAAATTACCTCTTGCAGAGCAGAAAAGAAATAATAAATAAAACAACAAAAGTTAATATATCAGCAGCACCCATATTAATTTAATACATTCAACAAGCTGCAAAAAGTATAAACATTTCATGTACAAAATGATAAATTCCACTGGTTCATTTTTATAATGAAATATATTATATAATATAAAAATTAAATGAAAAAACAAACAAAACAAAAACAAACTAGAGGACTGCTTGATAACGTATATGTTAGAATAGAAAGAGAGAGCATCCTACCATATCTGACGTTTATTGTAATCAGCAGGGTCAGCACTGCGAAGGCCATTTTTCACCCCTCGTGTGGGTGAGTAGCCTGTGTCCCGTACACAGCCAAGTCGCGTACAGAAATGTCCTGCTGTCTGGAGAGATTAGGAAGTTCTGAAAGTATTTTTTTTTTTTACAGAAGCTGGAGTCTTGATTGAGAACTTCTGTATTCTTCAGGATTCCACACAAAACGTGGGTATTGTGCAAACCAACCAAAAAAAGAAGACAGAATTAAAGGCAAGTGAAGAAAAAAAAAGAAAAAAGAAAGAAGCTTGCTTGAAATTTCACACAGTTTAGAAACCTCAGAGTAAAGTGAGGTTGTCACTTATCTACATTCTGCTTGAGTCACAAAACAGAAGTAATTAATATCGATACTAAGATTAAATAATGAAGAGTGATGAACTGACAAGGAAATAGCAGCCCAAAAAATCAGACCAAAATAGAGGATCTGAAAATAATCTCCAAATTTGTCATATCTTTCCAGCTCGATTAATAATAACTGTTTTTTTGCTATTGCCTTTATTCAGTAGTGTATCTTCCACAAGGCAAACAAGACACTCGCCTATCGCGGCACTTTGCCAGAGGGTGTTAAAGCACACTTCTGGTGCTTCAAACATTTTCGCTCCCTCCCCCACCGTTCAGCAGGCTTTAGCTCCTTCCAATTAATAGGGGTGATGGGGGCATGTAATGGACGTGGTGGGGGTATGAAATAAGGGTGATGGTGGCATGTGATGGGGTGATGGGGCATTTAGTGTGTGTGCAATTTTGGTGATGGAGCATGTAAGGCTATGTCAGCCTATTGGTTGATTTAAGATAGGGAGGAGTTGGGTCAAGAAGCTATATGGCTAGCTGTTACAATTCTTGGGCAATTTTTCCAATAGGTTTTCCCTACCTGTTGATCCTCATTCCCTTTATTTGTCACAACCATGGTAGTTCCCAGGGGGTTTAAAGGAATCAAAAGCTGGTGGTAAAACAAGATTCTGGTGGGACGTTCGAATGGGGCCTGGTACTTCGAACCTCTGTTTGTTGGGGCCATTGGGATATGTCTCAAATGCTGGTCTTCATTTTGCAGCCACCTGGATACCAATTCACGTTTGGATTGGGTTTTCTTTTCTTTATTTTATTTAAATGTTAACAAATTAGTGACTATGTGTAATGTTGGGTAATGGTATTGAAAATACTTGGATCTGTGTGGATACGATGACTAGCTTTTATAAGATACAATTTTTTTCTACCCCCTAATTGGTTGTGGTCCCATTTTACTAAAAGATAAACATGGCTCAAATATTGAGGCTACTCCTGTCACGTGGAGGCCGCAAACAAGAGTAGCCATTTTTCCTGAGGTATTTATGTTTTTATGCCATGTTAGATTAGTTATTCCATGTAAGTCTACTTGAGACTCACAAAAAAAAAAAAAAAAAAACTCTCAACAGAACACCCTTTAAAGTTATATAGAAAGTCTCTCTCAGGCAAACCCCTGAAAATCTCCTAAAGCCAACTGAGTATGTGCAATCAGAGCCAATTCAAGATGGCGGTATGCGTTACCCATTTTGCTAAGCATAGGCTTTGTATGCCCCTCTGTGCCATTTGACAAAAACATATGCACTAGTGTTATCGGAGCTTAACTTTCATAAATATGAAAAAAAAAAACAACAACTTTATACCATAATTTTACACCTGTATAATGTAAGCATGTAGAATATGTAGGTTTCTACTAATTCTCAGAGTTCCATGGTTAGCTTAGCCTATTTTTACCATGATAGGTTCCCCCTTGTTAGTAGGATTGAACAAGGTTTGACCCATATGTTTCTGGGTAAAATTGATTAGACTGATATTCACTACATTTTTATGTTATGTTCATGTCAACTGCCAGGAGGGTACATGAATTTATTTTACTTGTATTGCAAGCATATTAAATTTAGACTTTATTATAAATTTATACACCTGCCTAAATATTGCCGAATTATATTCTGAAGAATATTTTAAAGAAAAAAAAAAGATTGCTTCCAAATCCCTATTTTTATTATATTCATTCATTTATAAAGTAAAAAAATCGAGAAACCGGTCCATCTAGATAATAGTGTTGCTAAGATACTGTGGCACGGCTAAATTATAAGCCACCAAGACAATTTTACATAAAGGAAATTGAGGTACCACATAAGCCACACTTTAACAGCAGCGTGTTCATCGTCAATAGTTGTAGCTCAATAAAAAATCAATATGTATTAATATTAAATACTCTACTATTAAATATGTCAAAGGAAATGCATTAAGGGGCAAAATAGACTGTAGTACACAGTTTCTGTATCCAGGGCTGCCATCAGAAATTGTGGGGCCCCTTACAGAACAATTGGTCTGGGCCTTTATCTCCCCCACTCCTACCGTTATTGCCCCCATATCCATTGCCATAGCAGCACTTGCACATCTATGACATGCCCCAGCAAACACATTGCACATGCAGAACTTACTCAAGCCAGCACCCACCTTGCACACCCAGGACATGCCCCAGCACCCACATTGCACACCCAGGACTTGCCCCAGCACCCACATTGCACACCCAGGACTAACTCCAGCACCCACATTGCTCACCCAAGACTTATCCCAGTCAGCACCTGCACTGTTCACTGTGCACAGAGATCCTACCACGTTACCTCTTGTGCTCCCAGCGTGTTCTTAAGCCTGAGAGCCAGCTGGTCACATGACACCCCAACGCTCTGACCTCAGAACACACATGGGGAGCATGGGAGGAAGCAAGGGAGAATGTCTGTGCACAGGTATCAAGCTGACGCTCGACCGCAGAGAAGCTGGTGAGGGGAGATCTTTTGATCTCCCCAGCCAACGACTCTACAGCAGACTTTTTAATTTTTTTTTAAAGAGGCCCAAGTGGTCCCCCATGCCTGTGACAGGTGTATCACCTTTCACCCGTTTAATGCGACCCTGTCTGCACAGCAATGGAAAGTTGAAGACAGACATAGCGGCGTATGCAGTCTTCCTGCAAAAGCCATTGATGGGGCATTTGACACATTGCCTGTGCACATTTAATGATTTTAGGATTTGTTGCACAGAGATCTTTCATAAACCAAATGCAGAGACACTTGGTTGGCACCCAGTTTCGCTTCCAGAAATAATTATACAGTAAAGAAACAAAAGCCCAAGACATAGAATAACAAATGATCACTTTGCCAGTGAATATTGTATATTGTGAGAATTTAGAGGAAGCACAATTAAAATCAGTCAATGGTATAAAACATGTTTATTAAAATCTTCCATTTATCAAAAAATACAAAAATTGCTTATAGCATTAAAATATATTCATTATATATGTATTCTTAAAGCAACAATAACCAAAACAGAAGAAAAAACAAACAAACAATACATGTAAACCCATTGGCTCGAATCCTTTGTACCGTAATAATTTTAATCTCATTTATATAGAAGCCAGCAGGAAAATATGGTGTCCAGAATCCTTGTATTTATGAAGGATTTTTTTTTTTAAAAAATGGCTCCCAACGTATGGTGCTAACCTAAAGAGCAAATCTGATTGGTATGTTTGCTTTAATAATCCTTAAACCTGGCGTTGGCTACCATCTCCTATGAAAAAAAAACCCCATCATCATAATTAAATTTTTTTACCGGCCAGCCGGTGATATACAAGAATTCCTGGAAGGTTGGGATTGGTTTCCAGCATCCAACATAATCAAATATTTGGAAATAATGTCTTAGAAAATGCCCAGCATTTGTATTACTTCCAAAAATATCCTGTCCATATATCAACTCCCTTTTGCCTTCATGGAAAAATAAACACTAATCGTTTGCGGAAAAAAATTGATTTCTTTAGGGCTTACCTTGATTCAGTTCATTTTACTTATACACTGATCTACCCAATTCCAAATACTGCTACTTAATTGAAGCAAATGTTTCTTTGGATGTTTCTCTTAAACTATTAAAAGGATATATCATAACCATAGATAATCATTTTCATTTTTTTTACATTTTTAAGTGTCATTTTAAAATAAATCCTGGATATCAGCTTTCTTCCTGAAGCACCAACTCAAGAGCAAATCACCTTGACCATGGGCCAATCTCATGGGACTCCGAGATGAATTTGTGGCTGAATCCAGCAGAAATCTCATTGAGAGGTACTGTACCAAACCGATATTGTCAGAAAGTTACAAAACCCTTGAGGCTGTGAACTTCTATTCATCCAGCTCTAAAAAAAACAAAAAACAAAAACAAAAAAACAAACAACATCTACAGGGACTCAACTCCACAGTGCTACAAGTACCAGGGCACCACCCGTACTTATAGATTGTGAGCATGTTAGACAAATCTGATGCCTATGCCAGACAGGAGCCTGGGACTAATGGTTTAAAAAAAAAAAAAAAGATTTAAATGCACATTGGCATAAATCTAAAATCATATGTTGATTAATGTAACCATTCATATAATAATAAAATGCAGAATGAACTGTTTACTTTAAATCTGTTGGGTTACTCCATATAGCCCTGCTACTATATATTATTGACCTCTGGTTCTTCCATTATACCATGGTTTCCCTAACATATCAATTCAAACACAAAACAAAAAAAGTGATAGTAAATCACAGCATGTGGTGTACAAATTGTTACTGCTATAGATACTGCATAAAACACGTGCAATGTTCTTACTTAGCACAGATGTGTATACAGACTTCCACAAAAACCTTACAATTTGTTTGGGTAACAAGTCCCAGATTAATGGTGAGCTGGGGATACCCCTTGGAAAATTGAATTGCTGTGATTAGAATGTCAAATAAAAATACTTGTATTATGTATCATATATTCACACACCTTGGGACTGCAGTCTATTCCCTGGGATAAATGTAATCACTGTGTTTTAACTGCAACGTTTTGATTGCTTTTTATACCTGCCAACATCCTGGAATTCGAAGGTGCGGAGCCAATACGGGTTACAAGACCTTGCAAGATTGATCTCCAGTCTCCAGTCTAGCTTGTTAATGTATTGGGAATCTGGATGTTTAGACTATGTATGTCAAAGCACTGTGCTTAGGTGGCAGTCATGTCAAATTTGACAAGATAGGACTGACCGAAAAAAAAAATTGGGAATATCATGTTAAGTCCAGGACAGTTGGCAACTATTAGATGCTTGGTATTTAGCAATTAATGATTATCTAGAATCTTGTCTCTTGTGGGGTATATTTATTATGTAGTTTAGGAACTGGTTAGTGGGGTCACATGCTTTACCAAAAACAAGCAAATACAAGACATACTGTTGGGATGAAACCAACCCTTTTCTGTAAAGACATTTTTGAGCCTGCTTCACCCACTATTGTACAGGACTACACCTTCTAGTCCCAAATGTTCCAACATATTGCAACAAGTTGCATTACCTTACCATAATGTGAAAATGCTTTAAACAAAATAAAATATGAAACACAACCTAGGAACGGCCTCTCCAGGAATATATCGTGTGACAGAGATGCACTTAAAAGTCTACACCATGCAAAATCATGCCCCCATATAAAAACAGTAAATGTATAAAGATAATTTACATTCGTGCAGTGGAGACGAGGGCCATGTAAAAACAAGTGATCTGTGGCTAAGTTATAGATTAACAAATAAACCAAAATCCACACATTAGTAAGTTTTACTGATGTTCCCAAAAGATGAGTTAGAACAAAACGACTTTCCTCTTAGTGTCCACTGTTAGCTCTTTGCAAAGCCAAATATCCCAGAAGCCCTTTGCCTATAGTAGCACTTTTTAAAAGGCCAGTAAGAGGGCGTGGCTCTGTTTACTACACCCATTTTCCTTTTTGGAAATTCTGCTCTTTTTTCCCCCACTAGCCATGTCTGCCTCACTTAGAGAGCGCATGTTTATTGTCCTATTCGGGTGGGGAACAGGTGGCATTGTAGTCTGTGTGCCTCCTATTTAAATCTGCCTTCAAGATAGCCTCAAAAAAGGTCAAACCTTAATTTTGCAATAAAACTTTTATTGTGTGTATTCTTTTTGCAGAAGGTTTTAAAGTTTTGAAAATTGAAATACAAAAAACATTCACAATATATATATATATATATATATATATATATATACACATACATACATACACATACATATATATGTATGCAGACAGTGCTATTATTGTAAGGATTAAACTTAATTGTTGTAGAACATTGCTCAATGTCTGTCGTTGTTGGTATTACACAACCACAGCTGTAAAAGTTGACCACAGGCTCTGATTTTCTGTTCCAGTTCCTGTTAATATGATGTTTATTTGCAGAAAATTATTATAGTGGCACAAGACAAAATGCTGGAAATCTGGGCGCATACTATGTTTGGGTGTCCTCTACCCTCCTGTCTCATGAATATTTTTTTTGTGACGAGCAAAATGTTGTATTATGTATTCCTAAATAATATCATTTGAGTAAATGTTAAACTCATTAGCCAGGGTTGTGGAATCCCATTCATGGGGGCTTCCCTTTTTGCACACTGATCCAACACAAATAGATTAAAAAAAAAATTGTAGTGTGTCAAGCAGAATTACCTTTGTTTAATTTTACATGTTTATTTATCTCTTTGGGTCTCATCAGTGAAATACAGAAAGACAGCTATCAGCTAGTGGTATTTGGCACCGCGTGGGGGGAGCCCTCTAATGACAATCTGCAAAGATCAAGCTGAATATAAGAGTCTCCATAATGGTGATTATATATTATATATAGATGTCAACCCTTCTTCAAATAGTCCACTCCCCAGTCTAATCCTTTTACACTATAATAAATGTTAAGTCAATGCATAGTAATCTAATAACAGAAATACATCATTTATTTACAGGGTGTTATAAATTATAGGACATCCATAAATCTGGTAAGTGGTCATACGATTGTCTGCACTCTTTTGAGATAATACATTTTAGCCAAAACTAACTCTACTTTATAGAAATGGTTTTCATTGGACTTTGGTAAATATATACATTTTACAAATTTACCACAGAATTAGAAAGGTTTCATCATTCGTACCATTGCACATATTTTCGTATCAAAGCTGTAAAAATATAAAAATGGGAAGAAAACTTTAAAATCATGAAGGTTTTTGCCACAGTATCAAAAAGAAAAAGTCTGCTTTTTCAAACTTAAAGTAATTTAGGAAGTGTCTGAGAAAATAATGACTCAAATGATAAATTATGTGCTACAGTTTATCAGATAAATCAAACATTGGCAGAGAAAGAATACCGAATGTATTTGCCTTTATATTTATAGTTTGTGTAAGTATTACTTTGTAAAAATAAGATTATTTCTAGGACACCCCCTCCCCTAACCAAGCCACACCCCACACTGCCCTCTTATTGCATTGACGCCTATAAATACTTCTATGATTGCTAGAATTATCCATTTAAACATAATACGATAATGAATTCCTACTATCTATCACTGCTACATTGAGTTCTATGGAAACCTCTGTATAATTTGTCATAAAAGAGATGAGGGATAGTATTAATACTTCTCTACATCCTTGTGAATTATATACATTGTGCATCAAATTGTGTCTACTCTAAACATTGTGATCAGATTTCCCCTTTAAATGGTCTCCCCTTAAAAGGGGTTATCTGGTCGGCGCAAGTCTACGTCTTGCGATAACCATTTAATAATACATATATTGCACATAGGTTTGTCTTAAAAGTACACTGATGCTTATAAATCGATTTTCTCTGAGCCAACTTTAAGAATACTATACATGCATTTAAATCTATTTTTACTTTTTAACTGGATGACCCCAAAAAAATAAAAAAATAAAACAATATATACCTGGCCATGGTCTTTAGACAATATTATATCACTCTACTCTGTTCAGAACATATCAACTGAACATTGCCATAGAGGTCAAAAAATTAAGTAATGTTTAATTGAAAGACTGTCATTTTAAAATTAAATGTCTTTTACGAAAGCATTTCTATTTAAAATACCAAAAATGAAAGTACCGTACTGAGCCCTATCTCCTTGTATTGCTCTATGAGGAGGCAGACATGTGGTTTAGAATCTTGGGCTAGAAGAAGGACTCAAGATGTTGCCCCCGATAGAGTTATTAATATACTTTCATTAACAGTTGTCCTTTACTATGACCCTCAGAAAAGGATTTACACGTCTCCTATTCATAAAAAAAAGGCAGATTTTTTCAAATGGCATTATAGAATTATTTAAAAACATCCGGTGTTGGCATTGTTAGATGATAAGTAATCACCAAGGATATTGCTTATTGTTATCATGGGCCACAGCAAGCAGTATAGCACCGTGGATCCTAGCTATGAATTTAAGGACAACTTTTTTTTTGAGCCATTAATTAACTTAAATAAACTTTTTTTTGGGGGGGGGGGGGGGGGGGGGGGGATTACTTTGTGGCATCCCAATGTGGCATCCCAATTCTGGCACTCTATGAATTAAATAAAGTAAAAAAATTAAGCCTCTCTCCCCCCCCCCCCCCCCAAAAAAGAAAATAAGGTAATTTATGTAAATTATTGACTCGCAAAAAAGATTAGTTGTCCTTTAAAGAGTCACCTAAAACTTTTTTTATAATGTAGGGATTGAAAAATCCTACACATCTTGTGTCGGTAGAATTACAATAAATGCATAGGTTAAGAGAAACTGTGTCATGTGCCCTTTAAGTCACAAGGTGATGTCATAAACCGGAGACACCATAGTGATGTTTAAATCAGATTTTTATTTTAAATCCATGCATTTACTTGCAATTCTGCTAGCACCGTGTAGAAATATAATTTTTACTCTTTACATCCACATCACAAATAAGATAAAGGTGAAAAAGTATGAGGTGCAAGGATTGGTCCCATCCTATAGAATCCATCATATAGAACCATTGGTCCCATCCTATAGAATCCATAATATAGAACCATTTGTCCCATCCTATAGAATCCATCATATAGAACCATTGGTCCCATCCTATAGAATCCATCATATAGAACCATTGGTCCCATCCTATAGAATCCATCATATAGAACCATTTGTCCCATCCTATAGAATCCATCATATAGAACCATTGGTCCCATCCTATAGAATCCATCATATAGAACCATTGGTCTCATCCTATAGAATCCATCATATAGAACCATTGGTCCCATTCTATAGAATCCATCATATAGAACCATTGGTCTCATCCTATAGAATCCATCATATAGAACCATTGGTCTCATCCTATAGAATCCATCATATAGAACCATTGGTCTCATCCTATAGAATCCATCATATAGAACCATTGGTCTCATCCTATAGAATCCATCATATAGAACTATTGGTCCCATCCTATAGAATCCATCATATAGAACTATTGGTCCCATCCTATAGAATCCATCATATAGAACCATTGGTCTCATCCTATAGAATCCATCATATAGAACCATTGGTCTCATCCTATAGAATCCATCATATAGAACCATTGGTCTCATCCTATAGAATCCATCATATAGAACTATTGGTCCCATCCTATAGAATCCATCATATAGAACCATTGGTCCCATCCTGTAGAATCCATCACATAAAACCATTGGTCCCATCCTATAGAATCCATCATATAGAACCACGGGTCCCATCCTATAGAATCCATCATATAGAACCATTGGTCCCATCCTATAGAATCCATCATATAGAACCACTGGTCCCATCCTATAGAATCCATCATATAAAACCATTGGTCCCATCCTATAGAATCCATCATATAGAACCACTGGTCCCATCCTATAGAATCCATCAAATAAAACCATTGGTCCCATCCTATAGAATCCATCATATAGAACCATTTGTCCCATCCTATAGAATCCATTATATAGAACCACGGGTCCCATCCTATAGAATCCATCATATAGAACCATTGGTCCCATCCTATAGAATCCATCATATGGAACCACTGGTCCCATCCTATAGAATCCATCATATAAAACCATTGGTCCCATCCTATAGAATCCATCATATAGAACCACTGGTCCCATCCTATAGAATCCATCATATAAAACCATTGGTCCCATCCTATAGAATCCATCATATAGAAAAGTTTAAAAAAGCAAGAATCATAATAATGAACAATACATGTAGGAGATGGAGTGGGATGCTGCCACAGGAACTCGGTTTCACCAATTACTGACCCTTAATCAATACAAATATATATCTTTATAAAATGCAAATCTAATACACTTTTAAAACTAAATTATTCTATTTACACCTTCATTTGGTTTTTGATTAAAAAAAAAAAAATGTAAAAAAAAGAAGAAGAAGAAGAACTAGAGCGCCTGTTGGCTCTACACTGGTGTGCACTTAGAATGAAGTGTGGTAAATGATATCTTTGGTCTATGCTTGTATCAAAGTGAAATATCAGGCTGCACTTTGCTTCCTGGCTTTGTAAGGCGCTGCATTGGTTCCCATACAGGTGAGAGTTAGTGTCATGTGGACGGTGGTTACAGAAAGCTGTCTTCGACTTCCTGCTGCTGTTCAGTTTCCAGCTCTTGATCGGGCTGCTCTAGTGGGCTGTCGCAGGATATTGTAGATGATGTATTTCCTTCTTGTAGAGTAGAGCTGTGAAAGGCAAAATAAAGAATTAAAAACAAAGGCAAAGGGCTTAACCTTGGGATCATATGCAAGGGGCAGCTTCCCCTACCGTGCCAGAAAACAAATATTTTTAGATAAGACAGATCTTCACTTTTCATCAGTTTTGCCCATCATTGTTGCGGAGCTTATATAGTGGTTCACAAGTGCACCCTATAGATGTACAAAATATTCCACTGAACATCACATATTACTGAAAATCTGCTACATATCTTCATATCTTATTTTATCGTTATGATACTGGCATGGTGGTTCACCAAGTATGTTCCCCAGGTCAATAGTATGTTCCCCAGGTCAATAGTATGTTCTCCAGGTCAATAGTATGTTCTCCAGGTCAATAGTATGTTCTCCAGGTCAATAGTATGTTCTCCAGGTCAATAGTATGTTCTCCAGGTCAATAGTATGTTCCCCAGGTCAATAGTATGTTCTCCAAGTCAAAAGTATGTTCCCCAGGTCAATAGTATGTTCTCCAGGTCAATAGCATGTTCTCCAGGTCATTAGCCTGTTCTCCAGGTCATTAGCATGTTTCCCAGGTCATTAGCATGTTCCCCAGGTCATTAGCATGTTCCCCAGGTCATTAGTATGTTCCCCAGGTGATTAGTATGTTCCCCAGGTCATTAGAATGTTCCCCAGGTCATTAGAATGTTCCCCAGGTCATTAGAATGTTCCCCAGGTCATTAGTGATTATGAAACTTTACTGTGCCTTTTTCCTAAACACTTTGATTAATGTAGGTAAAGTGGTTGAAAAAAAATCACAATAACCACAGTTCCACTTCTAGTTTTTAGGATGAGGGAGAGAAATGTGCCTGCTTTCTTCTTAAAGGTAAAATCAGAAAAGAAAACATAAGGAAAGACAGGGGAAATTACAAATATCAGGCTTTAATCCATAACATTTTTCCAAACTGACTATTATTTCCATTCCATCTTCCGTTTATCACTGGCCACTGATGTCCTGGCAGGATGTGGAGCCTTAAGGGTTTTTCCATGGCTGAAAGGTGCATGGGTTCTATGACATTATTTCCATAGCTGCCAACAATCCTGAATTAGCAGGGACAGTATATAATTTTTGGTCCCGTCCAGTCCAATTCAGGTCCCTCCTGGCTTACCTGCTGCCTGTGCACTTTGTATTTTACTGTGCACAGGCAGCATTACTTTTAAACTGTGCTTATCGTATGTAATTAATAATCTGCGTGGTATGCTGTGCTCCACATTAAAACGTTGGGCAACACTCATTTAGTGAATGGACCCCAACATGCTACACATACTTCTTTCCAGTCTATTTTATTTTTTTTTAGGTCATTTTTTCCCTTTGGCACCAAAATACAGGCTTCATTTGTGATCTGGCCCATGTCTCAAGAAGGTTTGTGGCTCAGACACTTCTTCCATATGGATGGAATTCTCATTACCGGGAGATCCAATAATCAAACTTCCTGCACTGACCACAAGGTGGAGCCACGAACTGCAAGTAATAATGACAAGCATCTGTACAGAAGGCTGTAACAGGATACCCAACGAGTGTATATTATGGGTAAAGAAGACTGCCCCATATGACGGGTATAGACGGCTGCCCCCATATGACGGGGATAGGCGGCTGCCCCCATATGACGGGGATAGGCGGCTGCCCCCATATGACATGTAATCATAAGTTTATTGCAATCCTTCAATTAAACATCATTTCATTTCTTGCCCTTTAACAACCGTACTGTATATGACCTATAATCCATGTATAGATACATTTTTTAACACTTAATAAATTAGATTTGTATTATATATATATATATATATATATATATATATATATATATATATATATATATATATATATATATATATATATATATATATATATATATATATATAGAGAGAGAGAGAGAGAGAGAGATAGATAGATAGATATATATTTATTCTTTTTACCTTGGTCGACTCTCTGAGTTTTCATTCAATGCGTTGTCGGAATCTTCAGGTCTGGGATCCGGTAGAGGAATAATGTAATCACTACTGTCGATTTGTTCCACAACGGAGTAAAGAATATTGTTTGCTATATTCTCAGAGTTTCCGCCACGCGAAAAGCTGTTGACTTTATATATTCTGGGCCTCACGCGCACAACCGCAGGGTGATCACTTCTTAAAAATTCCTCATCCACCTTTTTGTACCTCTGCAAAATACAGTTGGAAAACAAATTTAATGGTCACAGCAGCAGGCAAGAGCCATTTATTCTTCTTGGCGTTCCATATTGGAAGCACTTGAAATATCGCTATTAAAACAGCAGCTGAAATGATCCAAAGTTCTATTAAATGGCTTCACTCCCTGTTGGGACTGGTTTTTTTTAAAAAGAGAGACAGACTCCAGGTCATACCTGTTTGTAGCCATCAACTAGAAGGTTTCCGGTGAGCTCCACCAGCTGAGCAAAAGAAGGTCTCTTCTCAAACTTTTCGTCCCAGCATTTCTGCATAAGGTCATAGCTACATGGGACAAAACAAAAACACTTAAAATGCCTAACTAGTACATCTGTTTCGTTGTAAAAAGAAGACCAAAAACAAGAAACAGTTATGCAAGAAAATCAGTAGCGATTATCTAGCAAGCTTTTATAAAAATGTATATAAAAAAAAAAAAAAAAAAAACAACAAATGTAAAACTTTCTTTGCATTTATGGGTCTATTCACAAAAATTCCATTTTGACTTATTATACAAATAAAATTTGAATTCCCAACTAGACCACCTTGAGCTATTCACTAAACTACATTCTCACTCCCTCCCTTCCTCATCCCAATCGCTCCCCCATCACTCTCTCGCCCCATCCCTTCCTCTCCCCCAGTCCCCACTCCCATCCCTTCCTCTCCCCCATTCCACGCTCCCATCCCTTCCTCTCCCCCATT
>CM069858.1:19736200-19788700 GCA_036172795.1 Pelodytes ibericus | reverse complement strand
TACCCCCCCCACACACACACACACACACACTCCCTTACACAGATACCCCCCCCACACACACACACTCCCTTACACAGATACCCCCCCCACACACACACACACACACACTCCCTTACACAGATACCCCCCCCACACACACACACACACACACTCCCTTACACAGATACCCCCCCCACACACACACACACACACACTCCCTTACACAGATACCCGCCCCCACACACACACACACACACTCCCTTACACAGATACCCCCCCCACACACACACACACACACTCCCTTACACAGATACCCCCCCCCCCACACACACACACACTCCCTTACACAGATACCCCCCCCCCCCACACACACACACACTCCCTTACACAGATACCCCCCCCCCCCCACACACACACACTCCCTTACACAGATACCCCCCCCCCACACACACACACACTCCCTTACACAGATACCCCCCCCACACACACACTCCCTTACACAGATACCCCCCCCACACACACTCCCTTACACAGATACCCCCCCCCACACACACACTGCCTTACACAGATACCCCCCCCCACACACACACACACACACTCCCTTACACAGATACCCCCCCCCACACACACACACACACACTCCCTTACACAGATACCCCCCCCCCACACACACACACTGCCTTACACAGATACCCCCCCACACACACACTCCCTTACACAGATACCCCCCCCCACACACACACTCCCTTACACAGATACCCCCCCCCACACACACACACTCCCTTACACAGATACCCCCCCCCCACACACACACACACACACACACTCCCTTACACAGATACCCCCCCCCCACACACACACTCCCTTACACAGATACCCCCCCCCCACACACACACTCCCTTACACAGATACCCCCCCCACACACACACACACTCCCTTACACAGATACCCCCCCCCACACACACACACACTCCCTTACACAGATACCCCCCCCCCACACACACTCCCTTACTAAGATACCCCCCCCACACACACACTCCCTTACACAGATACCCCCCCCCACACACACACACACTCCCTTACACAGATACCCCCCCCCCACACACACTCCCTTACTAAGATACCCCCCCACACACACACTCCCTTACACAGATACCCCCCCCCACACACACTCCCTTACACAGATACCCCCCCCCACACACACTCCCTTACACAGATACCCCCCCCACACACACTCCCTTACACAGATACCCCCCCCACACACACACTCCCTTACACAGATACCCCCCCCACACACACTCCCTTACACAGATACCCCCCCCACACACACTCCCTTACACAGATACCCCCCCACACACACACTCCCTTACACAGATACCCCCCCCACACACACTCCCTTACACAGATACCCCCCCACACACACACTCCCTTACACAGATACCCCCCCACACACACACTCCCTTACACAGATACCCCCCCACACACACTCCCTTACACAGATACCCCCCCACACACACACTCCCTTACACAGATACCCCCCCCACACACACTCCCTTACACAGATACCCCCCCCCCCACACATACCCCCCCCACACACACACTCCCTTACACAGATACCCCCCCCACACACACTCCCTTACACAGATACCCCCCCCACACACACACACTCCCTTACACAGATACCCCCCCCACACACACACACTCCCTTACACAGATACCCCCCCCCACACACACACACTCCCTTACACAGATACCCCCCCACACACACTCCCTTACACAGATACCCCCCCCCCACACACACTCCCTTACACAGATACCCCCCCCCCCCACACACACTCCCTTACACTGATACCCCCCCCCACACACACACACTCCCTTACACTGATACCCCCCCCCACACACACACTCCCTTACACAGATACCCCCCCACACACACACACACTCCCTTACACAGATACCCCCCCCCACACACACACACTCCCTTACACAGATACCCCCCCCACACACACACACTCCCTTACACAGATACCCCCCCCACACACACACACACTCCCTTACACAGATACCCCCCCCACACACACACACTCCCTTACACAGATACCCCCCCCACACACACACACACTCCCTTACACAGATACCCCCCCCACACACACACACTCCCTTACACAGATACCCCCCCCACACACACACACACTCCCTTACACAGATACCCCCCCCACACACACACACACTCCCTTACACAGATACCCCCCCCACACACACACACTCCCTTACACAGATACCCCTCCCACACACACTCCCTTACACAGATACCCCCCCCCACACACACTCCCTTACACAGATACCCCCCCCCCCACACACACTCCCTTACACAGATACCCCCCCCACACACACTCCCTTACACAGATACCCCCCCCCCACACACACACACTCCCTTACACAGATACCCCCCCCCACACACACACACTCCCTTACACAGATACCCCCCCCCACACACACTCCCTTACACAGATACCCCCCCCCACACACACTCCCTTACACAGATACCCCCCCCCCACACACACACACTCCCTTACACAGATACCCCCCCACACACACACACACTCCCTTACACAGATACCCCCCCACACACACACACACTCCCTTACACAGATACCCCCCCCCACACACACTCCCTTACACAGATACCCCCCCCACACACACTCCCTTACACAGATACCCCCCCCACACACACACACTCCCTTACACAGATACCCCCCCACACACACACACACTCCCTTACACAGATACCCCCCCCACACACACACACACTCCCTTACACAGATACCCCCCCCACACACACACACACACACACTCCCTTACACAGATACCCCCCCACACACACACACACACACACACACTCCCTTACACAGATACCCCCCCACACACACACACACACACACACACTCCCTTACACAGATACCCCCCCCCACACACACACACACACTCCCTTACACAGATACCCCCCCCCCACACACACACACTCCCTTACACAGATACCCCCCCCCCCACACACACACACACTCCCTTACACAGATACCCCCCCCCCACCACACACACTCCCTTACACAGATACCTCCCCCCACACACACACTCCCTTACACAGATACCCCCCCCCCCCACACACACACACTCCCTTACACAGATACCCCCCCCCCACACACACTCCCTTACACAGATACCCCCCCCCCCACACACACACTCCCTTACACAGATACCCCCCCCACACACACACTCCCTTACACAGATACCCACCCCCCCCCACACACACACTCCCTTACACAGATACCCCCCCCCCCCCCCCACACACACACACACACTCCCTTACACAGATACCCCCCCCCCCCACACACACACACACACTCCCTTACACAGATACCCCCCCCCCACACACACACACACACTCCCTTACACAGATACCTCCCCCCCACACACACACACACACTCCCTTACACAGATACCCCCCCCCCACACACACACACACACATGCTCCCATGTCACATCTAGGACATTTTTGGAGCCAGCCAGTGTATTTTACCCCTCAAAACCATATATTTTTCAAAACTAGACACCCTAGGGCATTTCAAATGGTGGTATTTTAACATGGAAGCATTATAGCAATACAGTTTTAGCACTGAAAAATAAAAAATGTCAGTGCTTGCTTTGCCGCACAGGACGGACCTAGTCTGTCCTGTGTCGGCAAGGGGTTAAAATGTGTGTTGAACTTTTGCTTATGAAGCACATTAGATGCATAAATGACAGTGCAGTATGTGTGTGTGTGTATGTATATATAATATTGCACTGTCTGGTAATAGAGCATAACAGTAAGTAATCTTTCATACAGTAAAGGACGTTTTGCAATAATTTAGATGTTACGTTATCATTATTTGAATTAGAGTGCATACTTCATTGGCAAACTGTATTACACTAGAATGAAAGCTTTATTTGTTAGTGTAGATAGGGCTGTGCATATAAATTATTTCTTCCTGATAAGTTTTGTTTTGTTTATCATGATATGGGTGTGGTTGGTGGGCAGCATTTCTTCTTTGGACCCAGGCAGCACCATGTCTTGAGCTGTTCCTTTGTACACCACTCTATGTACATACTACTGTATAGGTGCTTGGAAATGTGGACATGGATCTACAGTTACATGACCTCTATTTACCAGAACCACTCATAGGTTCAATCACAGGATTAGCGTACAATGAGTTAAGCATGGGCTTTATTTATGTAACTGGTAACTGATTCTGTAAATAGCTAAGATAACTGCAGAGACAAAGTATTAGGAATGTTAATATACAATAATACAGGATTCAGATGACTATGAATGGGAATTGTAAGAATGTGATGACAACATTCAGTATTGTAATGTCCCAAGCATCTTCTTTTGCTGCAGATACAGCTGTGGGGGTGGTGAGCATCCTCCCGACGGCAGTGGATACCGGTGATCATGATCAGCCAAGCACATCAGGAACAACTCCACAAGCTCCTGGCCTTCCTCCACTGATATCAGTCGGTCTGATTGCTGGTATTCAGCGTGAGGTGGCAGAACTGAACCAGCAACTCACCAAGATGGTGGGCAACCAAGAACAGTTTCATGTCCAGACAATGGAGAAGATGGATCAGATCGTTAGCCACTTAGATGCAGGAGTTGGGCAGCTGGAGCAGATGAGACTGATGTACCAGCAGAAGTTTGCGGCCAGAGCTGAACGCCGCAGCCGCATTTTGCACCACAAGCACGCAAAATTGGCCCTGATGCGTGCTAGATTTGAGCGTGCTGCTAACATCCCTCCATCAGGCTAACACCCCTCCATCAGCACTCGGGTGAGGAGGTACCACCTCCTCCTTATTTGGTGATGATGATAAGTAAATCATATTGTAGTATCGTTAGAAGTCATGGAACCCTTTGTTACTCACCATTCTTATAACACAGTTGTACTCCTCCACTGACAAAACTCTGCACAGACCCCATCCCCCCTCTCTCTGGCCGCTCCCTGCCTTGGGCTAGTCACTAACAAAATAAAAACTAAAATATGTTGAAATATTTACATGAAATAAATTCTAATAAAAGAAAGAAAAATATCAGTAAACAGATGATGATTTGAACTTCTTTGTGCCTGTCCTGTTAATCAGTTAACTTCACACCTCCCACATTTCATGGAATTTCCCTTTTATTCCCACAGTGTGGAATCAGTTCCCTTTCATTGGAGTTACTCTATGGCGTCTGTGCGGCACGCGTGTTTTGCTGCTTAAAAGAATACAAATCAGTTTTTAACTCAAGGAAGCAAGGGTTAAAAAAAAACATATCCCGAGAGTTTGCACGCGGGTTTACGCTCAGCTGTGTCTCACATGCGAGACACAGCAGTTGCTCGCCCCGCTCAGTCTGCTGAATGCAAGGATCCCTCGCTGCTAGCGCATAGAGAGACAGTTGTTTTTGCATGGGATCAGCAGGCCCTGCTGATCATATGCAAAAACGAGTGTCTCTTTCTGCGCTAGCAGAGAGAGCCGGTCGCCGACCAGACAGCTGCCTGCTTCATATAGAAGCATGGCAGCTGTCAGTTAGTACACGCCAGTATAGCCTCTATCAAAAGTACACGCCAGTTCATCCTCATACTAGGGACAATTAATATTTCACTTGTGCTTCTATATTAAAAGGACAAGTAGAATATAACATTTAGTGTTCCTTTAACAAATTTTTAAGCTTTTTTTTTTTTTTTTTTTTTTAAATGGACATATCTTTTGAACCAATATTGTAATGATGGATATTTTGTATGAAATATGATTAGGGGATAGATGAAGCCATTCCCATATGAAAAAAAATACTTTAAATTATTTTGTGCTTTTCAGCCCTTTAAATTCAACTCCTCTGCTAAAATCTGAAATTTTGGATATACTTTGTGAATTCGGAGCTCAGTCGAGATGATCAGATGCATATTGGGTAAATTGTATGCTTTTTTTCCTGGAGAAATTGTCCTGATCCGAAATGCTTCCGATGTTTCAGTTGGGAAATGGCTCTAAAACCAACGATATTGAGTAGCTGAAAAAAATGGGATTTACCGAAGTTCAGCCTATACTGAGTAGCCCCTTATGCAACCTTCTAAGCCTTGGCTATCTGAGCTTAATGGAAGTTGTAAGTCTTGAAGAATTGCAGTGTAGAAAAATTGTATCCATCAGAGAATATTACAGCCTCATTATTATTATTATTTTTTTTTACTCTTACTTAGCCTACACTAGCCCAAACAATTCAAAGCAGGATAGAATTCACAATGGTGGATAGGCTAACTATATGCTGATAGGAGCAGTACTACCTATTTTTCCCCGAGCACTTTCACCACTATGATCCTATCTCTGTACTTTCTCTAGTCATTTTATGTGCAAATTGAGTTTTCTTGTAAAAATGTACATTGGTTATAACACTAAAGCTTTACAGCATTATCAGGAGGGGGCGGGTGTTGTTTAGAATCTTGTGTCAGATTGGTCAGATCTTCCTTCACCTGATCCAAGATGTCAGCCCCCTGACAGAGCCGTTCAAACTCCGTAACTAAATTATAATCCTATTTACTCAACATATAAATTATTTGGTATGCTTTCCAATAACACATTAAATACTGAGAAGATGCCAGCTGTAGAATTTCTCATGTTAAGGTCTTGAATGTTAACATGTGCTATACAGGACACACCTGGTGCTTAGTCAGTTCCTCTCTTATTAAACAAATTCTAGTACGGAGCTACATTCATAATCCTAAAATAATACCGAGGCCCTCCAAAGGCAATATATTACAGGACGGCTCAAATTCCAAATGGTCGGTGAGATGTCTGAAAGATTACTTCATAGCTCTGCTGTATGTAGCGCTTCAAACTCTGTAACCGTTATGGTGTTAGGGTTTTAAACATTTAAAGGGGGGGTCCCTGTCAACATAAACATAGCTTATATTGTGAATGAAAAATGCTATATACACTCAAATGCATAAAAAAAGAAAAATATGCTTTAAATGCATCTGTGGTGTCACCTACTGATGACATCAGCTTGTGGCTAGGGTTGCCACCCGGCGGTAAAAAATTGGCATCAGGCCAACGTTAAGTCTATGGAGACAGTTACAAGGCCGGTATTTTTCTGAAGAAAAGGTGGCAACCCTACTTGTGGCTTTATATGGAAGTTACACATTTTCCCATCTGAAAGTGAGTTCATTTGCATATCAAGCCACATGTGATGTCATAAACACCACAGACACATTTCAAACATATGTTTTTCTTTTCTTTTAGGCATTTGCTTGCAATTCTGCCAACACAATGAAGAGATCATTTTTCATCATGTTTTTATTCTCTCCATTCACAATAGAAGCTTTGTTTAGATTAACAGTTTCCCTTTAATATTAAGGGAAATAGTGATAGCTTAATAATAAACATACCCATGTGGATTTTAATTGCAAAGAAATAGTATATATAAGAATTGAGCCATGACCTCATCTCACCAAAAATAATATAAAAATAGCAAGATCTGTTCTGTAGAGAGCATTGTAGCGTTATCAATGAGAAACCACCAATAAGCCTGTTGGAGGAATTCACTAAAAGGTGAGTTGAGATGAATATTCTCATCTATACATTGTGTAGGGACAAACCTCCTGCTAGAAGAGCCAAGTTGGCCCTGCATGATGCATTGTTAAATCTTTCTGGGGTACAAATCCATGTAATTTAATATGGAGGTGTCAGAGTGCAGTCCTACTGGAGAAATACAAGTCTCGGATTCCTTTGGCAGGATAATATGGGAGACGTAGAACATCAGCGGTGGGAAGACCACCCTTTGACACCCCTGCTATAGTAAGTACATGCCATTTTCCACCAAACTAAAAGCTGCATCCTACAATCTTGGCTGATGTGTTTGCAGTCACCCACATGAGCGATACTTGACCATCCAAGCCCCTGCGACCCCCCACTGCCAGAAGTGGCGACGTATGTGATGTCACGGCGAATGTCAGATCACCAATCAATTTTAATAGAACTAAAAAAAAAAGCATAGCTCATCAATGGAGAGTAGCCATCTTAATAAACATGGACTGGCATTCATTAAGAAATAGTTTGGGTAGCGCATATACCATGGGGTGAGTGTATTATATTGCAATACCTGGTGGCCAGATGGGGTATTACACATTATAAAAAAAACAAACACCCGCGATAAACAGCCTATATACAAATTACCATCCCAGGTCTCCTTTTTAACCAATCTTTAGGTCTGATTGAGCGAAATATCGGCTTTGCGGTTTCTCTTTACAAATCAGCACAATATTGTTGTCAACATATAGGTCTGGTTTACCAAGTTTAATGGAAGCAAGGGTTAAAAAAAAATAGATTTGTTTTCCTTTGAATAGTCTCTGTATTTTTTTTTGACTGTTTAAAATAACCAAATTTTTTTTTTTTAGTCCTTTCCTTTTCAGGACACAGCACTGCA
The DNA here is from genome assembly GCA_036172795.1 of Pelodytes ibericus. Taxonomy (NCBI): domain Eukaryota; kingdom Metazoa; phylum Chordata; class Amphibia; order Anura; family Pelodytidae; genus Pelodytes; species Pelodytes ibericus. The sequence goes on along the minus strand of CM069858.1, from coordinate 19,780,236 downwards.
GCTGTCCGTAGATGAAATGTAGAGTTTCATGGAGACAAAACACACTGTAGCCAAAATGTTTAAAGGAATTGTTAAATATTGCAAAATGAAAACATTTTTCATGACTCCCCCCCCCCCCCCCAAAAAAAAATCTTTTAGTTTTTGTACATGACACTATATTGTCTATACACGATGTTTGAATAAATCTGTAGACCAGAACCACTGTGATTGGAGAACACAAAGTACTTGCAGCCAGACCTGTTTCTTTTTAGATTACATGATGCAGTACATATCGGGGAAAAAAAAATATTGGGGGAACTGTCCCTTTAACCGCCACCAATTCTGTTGGAAGGACGTACAAAACTGTGAAAGCGATAGGCTTCATTTGATCAGGCATATGTATCAATATGTATTATATACCACAGCAACAGTTTAAAAGAAGAAAATACAGTAAAGATAAAGAACAAGTTAAAGATTGCACAAATGACTGTTTTTTTGAATAATCTGCACTGCACACCAATTGCTATAGAGAGTGACTACCAGCACACATGCTTCAAGAGATATACCAAGTGCTGTGGTATGAGACAAACATTTCCATTATTGTATATCCAATTAGTGATCTGAATGGATGGAGTCATGCCAGAGTATTAATATATACCACATTTAGCAAGTCTCTAAAACTTATTATATTTTACAACCAGAATGGGGCAGGATTAAATCATAGTCCTCTTTTATTTGTTTATCTATGTGTTTATTTCCTGCTTTCTTTCTGGATTACCAATTTTATAACCTCGTGGTAGATTTCTGACCCTCCCTCATCTACCTCCCCCCCAAAAGCACACCCAACAACTTGAATATATTATTAGAAGGAACTCCGTCACTGTTTATATTGTGTAAAAAAAAAAAAAATCCAAATGTTATGTGCCATCTCCTTTTTATGACATCACCTGTGGCTCGATATGCAAAGGAACTACTCTGAATGAGAAATGTGTAAGTAGAAGATCAAGTCACAAGGTGATGTCATTAAGAGGAGACACCACAGACAAATAACGCACCAGGTATGACGTTGTGTTAATATCCCCTTGGCGACACATGAAGTGCCTAATAAAACATGTATTTAGATGAGCTTAGAACATTACCAAGCTTTCCTCGCAGGTGTTGCGGAAATATTAAGGCGTCGACATCGAAACCTGACTTTCAGCGGCAATGCGAACAAAAAACGCCATATTGAAGGCAGCATGCCTTTCTAATATGGCGCTGCACTGTTGTCGGCAAGATTAAGGATTACTTCCGTTTCTCTGTGGGTGTTGCTAGACTGCGTCTGGTCAGCAAAATCACAGGGAAAATAAATAGCCATAAAGCTAGGGTTAGGTTTAGTGCTAGGGTTAAAAGGTCACTGTAGGAGAAAATGGTTAGGAAAAAGCAATACACTACATGCAGTTATTGCCCTATAACTTGCAAAAAAACATTAGGTGTTTCTAAACTCAGGACAAATATTAGAATCTATGTTCTATTTAGCATTTTTTTTAAACTAGCTTTTGTAGATGTGTAAATGATTTTTCATGTAAAAGTTGAAAAACTGTTTTTTCCCCACACATTTTCGTCATATTTTTTTTTTAATAGTAAATTACGATATTATGAAAATAATGGTATCTAAAGAAAGCCCTTTTTTATGCCAAGTGTCACTAAGGGTATGACCTGGTTTAAATAGTTGTCTAACCAAGGGGTTCAACCTTTCAAATTCATTATGCATTTTCATGCAATTCTGCCAAAGATGTATAGATATTTTTTAATTTTTTATATTCCCAGAAAAAAAAAATCAATGTTTAGACAAGTCCCTTAAAACACAACAAACGGTCTATATGTTGTGGTGGCACGTCACATGGTTCAGAAGTTTTTCCAAGATCGATTTCATATAATACCTTTTGAACTTCACGTCCCTTGTGAGCAAAAAGGAACTGTTTCGTTTCTTAATTTAAGTGACAGTGTATTAATTCAAGAAGAAATAATTGAGGTCTATGCATAGCTGGGAAATCTACCTGAATTCATGGATTGTTACCACAAGCTGATCACAGACAGAGGTCACACAATAACACTTTGTGGTCTATATGGCCTCTGCATGATCCTCACCATTGGACCATACCAATATCTGATCCTTAAGGGGCACTGGTAGTTTATGATGGCAAACTTAACGCCAAACTAGCAGGATAGCTGGACGTTTCCAACTCTGCTATTCTGGCCTTAAGTTTGCAATTCCCTTTTTAATTCCCTGCCATATGCTCTGGTAGTTCAGGCTGTGAAATAACCAAATAATTAGAATTCTTGTACATTCTCAATGGACTTCCCCGGGTCTCCATCTTGGGAGCTTGCCTGTGATGCTGAACCCAATAAAAATGAACTGTTTTAAGTACACAGATTGGGGGAAAAAATAACAGAAATTGAACCATACATGCAAAATAAAAATAGAAAAGAAAACTATAACCTAGGTTTTATTGGGTGGATTACAATATGCCAATTTTGGAAACATAACACTTCACCACATTTTCCCAGCATGCACCTTGGCCTTGTCTTACCAACTGGTTGCTTTTTTTGGAGCTTTGTAACTTATATTATAAATAGTACAGGACTCAAGAGAAAAGATTGATGCTGCTGCTACCACCTTGAGGTTTTAATGTCTTAAAACGGATGACCGTCAAACACTGCTAATGCATCAGATAGACAGCATTTAAGCTTCTTTAATTAGCGTTTAGTTCGTTTTCCGCCAGTTTATCGTAGGGGTAGCCAACAAGCACCACTCCATCTACTATTGAACTACAAATCCCATAATTCCCAACGGGAACTTGATTGGGCAAAGGCCAGCTGAAATCTAGGTTAGTTGTTATTTAAGAAATAACTACAGAGTTCCTTGCGGCCTACGGCTTTACAGACAACAATGTGGCGGGAGTGAAAAATGGCTGATACTGAAATGTTTAAAAATAAAAACGCCCTTTACATCCTGAAAAAACAAATAAAATCAAACTTAATAATAAAACCATTTTTAAAAAAATACCTGCGTGGAGGGAAAGAGCACCCTTCCCCCAAATATCAACAGTGACATTAAAATACTTTGAGTTTTGTTTTTAGAACTACTACAAAGGCTGAGGAGTCACTAAAATAATGAACATTTAGTTTCCCTTTGTAAGATGCCCACAGAGGAGATATCTTCTGCATACAGGGCCAGTAACACAAAAAGAATATTTATTTGAATTATTTTTAACTGGTAAATACTAGTGTAGTTGTGTAAGCCTTTTGCCCAAACTTAGATACTGTTGTCTCACAGTCATTCAGCTTATAACAGATCAAATATCCACATTTATTATGAGCAAACTTCTTTTTCTTTGGAAGGGTTTAAGAGGAGGTAGGTCCTTTAGTCCCCCCCCCCCCCCCCCCAACATTTGGGATGGCTTTGCCCATTCAGCTACTCAAGCCACCACATTGGTACCAACAACGCACAAAGTAGAGAAGGAGGATAGGGGAGATCTCAGACCACGGCTCTAAGAATAGAACCAGCTAGATGGACATGACAAATTATCTCTCTATTTTAGCTAAACCATCAGAGATTAAAGGAGAACTGTAGCCAGAACATTTACTTATTTACTTGAAAGACGGTGGCATCAAGTGTTGACACTTAAATAGAAATACTTTAAGAATAAAAATAAAGTATCTTATTGAGTCCTCGAAGGCTCCGTATAGCTGTATCAGGAGGCAGACCTGTTTAGAATCTTGGGTCAGATCTTCCTTCATCTGACCCAAGATTCTAAACAAAATGTCCGTTCCCTAGTACACAAGCAATACAGTCCTTTATTTATATGCTTTCATTAATACATTTCTATTTAAAATACATACAATTCAATTGTAACTTACTTTTTTGCCTTTTTGTTGTCCTTTAATTTCTAGCCTTTTCATTTAACATATACAGGGTCATCACTGGACAGCAGATGTTTGGAGACTACAAATAAGTAATCTCCAGCTATGGGCGTAAGGGCATAAAGTATTATAGTTTTATAGAGACTGCTTGATTTCAGACAGACTGGAAAACTCCATGATAAATGAATTTGCTTCATAAATTGATGGAGAGGATTATGGAGCAGGGGAGAGAGGAATAAGAAAAAAAAAAAACTTACCCAAAAAGCAGAAGCAAAAATATAAATAATTTCTGCCCTAAGCTAGTCAATATATGGAGGAATGCCATTTCCAGCCCCCCTTCCTCGGGGTTAAGGCTCGGCTATTCCATTGGTACACCATGGAACCATCCAATGAACCAACTTGTTTTAAACCAGTATTGGTGACTAACCCAATCCACCCATGATATCTTTAATTTCCAAAGTACTGGATTACTTCCACCAGTCAAAACACATTTTTAGATCAGTATATAATTGTGAAAAACATAGTAATACATCATATCAATATAGCATCAAAACAAACAAGCGTCACAATTTCCCCACAGTCTTTTTTTTTAAAATAACAAAAACAAACCTCTAATATGTTGATGTGAAACTTCCTGCCCAGTGTTTCTCAGAGACACACTTTTGGAAATAAGAACTGGTGCTTTAATCAGGTATCGACCATGCATTACTTTAAACAAAAACAAACAAAAAAAGCCAAAGAATAAATTGTGGATAGCTGTGCTTTCCCTGGTTTATGGCCTAATCAATTGATTTTAAACTCTGTCCCAGAAACTCTCATTTTGGATAAATTGGCACTTAGGTGAAACAAATTAATGGTCCATTATGCTATGCACGGATGGATCCATGGGGGAAAAAATAAATAAAAATCATATCCAAACAGACGATTTGTATTGTAAAATGTGAAAACCAATGCTTTTTTTTTTTTTAGAGTTACTGTCCCATTTAGCAGGTCACCTCACACCTATATACCTTGTAAATTATACCACAGAAAGGACCACAATGTGAATTAAATGTCATAATTCTGAAGGCTAGACCAAGACCTGGACCCCCAACATCGTTACCGGCCAGTAGACAAACAGCTTGTCTATATTGACCAAAATATATACTATAAGTGCAGTAGAATGGCATGCTAGATAATTGGGGCGGTCTATACAATTCCATTCTGGGGCACTTTTATAAATAAGCCCCAGTATGTGTAGAATTCACCAGTATATTAGTCATTATCATTCAGTATATGCCATGCCATGGTGCCTCCATAGCTTTCATTATGTGATATCATTGTCCATTAACTCGTGTACTGAACCAGCAATAGCCCAACCAATGGTGAACCAGCCAACGTCAGGGGAACTGCACTAGAAAGAAACCATGTTGCCACGTCTGGACCAGACCTTCAGGTGGACCTGTGACCTTCATACAACCTTCAGTCAATCATTAGAACGCATCAAAGTACGGAAGCCCACGAGAAGCCATGTTGTTTTTAATATTTTTCCGACTTGTTTTCTTGAGATAACAACTTGCTTTTTTCAATAAAACTAGTCATAAAAGTATTCAAAATACCCGTCCTCTCTGGGCTTCCCTACGAAAGAGATATTTGCTTCAAAATAATTTTGTTACCCTGCACCTTCATCTCTAATTACAAATAATGACTTATAAGATGCACACACTCTGCAATATAGAACACTCGCATCGAAATACAGCTCGAGACGTTTTCTAGCTTCAGTTGCTTCAAACGTTATTGCTTTTGCAGCAGGAATTGGATTTGTCTAAGGATGGAATGTTTGAGGGGCAATCCTGTGGCCGGTGGACCAATCAGCATTGACATTACACTGGTCGGCATGGCGACTGCTTCCATTTTTTTTTAGAATAGTCTTACCAATGCTATCTCAGCCAGCTCTGGGCCAAGTGTGGCTGCATGATGCACTGATCTGTATGACCAATATAATGTGTTTTAAATGTGTCTGTAGTGTCTCCAGATCAGTACATCACCTTGAAGCTTGATATGCAAAATACCTATTTTCAAAGTCAAATGTGTATTTTTCAGATCAAGTGATGTCATAAACAATAGACAACACAGACACATTTAATCCCTGAATGACATAGGTTTTTTTTTTTCATTTCTTCTGCGTTTTTGGTTTTCTGGTTTAAGGTATACATTATATACTATGTTTATCGCCATTACAAGGGCTTTTATAAAAAATAAATCATAAAATATGATGGGAAAAAAAACCCCCCAACGTTTATAATTCTGACCTGAAAAACCTTTCACAGTTAAAAATGGGAAAAAGGCCCCCATCTTAATAGTTTCTAAATTTTGTCCTGAGTTTCAAAATATGGATGTTTGCATGTTTTTCCTGTTGTTTTTTTGCATGTTATAGGGCAATAACCTAAATTAGCATTTTTTCCTCTACCAAATGTTATTATACAGTGGCCTTTTGACCCCAACCCCACTGATCAACTTAACCTTATTACAGTAAGATTTAGGGCTAATTTAACCCATACTGTAGCCCAAACCCTAAATCTCAGACCTATTTTTTTAAAAATTGTAATATTGCAGACTGACACCACAGGGCAGAGCCATTTCTGGTATAGCGCATCCTTTCGGTGGAGGGATATATTCAGGGTTGCCAGATGCCTCCTCATTGAGGCAGCACGGCAACATCGCCTCCGACGGTCATTTGAACGTGACGTGCTTTCCCCCCTCTTAATCCATTGCAATTCTGCTAATTGCCAAATTTAGATCATTGTTGATTCTCTACATTCACCGTATAAACAATGTATTAGTAAGTAAAGTCTAAGTAACAAATAAAGCAAAGTTGTATGAAGGTGACAGATCAACATTACAATACTGAAAAACCCAAAGTCACCCAAATGGAAAGAAGTACTTGTTTACAAATATAGTGTCTTCATGCAGTGGGCAGTTTTCTATAAGGCAGTGGCTTCTTACAATCCCCTAACCCTCACCCTTCGAGGGTCTAATCATTAGGTGTCACCTGTACAATTAGTGCCCAATCAGTAGGGAATTATTGCTTTAAGTGCGACTCGGTGAAAGGGCAGACGTTGAATCTCTCGGAAATAAAGAAAAAGAAAACAAAGGTGCAGTACCACTTTCTCTGATAAAACCTAATTTGTAACACAGTACTACTCAATATTGATCTTGATTTCATACTTCATTATGAAGTTATACTGAAGGCTCCTGGTTTCAAAACGTTTTAAAAAAAAAAAAGGGGAGATCACTTTAACCCTCTAAGTGTCCGAGGGGCATATAAAAAAAAAAAAAACAGACCCCCCCCCCCCCCCCCATGAAAACAAAGCACAGCAATACTAGGGCATCTGGAATATGTTCTATGGCGAAGTACAGTTTAATTCTATTCAAAAGGTTCATGCCTAAATTGTAAAATATCTTGAGTCATATTGTCCGTTTTACCATTAATAATACTTATTTTAGTGTAATATTTGAATGTGCCTCCAAGTGGGACTGCACCCTTCAGATATTAGTGATTTGAGAGGTTAACAAAACACAAGTGACCCCTGGGGTTAATAGAAAGTTATCCAGGTTACATATTTTGGAACTGAAGAACCTTCCTTTAGAAGTGCAGAAATTACTTTCCTTCCCAGAATTCCTTGTTTTTTTTTTTTTTTTGCTACAAGGCACTCAAGAGTCACCTACCAAACTGAGAGTGTGGCCGCGCCCTCTCAGTAGCTTACCCAGTAGCAACACAACTGTCAAAAACGTTTCTCTTACTTTTAATGCTTTGCTGGCGGACAAAGCTTTGTCTTAGAAGCTTTCGTACCTACATCCATGAATATATTTCACGTATGTGCGTTAGAACCGATATTAACCTTTCCGTAACAGACGTCTCAAGTGACAAAGAAGACATTTAGGCCTTGGTCTCAGAGGCTCTCACCGAGCTAAGCAACGTCTGGATTCCTAAGGAGCAAGCATAACTACCTCAGAAAACTGCTGCAATTGGTTCTTAGGAAGAGCAAGGTCGCATTCTTGAAATACACAGTATTTCTAGATTTGTGGCAGATCACTACCAGCAAAACAGGGTTGTGGTGTTTCCACCTTTTCACGGGATTATGGTCAGCAAATGTTTGTTTTTTTTAGATCTTCAGGCTCATGATAATGGTACATTGCGTTACATAACTCCCCAAGAATCACATACGTTGGCCATCTCAGAATTATGATCAGTGGGCCAAAATTCATAATACTTTATAAGTGGTTGAGTCCAAGAACAACAGTCATGACAAAAAAAAAAAAATTGTGTAGGACCCTGTAAAACAAAGGATCCCACAGAAATTAAACGAGGCCTCTAAAACAGGCCTTTCAGGGTGCAAACAGTGGCTGTTTGATGCCTTCAGAAATAAAAGGTCTTAGGGGGGAAAATCTCTAGAAGAGTCTTTCCATCGAGGTAACCCCGCAAGAGTCACCGCTTTTCACGTCGGTGTGTCCAACTTGTAAGTTCAGCGATGCCATCTCTACGTGCCCAGGAGCAGAAGATTCCTGAGACCTTATTGTGATACCACCACCAACAGTAGAAGCAGCTACCTAGTGTTCTGCAATTCCTCTCGAAGCCAGGTGGGGAGTGTCTGGCCCATCTTGTAAAGCAGCTTGGAAAGCTCAATGTTGTGGTCCCTATAATAGTCCGTGAGGAAGGATCGAGACTGCAGAAGAGGAGAAAAGCGTGAGAAACAAAATGGCCGTCAAGAAGAGATCTGTAGACACTAGACAAACAAGGAGCACTGGAAACAAAGTTACTAAACTCTGTCAACCAAACATTGTTTATATTGTGATTGTAGAGAAGAAACAAATGATCTACACATTGTGTTAACAGAATTGCAAGCAAATGCACAAATTAAGAGAAAAACAGCCTTTAAATGTGTTTCTCCTGCTTATAAGATCATCTTTTGGCCTGATATGCAAATTACAGATTTCCCATTGAAAGTAGCTCAATGAAGCCACAATTGAGGTCATAGACAGGACACTGCAGACACATTCAAAACTATGTTTTTCTCTTATATTAAATAAGACAAAAAAAAAAAAAGTGTAAATAGATCTTTGGGGAGAATGGGAAATCTAAGAGATTGCATGGTCCACAGAATGTAGACCATGGGGGGGGGGGCGGGGGGTGCAGGTTCTGAGATTGTACAAAGGGCACAGCAAAGAGTGGCATAAATGTGTACATTACATTACATTTATTTAGGTAGTGTTAGGTACTATGTATAGAGGGGGAACTACATACTAAGTTAGACGAACAAGAACAGACTGATCCATGAGGGAGAGAGCCCTGCTTGCAAGCTTATAATCTAGTGGGAGTGTTGGACATGAGATGCATTAGGAAGGTGGTGGTAGTAACAGTATTAGGGATGATTGGTGGATTTGGCTTGAGATTAATTATGTGTATTCTAGTGGGATGAGATGTAAGCTCCCTGTTCCTGACAGTGTTTGAGGGCAGTGAGAGCTGGGTGGGATTGGTTAGAGGTTAATTAATGGCTATTCTAGTGGGATGAGATGTAAGCTTCCTGTTCCTGACAGTGTTTGGGGACAGTGAGAGCTGGGTGGGATTGGCTATAGGTTAATTAATGGGTATTCTAGTGGGATGAGATGTAAGCTTCCTGTTCCTGACAGTGTTTGGGGACAGTGAGAGCTAGGTGGGATTGGCTAGAGGTTAATTCATGGGTATTCTAGTGGGATGAGATGTAAGCTTCCTGTTCCTGACAGTGTTTGGGGACAGTGAGAGCTACGTGGGATTGGCTAGAGGTTAATTAATGGGTATTCTAGTGGGATGAGATGTAAGCTTCCTGTTCCTGACAGTGTTTGAGGACAGTGAGAGCTAGGTGGGATTGGCTTGAGGTTAATTAATGGGTATTCTAGTGGGATGAGATGTAAGCTTCCTGTTCCTGACAGTGTTTGAGGACAGTGAGAGCTGGGTGGGATTGGCTATAGGTTAATTAATGGTTATTCTGGTGGGATGATTTGTGAGCTTCATTAAAGAGGTGAGAGAGCTCTGTGGAAGGAATGTACTTTACTTACATCTAAATCCATGTCTGGGTATTTCCTTCCTTTACTCTTCCCCAAGCATTTGGTTTTCCCTCCCTCTACAAGCTGGCACCAAAATCCCTTTTTGGCATCAAACCTGGAAAAGAAATGCAATAGTTTCATTAAGTTCCGAATGTATAGCTCTAATGGCTGTTAATCCAGCTCCGGCTGGCAGATTTAACTGAAATAGTTTTTTTTTTTTCCCATTTACAGAAAACCCCAAATGTTATAAATAACTTGTAATAAATGTTACAAGGATATGTAATGGTTGATCATTGCTCCCTCATGTTACCTAATGGTCTGGACATACCATATGTAATTTTAATGAGCATTTCTAAACAATATTCCAACACATCAGGGATAGCCAACCTTGGCACTGCAGATGTTCTGGAACTATACATATCCCATGATGTTCAGTCAATGGGATATATAGTTTCCACAAATCTGCAGTATCAATGCTAGCCATTACTGCTATAGATGTCTGGATATACTGTATTTTTTTTTCAAAGCATCTCTAAACAATATTCCAATAGATCAGGTATAGCTAACCTTGGAATTGTATGATGTCCAGTCAATGGGATCTATAGTTTCCAAAAATCTGCGGTTCCAATGCTAGCCATTACCGCTATAGATGTATGGACATACTGTATGGTTTTTCTAAGCATCTGTAAACAATATTCCAATACATCAGGGATAGCTAACCTTGGCATTGCACGATGTTCAGTCAATGGGATCTATAGTTTCCAGAAATCTGCAGCACCAGTGTTAGCCATTACTGCTATCGATGTTACTTTGACAATAATGCTTTACTGCACTGCTGAAAAATGTCCAGTGTAATGTACAATTTCCTATACAACATTGTGTGTGTAAAAACATTGTAAACCAAGCCATAAAGTAAGGAAGAAAATCAGGACAGTCTGAAAGCCAGAGAAGAAATATCAAACTGTATTTTCTGTTCCCTGTAGTTGGCTATTTATTAGATTATATATGGCTTAAGGTGTAGCAGTGATTATCTATTTAACGATAGAGTAGTTTTTATATGTAACAAGCATTATCTTATTTAATGCTAATGATAAAGAGACCTGACGGACAAGTGAATGACGATCATGTTTTCCTTTGACCTGTTCTCTATTTTTGGAACGAAATAGTCAGTTTGCGCCAGTGTTCTGCCAAAAAGACCAGGAACTCCGATCCTACCAGCGAGTGAACCGTGCAAGTGCACGATCGCTCAAATCACACTTAGATCTATTGCGCGCATGCGTGCTTCACTGCCGCGATGGCTTAAAGCGTGCTTTGAGCGAGCACGTGCATACTGGCTCCCTTTCTGGTATGATCCGAGCTCATGGCCACATTGGGTTGAGGCGGGTTTCGTCAGCGAATTCCTATGGATTTCACTTATTCGTAAAGAACCAAAGTTGGCCCGATAGGTGCCGATATTGCCCCAATTTCGCGCAGTTCAATTTTCCCGATTTTAGCTGTGGAATTAAACTGAAAAGTGTAGAATAATAAAAGATAACATATAAGTAACACAAAAATATTTATATACTATTATAATATAATTTATTAGGGTTCTATATTATAATAATGACATTAATATAACCATTTTTAAATTAGTAAAAAAATATATTTTATAGTGCGCTTTCATTTGTATGTATTTAACCCCTTAAGGACAGAGCCTTTGAAACATTTTTGTCCTTTCTGGACAATGGCTATTTTAACATTTCTGTGCTGTTTGTGTTTAGCAGTAATTTTCTTCTTTGTCATTTGCTGTACCCACACATATTATATATTGTTTTTATCGGGACAAAAAGGGCTTTCTATGGATGCCATATTTTTGATCATATCTTATCATATTATTAAAAAAAAAATAATAAAATATGGTAAAAAAAAAAAAAATACACAAATGTCTTTGTTTTTATTTGAAACAACTTCTCCTCATCGACAATAGCGAACGAAAAAACATGCTAAATAGATTCTACTATTTCTCCTGAGTACAGGGATACCACCCATGCATAGGTTTGTTGGGTTGTTTGGGGGCTAAAATGCCAAATTTGTGAGGTGCAGTTTTTGGTTTTCCAACTTGAAATTTTTACATGCAGACAGCCTGCACCCATGTCCCATTTGGGACATATTTGAAACCAGCCAGTGTATTTTACCCCATCAACCCATATATTTTTTAAAAGTAGACACCCTAGGCTATCTCAAATGGTGGTATTTTAACACTTTCCATGCACTAATTCTACCACCAGCCTTTGTCAAAGTTTGTGGTAGTAATTTTTTTGTGGTTTTTTTTCACAAACCTTGTACTTCAGACATGAATTTACAGATGTTGGTATGTGTCACTGCCAAATAACACCCCAATAAGTGTTCAGCAACATCTCTTGAGTACAGGGATACCCCCCATGCATAGGTTTGTTGGATTGTTTGGGGGGTAAAAGGCCAAATTTGGGAGGTGAAGTTTTTGGTTTTCCAATTTGAAATTTTGACATGCAGACAGCCTGCACCCATGTCCCATTTGGGACATATTTGAAACCAGCCAGTGTATTTTACCACATCAACCCATATATTTTTTTAAAGTAGACACCCTAGGCTATTTTAAATGGTGTTATTTTAACACTTTCCATGCACCAATTCTACCACCAGCCTTTGTCAAAGTTTGTGGTAGTCATTTTATTGTGTATTTTTTCCCACATACATTGTACTTTAGACACAAATTCACATATTTCGGTATGTGTCACTGACAAACAATACCACAATATATGTTCAGCAACATCTCCCGAGCACAGGGATACCACCCATGCATAGCTTTGTCAGCTTTGTTGGGTGTTGAAAGGCTACATTTGAGAGGTGCGCTTTTTGATTTTCAAACTTGGAATTTGAACATGTAGAGCAAGGAAGGGGTTAATAGCTCTTATAAGAGCCTTTGTAGTACTGTACAAAAAAATCAACCCCTAAAAATGCACAGACAAGAAAAAAATTTCTGCTGTGCAGTGATCAGTGGCAGGGAAGGGGTTAATACACTACACTATACAAAGGGTATGGCTTTTATAAAAGCCCTTGGGACTCACAATTTTTTTAACATTTTATTTAATTTATTACATTTAAAAAATTATGTTATACAGATCTGTCTCTTTCCCTCACTAAAACTCAAGTGAGGAGAGGGAGGCAGATCCATATGGGTCAGAACAATATTTACCAATATTGATCGAACCAGACGAATGGTGATGCTCATCTGAGAAATCACCAAACCACCTTTGCCACTGATCGGCTGTTACTGATCGCTATACACGTGTTCAGACAGCTTCAAAAGGAATACACGTAATCCCCTAGTGGGTATAATTAACCCCTAGCGAGTCTGACAAAAAAAATGCTGATAGCAAAAAAAAAATCCTTCTGCGACTAGATTGCTCCATATGCGCTGCTTAGGCAGTGACCATATGCACTGCTTAGGCAGTGACCATATGTGCTGCTTAGGAAGTGATATACGGCAAGGAAGGGGTTAATAGCTCTTATTTAAAAAAAAAATTACGTTAAACGTAGTCCCCTAGCGGGTATAATTAACACGTGACGGGTGTAATAAAAAAGTTTTAAAAAAATTAAAAATGCTTCTGCAGCAAGATTGCTGCATTTGCGTCAGATCTCTGCTTAGGCAGTGATCTACAGCAAGAAAGGGGTTAATCTCTCTTAAAAGAGCTTTTTTTTTATACTGTAATGAATTACAGTAAAAAAAATTAACCCCTAAAAAATGCACAGACAGCAAAAAATGTGCTGCTGTGTATGATCACTGCGTACACAGCGATCAATGGCAGGGAAGGGGTTAAATGGCTTTTATAAAAGCCCTTGGTGTTTAAAATTTTATTAAATATTTGTTTTATTATTTTATTTTATTTTTTTACTTTATCTGATCTGTCTCTCTCCCTTACTATAACTAGTAAGGTGAGGGAGGCAGATCAATACTTGTCAAAGGCAATATTTGCTAATATTGCCTTTGACAGTATGATAAGTGCTCATCAGAGCACTTACCATACATGCCTGCACACAGATCACATAGATCTGTTGTGCCGGCATTGATTGGCTCCCCCTAGAGCATCGGAAGTGAAATACTTTCACTTCCGATGCTCTTGCCATTAGAAGGGAAGCGCTGCCTGTATAGGCAGCGTTCCCTTCTACTGAGCCGATGGGGTCGCTCAGGAGAGCGACCACCATCGGCTCTGGGGAGCAGAACGGTGTTGTTAAGTGCCTCGCTGGCGAGGCACTTTAACAACACCGGAGATGCTTAGAAAGCGAACGATCGTTCGCTTTCTAAGCACATGTGTGCAGCCGGCGCAGCCATTTTTAAATGGCTGCTACGATCACTCCGTGGAGTGATCGTAGCGCGCCCCTGCACATTTGGGGGGTGTTGCACAATGCCTCTACCTAGAGGCATTGTAGCAACACCGTTAGAGTAAAGAAAGCGACCGCTGGTCGCTTTCTTTACTCAGTTTAGTGCATGACGTGCCAGGCACGTCAGCTGTCGGCAAGTCCTCGATTTGCCGTGACGTGCCTGGCACGTCATCTGTCGTTAAGGGGTTAAAAAATTTTTTTTATTTATTGTGGGGCCATTTTTGGCTAGTTTCGGAATAATCGAAGACCTCCCAATGACCGATTTTCATGTCGATTCGAGATTCCTTCATTGGATTAGGAGTAGTTCGAATGTGAGGACCGCCGTGATCTGACTGGGTCCAAAACTCGGAGCTCTGATTTTCGGAGCTACCCGAGTCGACCCTTGAATAGAATGGAGTGTGATGCCTATTCAATATTAACACCCTAATGATAGAAACATAGAATGTGTCGGCAGATAAGAACCATTCGGTCCATCTAGTCTGCCCAATGATGAATTACAGGCCTTCCTAACAATCCTGAAATATTCTGCCATGGAATGCCCTTCCCAGAATTCTATGGAGCTGCGGATAATAAATCAGGAGAGTTCATACTGGCGCCAGCTAATTATGGACCAGAGTATGGAACTGAATTGCATGAGTCTTCAAATAAATACTTACGCCAGGGCTTTATGATAATCCATGGCATTCGTGACTGCTAAAAACTTCTGTACATTGTCCATCACGTTAGCCGGTTCAGTTCTCAGCAATTTACCATCTAGTACCAAGATCTAGAACAAAACAAAAATGGGTGAGCAAAAGTCCCAGGTTCTTTTTTTTTTGTCCCATGTCCACATATAAACCAACCACGGAGTGCACAGATTCTGTGGCTGGGCGTCCAGCCAGATTCTATCGGACAATAGTGTGGAGCCCAGCAATGCTACCATTCTAACATTTATACCGTCTATGACAATCCGCCCTGCCAATGCCGGAAGGTGGGTCAGCGCGTTACTGCTCTGCGCAAGCACAGTGACCATTCTCCGGTGTGCCGAATACTGGGACAGCGGTCCTGAATTAGGATGGTCCCACTTAAAACTGGACTTATATAAGATTTACTCAACCGGAGAAAATATCATCATTCATATGAGACTTGTAAGGTCTAGTCTCACTCCAAGTTCAGTGTCATGGAGTAAGCTGGCATCTGGGCCTACATGGAACTCATTATGCCCTTAAGACAGGCACGCAACATGCAGATTTCAGGGAAGGGGCATTTTATGATGTCACGGTGCAACTACTTAATTGGATAGTGATGTGTGGCCTCCTTGGTTGGCGACCTGGACAAGAGGGCTGCAAACGCGGCAATTATACGTACCTGGTTAGCGTGAAAATGGTTTAGCCAGCGCTCTATGTGGGTTGAGTACCATCCTGGGACCAGGCACCGGTTCTGTAAGACTCTCAGCTTCTGCGGAGCATCAGGCCCGGCAGTTATCACTTCTTGGAAGGTGTATTTCAAGGCCACAGGGTCGTCGTGGGCTCTCTGGTGCTAATAATAAAAGACAAATAAAAGTGTTAAGCGCGCCATAAGTGACTAGTTACCACAAGCCTTTAATTAATGGAGACCTCACTATTCTGTTTTACGGTGTATTATCTATTGTGTATTTTGTTGGTTTATTATAGATAACGTTGGTTTTATTTGTAAGGTAATACCACTGTTTTGAACATTATTAATGAGGATAGGATTGAGGACTACTCTAGTATGCCCCCCTACTGCATCCCGTTATCGAGAAACAGATCAATAAAGTTATGTATTGTGGACATTTCCGGGGGTGATGGCTTGAGCGGAAGGGAAGCGTCATACTGTGTTATTTTATATATATATATATATATATATATATATATATATATATATATATATCGCTTTTTAAATCAGGAGTAGATTATCTTTAAGAAAAGTCTCTGGGTGAGACAAACGTCAAACTTGCTTGATGTAATACACCTAGTTTGTTATACTGCATCAAATCCCATGGGAGCTTCTTTTCTTGATGTACATATATATTTATATATTTATATATATAACATATAGTTCAAAATAATTATAGGTTTAAGTTATCGCTAATAACTAAAGAGATACAGCAGATGGCGCCAAATCTTAAGTCTAGAAAAAGCTCCTTCAATGGCTGATGAACTCTTCTTTGTCAAGATAGATCTGCATGATTGCTGTGTTTGAGAGGTTTTTACCTGATACCAGGAGTAAGCACGATCAGCCGGATTGATGAGAATTGTGATGATTTTAGCTTTTGGCAGAAGAGCGGCCACTCTCCTTGAAGCCACCTCAGAGTCAAAATAGTTGGCGCTTTTCTCAAAGTACAAATCGGACGTGGTGTTTGATGGAATAGGAAAAAACTCCATGTACCTGGTAAATGGACAGTATAAGGAAGGTATAAGGGGCAAGGTGATTCAAATAATTTCTAAATGAATGATCATAAGTGCATTGTGCAGGAGTCACACAGTTACCATTTGTCTTTACAAAGCACAAGCAGTATTATATATACGCCGATCAGCCATAACATTATGACCACCTGCCTAATATTGTGTAGGTCCCCTTTTGCAATGACCCATCGAGGCATGGACTCCAGTAGACCTCTGAAGGTGTGCTGTGGTATCTGGCACCAAGGCGTTAGCAGCAGATCCATTAAGCCCTGTAAGTTGCGAGGTGGGGCCTCCATGGATCGGACTTGTTTGTCCACCACATCCCACAGATGCTCGATTGGATTGAGATCTTGGGAATTTGGAGGCCAAGTCAACACCTTGAACTCATTGTTGTGTTCCTCAAACTATTCCTGAACCATTTTTGCTTTGTGGCAGGGAGAATTATCCTGCTGAAAGAGGCCAATGCCATCAGGGAATGCTGTTTCCATGAAAGGGTGTACATGGTCTGTAACAATGCTTAGGTAGGTGTTACGTGTCAAAGTAACATCCACATGAATGGCAGGACCCAATGTTTCCCATCAGAATATTGACCAAAGCATCACTGCCTCCGCCCAACTTGCCACCTGTCAGTGGCCATAATGTTATGGCTGATCAGTGTCTATATCTCCTTAATAAACTATAAGATCTACTCAAGAGAGAGAGAGAGAGAAGCGTAGGGAATAGAGACAGGAATTTCAAACTTAAGGCCAAAGTAGCCGACTTGAAAAAAGCCAACCTCTTACCAGTCAATGCCTTTGTGGTAGTTCTGTCCATTAAAGAACTGGATTTCCTCAAAAGTCTCCGTGCTGGGGTAGTTACTACTCAGGTCTGAGTGCATTCCTAGAAAAAGGTATAACGCAGTGGTACCTGGAAGAAAAACCGGAGCAACAGGAGAGTTCATTATTACAGTAACTTGCAAACAAACGTCAGCATCTCTTTGGTTCATCACGGCGCTTTATTAGTATTTGCTCTTTAAAAAAAGACCATGTCACCAAAACACTGTTTATAGCAGAGAACTGAAACGGGGTAGGCACCAACATGGCGGACATTTATCGCGGTCCGTGGTGGACAGTTTAATGATGCTCCGTGGACCTTCACAAACAATGCCACAGATACTGGTCTCTTGTAACGACACTTGGCCTATCCCTGATCTATACATTGCGTTATCATAATTGCAACTCAATGCACAGAGTAAGAGAAATATGTGTCCGCTGGATTTCCTCTTCATGACATCACCTGCGTCTTGAGACGCGAAGGAACTACTTTCAATGGGAAATCCGTCAACAGTGATGTCATAAACAGGAGACACCACAGATAAACTTAAAACACAGTTATCTCAATGTATACATTCAATTTCTCCAACGCAACGTATAGATCATTTTTCCTCCTTTTTTTTTTTATTCTCTACATTCACAGCGCAAATAATACGGAGGTGACCGAGTCTCTTTAACGAACGTTAGACGTCATGGTTTAAAATGATGACATCACTTGGTGGCTTGATCTGCAAATTATACATTTTTCCACTGCAAGGTGATGTCATAAGCAGGGGACGCCACAGGCACATTTAAAACACATTCTTCTCCTAATTTAGGCCTTTTCTTGCAATTCTGCTAACACAATGTATAGATATATAAACATTTTTCACTACTGATTCAATATTTAACTCCCAGCCTGATCCCAAGCACAATACAAGAAATCAACCCCTGTAAGAAGCCCCAGCGTTTTACAAATGTGTATAAAGAGTGGGTTGCAGATCCCGGTGGGGGTATACCGTGTCCGGTAGTAATGAGAAACAAACAACTGGCGTCAGTTACAGAGATCCGTCCTCCCTGCATCGAGTGATTGGTACAGATTTCACCTCCCCTCCGGAATACACAGTAACAAAACTTCAAATGATCCCGCAGCGTGTATTTTAATGTTAATTCCACCCCCTGCATAACATCCTGTACTAATCCCAGCTCCCACTGTGCTCGCACCACATCCTGTACTAATCTCAATTTCCCCTCCATTCAGACACTGCGTCAAGTTGTAATCCCCCCCTCACTGTCACTGAAAAGCCAGGGCTAATAACTCTACTGACCCTCCCCGCCAGATAGAGTATTGTATACCATTACAAGCGGCCATCTCATTAGTTCACACATCACATCCCTCTCTACTTTTACCCCCTGCATCCTGAAAGACTACATTTCCCATACTCCTCTGCCAGCCTCTTAGCTGAAAGAGCATTTTGGGAGATGTAGTTCATCAGCAGCTGTCTAACCCTGCCTTAGCAGATCTTTCCCATGTGTGTGACAGGCATAAACCTGGCAAGCCAAGAGCATCTCGTAGACCACTGTTGGACATAAGCCTGCTCAGTCACAGATGACAACCCACTGAGGGCATCTGTGACCCGCAGCAGCCCAGTCCCAGTAGAGTATCACAGCTTCAGAGTCCCGGTGAGCAGAAAGACGGATACCTGTTTTCTGAGGTCCAATTATGAGTAGTTTGGGAAAGCGGTCACAGGTCTTCTCTTTGGACCAGATATCTTTGTGTCTTTTGTCCTCACAAGGATCCTGCAGATAGGAGCACAAGAGTTAGCATTTGCATGTCAAGGGTGTGGAAGTCCAAGTATGACTTCTCTCTACGGTATCCAGTCTCAGTTTTATATATATATATATATATATATATATATATATATATATATATATATACATATATATCCACATATATATCCAAGAAAAGTGCTCCAAAAATACAATCGCGCACAATGCTGAGGAAGACCCTTATTCGGGCGAAATGTGTCAGGTTTACATTGAACAC
Source organism: Pelodytes ibericus (assembly GCA_036172795.1). NCBI lineage: Eukaryota > Metazoa > Chordata > Amphibia > Anura > Pelodytidae > Pelodytes > Pelodytes ibericus. The sequence goes on along the minus strand of CM069858.1, from coordinate 19,760,644 downwards.
ACGTATGTAAAAATATTATTACTAATGGCACTGGTTTTTCTGTTTAGCTGTAATTTTCTTCTCTTTTACTGTACCCACACAGATTATACTTTTCTTTTTTTTTCTGGATAAGAAGGATTTTCTTTAGATAAATTAAATGTGATCTGATAATGGTAATATATATATATATATATATATATATATATATATATATATATATATATATATAGATATATATATATATTACCGATAGTGACATTGTAACACTCATATCTGCCCTGAATATTTTTCCAAAGTATGTAACTTCAGGGAAATTTGACACTTTTCATGCAGTCATTTTACCACAAACCTTTGCCAAAGATTGCAGCAGTTTTTGTGTGTGTTATTTTTCACACACTTTGTACAGGGGTTGTTATGTGTTACTGCCAAACAAACTCCTGTTTTTGTTAAGCAACTTCCACTGAGTATAGTAATACCTCACAAGCATAGGTTTGTTAGGTTAATGTGGGAGGTACAGGGCCAAATTCGGACTTGGTCATTGCAGCTTTGTAACTTGGAATTTCGATGCTCAGCCAGTCAAAAGCTACCTTGGCATCATAGAACATGTAGGCTATAGTAGGCAGCACAGATCTTGATTACCCTGCTGCTACAGGCTGCTCTGCTCTCTACTGCTGGAGGCCAGTGCGAAGCAGTCAGTGTCCCTAGAGGACAGTCCCACCATGTCACAGGTTCTCTACAGGATAACATTTTAGTTATATATATTTTTAATTTCAAAAAACCATAACCATAGCCAAATTTTTTTTTATTTAAAAAAATATTCTAGGGGGCACTTGAGGGACAGGCAGCCCGTTGTGTAATTAGACTCTCCCTGCCCCATTACTGCTGTGGCACTGGCTTTGATAGCTATACACATCCGGCCAACCAGATGTGACAGAAGGGGCCTCGATCTCGAGGCACACAGACATGTAACTTACAGCCTGATCACAGCATGCCTCTGCATGATGTCTCTGGCATGTCCACGAAGGGGTTACATTTTGCAATTGTTTGTAAATACTGTTGGAATTATATTTTATTCAATACTTGCCCAGGATGGCTTTGGCCTAGTATTGAGAGTAGCCAACACTTTTTACAATTTTTTTATTTATTATTGTACTATCCTGAGTGCAATAAAAGACTGCTCCCTGCCCCCTGGGTGTAATACGAGACACCTAGTGATTATTTTTGGCATTTTTTGGCACCAGCGTCCCAGCTGTTCCATATTCTAGCAACCTTCAATCTCCTCACCCCTGGGAGAATACAGATGGAGCTGGACCTCCATATAGCTAGGCCTGGCACATGCAGGAGTACAAAGGCATTGCAGCAGTTTGTGGCTTGTTCTCGTCATGTACAGTTGTTGGCAGGAGCTTTTAAGGGAACTGATTTTTCCCAACTCATTGTGGCACCCAATTCTTTTGAGATTCAGATTACAAGAGTTTCCAATAATAAATTTGTATAGTGTGATACGTCCAAAAGATAAGAAAAAAAGAAGAAATAGCGCTAAAAAACAAAACAGTTTGCACAAAAAAAATAAAAATGAACAACTGTTTTAGAAATGAAATTACAGTAACTTAGACTGTGCTTTCCTTTAAACAGGATAATTCAAAGTTTCACGGCATTATTCCTTTGAATTGCAATGAACGAGTGCTCATTTATCTCTTACCTGCCACAAGGGGTCCTTCTCTTCTGGGAATATCTGAAAATACTTGTGTGCGAGTTGTACAGGAGGCAGCGTCTGAAGCTTTAGGTTCGTCCAGGTGTTCAGAAACTGTACCAAGCGCTTGAACGTGTAGAGTCCCAGACGATCATTGCCGTAATTAGACAAGTGGGTCATGAAAATGCTGATCTGAAATGGCAGACATGTTACAAATTGGATAAAGGAGTGAAAAATTATTTAAAAGAAAAGTGCTGAGTGAAAAAGAAAAAAGTAAAGATTGAAAAATAATAAAATAAAGTATAGAAAGAAAAGGAATAAAAAAAAGTAGTGAAAAATAATGTAAGCGAGTATAGAAAGAAAAAGAATAAAAACAGTACAGTGAAACATAATATAAAAAAAGTACCCCGTGAAAAAATAATTAAAAAATGTATAGCGTGAAAAAGAATTAAAAAAAGTAGTGAACAATAATGTAAGAGAATAGAAAGAAAAAGAAGAGTACAGTGAAACATAATATAAAAAAGTACACCGTGAAAAAAGAATTAAAAAAAGTATAGCGTGAAAAAGAAAGAAAAAGAACAATGAAAAATAATGTAAAAGAGTATAGAAAGAAAAAGAATAAATAGTACAGTGAAAAAAAGATTTAAAAAATACATAGTGTAACAGTAACAGAAAGAGAGTGAAAAAAAAAAGTACAGAGTGTAAAAAAAAAATCAAGGCAATCCCAACAGCAACTAGAAATTCTAAAGATACTGCACACCGTACAAATTAATCTAGCACAGGGTTGTTATGTACAAAAGCAACCTCTTCTATTTTGTACATAGAACGGACGTGTGGCAGACTGTCTCTCTGTGAAATTGAGGAGCATAATGCAGCTCATTGTACAAGTGGAATCAACTGATTTACAGTTAAAAATACTTCTGGCCAAACTGACATGTGCATGATATGCTGCAAGGCTTCTGTACACATTTTGCAGACACTGACATTCTCACTGGTCTCTTTACTTTTCTGATTGCACAACTAGAAAGCACGTACTGACCTCTCTATTTTGGAAGAAATATGTACTCCAACAGAATCACAAGAGTGAAACACTCAAGTGAAACTAAAACAGTCAATATTATTTTTACTTCAAAATTTTCGGTAGTAAACGCTGATCTGGGTTATAACATATTCCCGGTTCTATATCTTCAAAACTCATCCTTACACTAGCTCAAATGCTAAAGAATCGCAGTGTTCTCAAGGGCAGGGCAAATTTCTATTGGATTTTAGGAGCCAGACAGATCATTTCTAGGAGCCAGGGAAATAGGACTTCCAGAGAGTTCCATGTAAAATAATAAAAATAAAATTAGAACCCACAAATAGTAATTTTAGAAGCCATGGCTCGTCTTTAGTGATTAGACCACTTTGTGTCCAATTCTCCAAATGTCTTAATTATCTAGGTATTCTATGCTCATCTAGTGATTGTGTTCATTAACCTCATGTTTTGTTTTAAAGATCACTTTTACTGCAGAGTGTACATATTTTTTTTTTCTGCTCTGCATAAATGTTTTCCCTGCTGTCTTTTAATTAAACTTTTCTAGCGCTTTTTATTGGACAGGGAGAGTTTACGCTAAATGTAAACAGATGCCTTGTATCTTTCTTGATGCAGCACATATTCAAAGCGTTTTGAATCTGGGACTCATTGTGAAACAGCGGCTTTAAAAAACATTTTAATTATGACCGGGAAAACCTAGAGTGACCCTTAAAGGACAATGGTCAGCAAAAAATAAGTTTTGTTTAATTGAAAGTGCAGACCTTTTAAATAGAAATGCTTTAATGAAAGAATAGAAATAAGGCACAAAATTGATCTCTCTCTGCTGGTAAAGCTCCATCAGGGGGCAGACATATTGTTTAGAATCTTGGGTCAGATGATGGAAGATCTGACCAAATATGTCCACCTCCTGCTATAGAAGAGGGCACAAAAAGCTGCTTTACTCTTAATCTTTCATTAAAGCATTTCTGTTTCAATGCCTACATTTCATGTAATCTTTCAATTAAACATCACTTGGTCCTTTAAGGGGCTAAGTTCCAGGAAGCTCCTTCTCCGAGGCTCAGTGGGCACCTTCCAGGAAAGTAGATTCCACCACCAAGGAAGTAAATCCGAGCCCTTTCACGTAACACAGCAGTTCTTCTTAACAATAAGTCTGCTTCACGAAGCTCGAGAGCCAATTATACCTTCATTAAATATTGATACAGAAAGGTAATGACTCTTTTATTGCTGTGCGCAACCTGGTGGCTTATTGATTTGATTGACTGTAACCGTCTCGGCAATGCACCGGAGATGCATAACGAGGATGGAGTAGCTTCATATATTCCGCTTTATCTCTCGAGTTCCGAAGACGGTTTGAGTAAAGGCTATGGGCCGACGCGGGAGATCTCACCGTGGACCCAAACAATAGCTCAGTGATGGTGATGAAGAGTACAAATGATGTCAGATGTTGTTATATATATAACGAAAGGGCAGGGAATTGGGGAGAAAAAAAAATAACACAGCTGGCTCCCGGCTCCCACACACATACAAAAGAAGACTCACGGGGTTAAGCAGGACGGTCAGGAAAAGTTCTCCACCGTTGATAATCTTATCGAGTTCCACCGGGCCTCCGGGATATTCATTGTAGAATATGGTGTGTGTAAAGAGACCACACGTCTGACGAGGTAGCACCTTCACAGTGAATAAAATATATCAGATTTAAGACAGAATCGAGAAGATATATATTTATATATATATATATTTTTTTTTTATTTTTTTTTAAACTGACCATTCCTCCACCTGGCTTAATTCTGTAGGTTGTACCCATTTTTAGGATATGTGGCCTGTACTTATTTTTGCTTTAAAACAATTTGAAAATAATTACACCGGGGCTTATAAATTCAGGGATGCCCAATAAGGAGAGACAGGTGGGTCTGTTGCTATAGCAACACCTCTATTGCAGTTTATAAGAGATGTGTAAACAAATCTGAGTATACAGATCTGTTTGTTTTTCTTTATTTGATGCAGTACTGATGTAGAGGTGACTTTTACGGTCTTGCTTAAACTTATTTTGCTTTGGTAGAAATGTCCAAGTGTAACCTAAAATACATTTGATCTTAAATACATTTTAACAACAACTACTTAACGCACAGGAGACATTGCATTACATTAATAGTTTTTAATACGGCGCCAACAAGTTACGTAGCGCTAGGTACAGCGTACATACTAGATCAACAAAGAGGGAGAGAGCCCTGCTCGCAAGCTTACAATCTAGATGGAATGAGAAGTCGAGGTTCTAATGGTGTTTTGCCCAGAGTTCCCCACAACTCACCATAATCCCATTGTGGATGAAACCTCTACGGAAGCGTGCAGGTTTTAAATGGGGGTATTCCTCCGTGCTCGTCACTTTAATCCCCCAGATCTGCTTCCATGCCTCATACAGCTGCACATGAATTGGATACACCCCGGAGTGATGAGGGGCCACTGCATACCCCATATCTGTGGGTATTCCATGTTCCTAAATTGCAAACAATTCCAAAACAGCAGTGATTAATGTGTAGCTTTTTTATATATATATATATATATATATATATATATATATATATATATATATATATATATATATATACACACACACATATCCAAATATATCAAATGCTATAGGCGTGACATTATCGGAACATTTTCCTTGGCTTTCTGGCCAATTGCTAGCTATTTATTTTATTTGAGAAGTCATTTAGAACAAGAATAAGTTATCTTTAATATAAAAAAAAAAAACACATTTACTGCAGTTTTTACTCATTTTATTATTAAATGATCATTCAGCACAGCTTGCAGAAGCACAAAGTGCATTTTAATATGGCCGGTAGAAATTTTCCATATTCAAGGATTCCCCTAATACTTACCTTTGTCCAATGTGCTGGAACAAACAACTTACCTCTGCATCTTCAGATTGTGCTCCCTCTTCTACTCCAGTGCCGACATCTTCTGAAAGAACTCTGAGTTTCTTGACCCCCCCCCCCGTTCTCACTGTCAGCCAACTTTATGACTACTATAATTATCTACTTTATTAACTATTGAAATTCACTCCTACTTCACCGCCATTCTAACTGTTCACATTCACAAATACTTTCCTTCTGCCCCACTTACATGACTGACACGCAGACACCCCACTGTGTGGGTGATGTATGCTCGACTAGCTTAGCGAAGCAGCAGCTTCAAAAGGCACATAATATGGAGGTATTTGTAAAAACAAGTACAAAAATGAATTCAGAAGTCTGGTTTTATTACTGTGCAACATATTTCTCTACAATTTGGCATGTAAAGAGCCAAACCCTTGAATGTTTGTCTGTTGCCGGCAGCAGACATTTAATTTATCACAGAAGGCGATAAACTCTGGTCCCCATTTGTATTACTCAGAAACATGGATTGCAACTCACCACAGCGAACTTCCTGTTCAAGGCCATCTGCTCGGCGAGCACAGACTGATTGTGGAAGAGATGAGGCTGCATGTGACTCCACATGTGCGGGAACCACCAAAACTGCTTGACGTAAGAGAGCAAGAGATCATCCCCTTCATCCTCCGCATCCGTACCTGGTTTAGAACATGCACACAGGCTTAGAATGGTCTCCCTCCAAATCGGGCAATGCATAGGTACATGGCGGAATTATGGCACCCGCTGCATTATTCTAATTCTGCATATTCATGTTTAATAATTATACAAATCGCTCCATTTATCATAAAATTCTTATTTGCATTCTAAATATGTATAATTTATCCACGGCAAGTTCTAACCGTGCATTCAGCTGTATGCCTGGAATTCTTCAGCTACAGAAAGGGGGTGGAGTTAAGATTTATTTCACTTAACTCCAATCCAGCCAGAACGGCACTTGTCTGGTAAATCCCCCGCCTCCCCCCCAAACGAAGAGAACGTGACTTAACACGTGCACATGTGTGGATGACATCATGTGTGTGACATGCCCACACTCCAAGTACTGGTTACTAAACGCATCGGAGAAAAAATGCTCAGAGTTATCCCACACAACATCCCCAGCAAAAAGAACAATTCTGCAGTCCAATAATAGGTGAACCAAACAATATATTTATTCCCGAAAAAAATAAACGGCAACCTCAATGGGGAAAAATATACCTTGTGCATTTTGCAGTCATAGCTTTTGATTAAGGGTTGATAAACGCGAAATGCGTATTATCCCGACTGGTGTTGCAGTTTGTCATAATCTTTTCTGGAACAAATATAACCTTATATATTTTTTTTTTCTCCTTGAGCTGACTGGTAAATGTCTATTGGCCACACGTGGTGCTGTGACATCACTGTACTTAGATGTGACCTGCTCCTCAGAAGCAGAGCCCTCAAGCGTTCTTCTAAAGGGGAATGAAAGCAGTGTCAGGTAAAATCCCATAACTAATTCTCACACAGAATAAATCTCTCCTGACTCTGCTCATACATGTTCCACCCCCCCCCCCCTCACTTTTATAATGCTGCCAGAGTTTGCGGTCATTGACCAGGTGGTGTAATGTGGCAAGATGGAGGGACAGTCTTCCCACAGAATTCTAAATCGGATTGTCAGCAAATGGGGTGAAGTTTGAATTTTTTTTTTTTTTTTAACATACAAAAAAAAAAAAGATATAATGGGGTATTTTTTTTTTTTTTATAACATGTATTTTCGCACCCCCTCTCAACCCGTCAAGTGCGTTTAAGCTCTTATGTATCCACTGCCCAACCAACACTTACCTGTGTGAAAGAACTTCCCAGAAAAACCAAGATTGAAGGTAAAATTCGGTATGTGAGTGCGCAGCTCATTCTGGGTGTCAAACAGCGCCTGTAAATAAACAGCGAACGTTAGGTATTGATTACTGAATACATTTTTCAAGTATAACAATGTAGTTATCTTAACAGATGTAGTATATAGGCATGTTTTTTTTTTTTTTCAGATGCCAGCTGTTGTTTTTTTAAAATTAATTACTATTTTGTATGCATGGTACAATTAGTATAGTAGAATAAAATCTAGGGGTCTATTTCTAAAAAAAAATATACCATAGGTATGTCGTGCCCATATGTATGCAGTGCCAAAAATAAGCCATCACGGGTCCAGAGTACTGTGGAAGCAAAAAAATCTGAACGATACTATATATATATATATATATATATATATATATATATATATATATATATATATATATATATATTTTTTTTTTTTTACCTTTACATCTTCCACTTTCATGCGTGTCCCCTCCTTGCCAACAAAAATATCATCGATGTCTACCAGCACATATCGGTTAAGGGGCAGAGACAACCTCTTGCCGGTCAGGAATGACACAGCGTCCACGAAAACCAACTTGTGGAGCCAAAAGTTCAGGTTGTTGCCAAAGAGGACCCGTTGGATGCCGTCATGCAGTCCCAGATCCTGCACCACGGTGGTGTGGAGAGCTGCGTCCACGCTCAAGTGAGGGATGGACTCCGCCGTCTTGGTTTTGGCTAGGAGCACTGGCTCGTACGTCGAGTGGTTGGACTGAAAGACTGTCCAGTCTTCACCAGGGAGCTCACCTTTCTCCACCTGGTTCGGCCGGGTGATGTACAATAGGGGGGACTTGGTGTTAATGCTGCTGTCTTTGAGGCCCAGATTTGAGTGAAGGTAGAGTGGGAACCCTTTGAGTTGGGCGCTCAGCAGGCTGTTCTCATTGGCCTGCGGAAGGGAAACAAAAAACGGTCTATTAGCACACATGAATCATACAGCCATGACCACACACACACAGATATATATATTTTTTTTCCAGCAGAAATGATTAAATAATGCATGACTGGGATGCCAAGAACTACAGACTGTGAATATAGCGTACACTATATGTACAGAATGATACATTGTGTAAAATATTTCACCCCACATGTTCCTTTCACTGACCCAGCAATATTCCATCTGGTCCCACATCTTTAAAGCCTTTGTATTTACACTGGAGGCTTGACTAATGACCAAATATACACAGCTTTGCTTACTCAGCACGAAGATACGTTTGCACCTGCTCTCAACGGAAAAAAAAAAAAAAAAAAGCACATTCCTGACTCAGGTGACAACATATTTCAATTCTTTAAATACTGATTTACTGAGTTTGACAAAACATAATTTTACACTATTTCTAATGTTTTTTTTTTTAGATCATGCATTGGGTAGGCCAAACTAACCTTTTGCCTCTGTCAGCTCCTTTTTTTTTCTCATGCTACACTACGGGGGATTTCTAGCTCGCAAAAACTGATTACCTAATGTGCGGCACATTACTATGTTGCATTGTAACATAGTGATTTAGGTTGAAAAATAAAAAAGACCCAAGTCCATCAAGTTCAACCCCTTCTAACAATCATTCTTGCTCTTGATCCAAAAAAAGGGCGAAAAGCCCCCTAAATAGGCCAAGTATCAAATTTTTCTTCTTTGGGGGACAAATTCTGTCTCTACTATAAAAGAAAATCAGATTTCCCCCTGGATCAAGAACCTCTAACATGTTTATTCTATTATTAATAGCCCTGTATATCCTACTTTTCTAAGAAAAAAAATATCCAGACCCTTTTTGAAGGCATCTACTGTATTGGATTTAACTACCTCTCTTGGCAGAGAGTTCCTTATCTTCCTAACTGTATAGTGTTAATTTTGTTGATAACTGTATAGTGTTAATTTTGTTGATAACTGTTTAGTGTTAATTTTGTTGATAACTGTTTAGTGTTAATTTTGTTGATAACTGTTTAGTGTTAATTTTGTTGATAACTGTTTAGTGTTAATTTTGTTGATAACTGTTTAGTGTTAATTGTGAAAACTAAACATCTTCGTCATAGTTTTAGTCAACTGCATGTTTTCAGCGACTACAACTTAACAATAACTAAATAAAAGCTAAGTTAATAGGACTAAAACTATGACTAAAATCCCAAGGGGTTGCTGTCAGCCATATGGTTTCTGTAATAAATAATCCCCACCCATGTTTTAACTCACAGCTCTATCTTGGTGTAAGTGCTAAGTTTTGGATGGATATGTGCACATTTGTTATGCTGCACACACACAGTGCTACTTTCCCATCTCATCAATAGTGACAACCGAACAGAACTCATTTTAAGAAAGCTGTCGACCTTATCATTTTTAATTAGGCAGCTGTTTAAAGAAAAAAATGTTTTTTTTTTTTAAATAATAATAATATCTGGTTTTTATTCTCGTTCACAGATGAATGACAAAGGGTTAAATGCTAAACATTCGAAGAGCATCCTGCTATCAGTCTCCTATATGGTACTTGTTTCCTGAGCCCATAAAGTTGGAAGAAGATGGAAAGCAACCCGTCGTGTAGAACGGGGGGGAAAAAAGAGAAAAGAAATCTGCACATTGTGTAGTCAAGTTGCATGGAAAAAGGAGTTTCTAAGACTTCCCACTATGGTTTCAGCATAGAATCGCAGAGACATTGTGAGCTCTGTGCTGAAGGCACTGCAGTAAGGACGACAAGGTTAGCCGCCAGAGCAGATCCATGTGACCTGTAGGCTAGGCTTCGCGGGATCTCGTCCATCACCATTTAGGGATGGGTAGATGAGCCTTTATCCGATCTGACTGCCATTTTGGGTGAGGAAAAATGACAACTTCAGGTGTGTGTATATTTCATTTTATATATTTACTAGCATTATTTATATTACATTTTGACCCCCCATGATTTGTGGACGACAGGATCACGATCTGCATAGCGTTACTATATAAAACGTTGCAAAGAGAACGGCACAATAAGGCCACGAGACAGGTAGTGGCCAAACTTACTGATTCCATAATTTAAAAAAAAAAAAAAAAAAACTCGTATTTTTCTCTAAAACGCAAATGGAAAAGCTCATCAAGTGAAATTTGATATAGCCGTTCTGATCTCAATGTCATGTGCGTAAACAAAAAAAGATAAAAGCATGTTTAATTTTCCATCCACACAGCTGAATGCATGGGATTACAAGTGGGAAAAGTACGTACACAGGTGGATCAAACATTATCGGACATACCTATCGCGTTACAGAGACCGGCTTCCACTCGGCTTTAAAACAGTGCTCATAGCCCTAAAGTTAGCTACCTCTAAAGGCTGCTGTTTGAAGATGGAATGTGGGATTATACCCAGATATAAAACCAAAGCTAAGGTCGGCATCCAATGACATTCTTTACCGATGGGGTCTCTCGTCATCACGTCAACGTACAGTGTTTACCATTCCCCGTCTACTTTCCAGTAATGTATCCCATGGATTAATGGGGCTACCCACAATCTCTGTTTAGATCCTGTCAAATTATTACCAAGGGCTCTTAGAACGTGGACCACGTTAGGGAGTTCGAAATCTGTGGCATGTGAGAGAGGTTTTTTTATAAGTGATCAGAAATTCATGGGTCACATATTGTTTGATTATATTAGAAGTAATACATATCTACAGCGATAATGAGAATATGCAACATTAAGTCAATTGGACTGCGAGTTGGACGAACCTGATCTATCATAAAGAAGTGTCCACTTCTTTCTATTTCCCTAATATGTGGCTGCCGTTTCGTCACACCCATTCCTCCTCTTCCCAGAGAATTTTGGAGAACCTCCAAGTACGGATAGCACCTTATAACCCTCTCTTAATGTACCTTCCCCAACAAAAACTGTATAGAGGATCTCTTATCTCCCTCTTTCCAGCCTTCTTCCACTGGTGATTTCTGTCCGCCTCTTCCCCAAACTTTATTAGCCCTCTTCTTCTTAAAGATCCAAGCAATGAACCAAAAAATATATTTTGATGCCGGGAGTGTCCCCTTTAACATTTTTGAGAAATTCTATAAAACAACATTTTTACATTTTTTTTGTTTTGTTCGAAAGAATGGTATCAAATCAAGACAGCTTCCAAGAGGATTGTTACTGAACAGGCAAAGGGCAGGCCCAAATGGGAAGGGTTTTGTTGTAGGGAACTTGTAAGTCAATAATATGCTCAGTGAAGTAACCGAATACAAGGGAGAGAGCAGCTTCCAAAAGGCCATGTGGTGTTCTGCAGACTGGGAGAGAGGAATTAGAATGCTTTCAATGGAATTATGTCAGCTGAAAGGAGTTGTCCAAGAAGACCCCTGTTCCGAGAACAATGCCCCATTTACAAGTTTTGAGAGAGGATTAAGGCCACTCAATCGGACTAAATACGTCGCATCTCGGCTGAAGTACAGACGAGGGAGATGGGGCTGGCATGAAAAGAGGAAACTGCATTGATGCTATACAAGCGCTGCGTGCCAGTGTGGCAGGATCTCAGCCCCTTGTCCTGGCTGTCCACAAACATACACACACAGAAACACAGAATTTGACAGCAACTTACAAAAACCAGCTGGCCCATCAGGATCTGTCCGTTCCCATGGAAGAGACCAAAATGTAATTCCTCATTTTATATTCAAGTAAAACAAAAAATTGAGGTAGTACTTCCAGCACAGATTCTTCCAAGAAACCTAATCCTGTGCAGCTGTAGGTACCGAACCCCACATGTTCCCACACAGTGGTGTATCTTGGTTTTGCATTGCCCGAGGCAGACAAAATACGAGCACCCCCCCCCCCCCCACGTTGAACACCCACGACACGCCCCGTCACCCCATTACATGCCCCATCCCCCACTTTGCACACACACTAAATTCCCCATCACCCCCATTACATGCCACCATCACCCTCATTTCATACCCCCACCACGTCCATTACATGCCCCCAGCACCCAGATTATTGGAAGGAGCTAAAGCTTGCTGAACGGTGGGGGAGGGAGCGAAAATGTTTTAAGAACCAGAAGTGTGCTTTAACACCCTCTGGCAAAGTGCCGCCCTAGGCGAGTGCCTTGTTTGCTTTGTGGAAGATACACACACTACTGTTCCCAAATAGTGTTAACATTCACAGTGGCAAGTTCTTCACCTTATATATATATATATATATATCCTGAGCGCTTGGGTTCTTTCTTTCTATCTGGTTTTATATTGTGGTCAAGTAGGACCAATCATAGGACTTTCAACACTGCTTTGCTTGGTGCTGGTCAATTTTAAATCTGTTCAACACATTTTAAAATAAACTTAAATAAAAAATTCTCTATGCATAGCGGGCACAATGCATCATTTCCTCCTTTGTATACAGTGGAATCTTCCAGACAGTCCGCTTAGCTATGGAAATCCCATCATACCATCAAGGGGTGGTGGTTATAGCTAGATTTCAATTTTGCTTGCTTTAAGGCAAGAATTCCTACAATCCCAGTATAAACAAATGTATAGGAGACAGGATCCCTTTAAGAACAAAGCACATTATTATAAAGCGACTGTCAACCCAAACATTTCTTATACTGCGAATGTAGAGAATTATGGTGGAAAAGGATCTATACGTTGAGTCATTATATGCATTTGCATATAGAAATGGTGTCCCCTGCTTATGACATCACCTTGTGGCTTCATATGGGAATTTCAAACATTAGGCCAATGTAGCTGAATGAGAGAATTCTTCAAACTAAGCTACTTTTGCCTTAAAGTTTGAAATTCCCCTGTTTTTTTTTTTTTTTTTTTAATAGACCCTTAAATGTATGCATTTTCATGCCATTGTCCTAACAATGTATAGATAATTTGTCATTCACTTTATTCTCACAGTATGAACACTGTTTAGGTGATGGAGTCCCTTTAAGGAGCCAACAAATACCGGTACATCATTAGAGTTCAAAGTTCCGAGACATCAGAAAGTTTTGTTCCAATAGTGAGGTAGCATTGTTTAAAGCTCTATCAAATTGTACCAGTGGCTTTGTATCCATTCTATTACGCTCTCTTTCTAAACACCCAAACACCCTGGTAAATCTGTTTTGCTGCAGTTTAACTTGGCAGGGGATACTAGGGTACAATTTTTCTGATTAAAAAAAAACCCCCAATCAACAAACCCATGACCCATCAACCAACACTTACCTTGAAAAACCCAATTATGCCGACGCCATATTCCACGCAGTACTTGTCCAGAAGTTCCCGGTTCCATGCGTCCAGATTGACGTATTTCAGGATATTTTCGTACACAATGAGTGCAAAGCGTCCTCGGTCTTTATCGGTGAGTGTAGGCATGTCCCCCTTCCCCGGGGCTATCTCTGTCCGATATTTAAAGCGACTGGATTCCAAGATGGCAACAATTTCTTGGCCAAGTTGGGAGTAGAGGCTCTCGACAAAGACGAGCACCAGGGGGTCTGTACGGGAAGAGTCCACAGGTCTCAAAGGCTTCACGGGGAGCAAGCGAGAAGGGCTAATTTTGGGCTCATCGCAGTCTGGGGATTGTGCCTCACTCCCTGAGGGCTCCAGCCCCCTTTTCCAGCCATAAAGATAATAAGCGGAGATGAAGACACTCAGAAGGCAGAAAGCAAAAAGGAGCAGAAGGACCAGTTGTGGGCTTACCGGCCTGCAGAATCTACGCGTCTTCAGGGTCACGCTCATGGTCCTGCTACCCTCCCCAAAAGGTGCAGAACAAGATCACACAGAGACGTGCCCAACAAAGCTTGGTTATGTTCTCAGTCGCCTTTGCTCAACTCGTTTATGTCACCATGGCACGGCCATCCAATTTCCAATGCTAGTATGAAAGAGGCAAGAGAATTCGGCCAAAGGAGTATCTCTCCGGCAGTGAGGCAGAGAAGACCTGCCGGAGGGGGAAGCCTTAAGTTTAAGTGGCTGTCGAGCATCGTTTGCGACACTAGGAGTGAGACGGCGGGAGGTGATTCCTGTGTACTGTATTGGCTGCAAGAGATACATCAGAAAGAGGGTCAGTGACACAGGCACACATATAAAAACCATTAACATTAGTTATCAAACGTCTTGTGAATTTCACTAATTTCCATACTAAACGTTCTATTATTTTAGCACCACCTCTACTTTCCCTCTGTAAAAAAAAAAAGCCATTACAGAGGAAACCTCTCCATCAGACTGGTCCCACCCAAAAAGGCAGTCCAGATCCAAATTGCCTGGCTGGTCTCCTCTGCACGAGGAACTCAGCAAACACAGACGTGCGTTTCGGCCTTCATAGCATTCAAGGCTTGAGAAATTCCACGAGCCAGGGAGCCCTGGCTCCTAAACCCCTTATGCCAGCTTCTAGCTTTTTTTGATAGTATTACACAGACCTCTAAGGAAGTACCATTCCCCCGGTTCCTAAAATAACTAGAATGGCTTCTGATTTGGTTCTTAAAGGACAACTGCAGGCATTTTATATAGAACGGCTTAAATGAAAGAATACAAATAAACTACCTTATCTTTACTCCATATAGCTCCACCAGGAGGCAGACATTTTGTTTAGAATCTTTGGTAAGATGGGTCAGATCTTTGTTCATCTGAACCAAGGTGAGTGAAGATCTGACCCAAGATTCTAAACATGTCTGCCTCCTGGGAGAACTATATTGAGTAAAGACGACTCAATAAAGCACTTAATTTGTATTCTTTCATTAAGGAGTTTCTTTATAAATCATCTACACTTCATACAATCTTTTAATTAAACATAAGGTATTTTTTTTTTTTTTTTTGCTACAGTCGTCCTTCAAGATATTATCACAGCTGAGAAACAGAATGCTTTGATTGAGTCATCCGTAGATAAGAGAGAGAAAGTTTAGCTACTCTATCTATAATTTACCTTCAATAAAAAGTCATAACATTTAGTACGGCACAGACAAACGCCATCTCTTTAATTCCCCCGCCCAAGAATAAAAATATATGATATAAATGAGGAAGCCTGGTGCTTCAGAGGTTTTAAGATTGGCATAAAAAAATTACATTATTTAATTGAAAAAAAGTGTGGTCTTAGGGAAAAAAAATGCTTTAATGAAAGATTACAAATAAAGTACCTTGTTAAAAAAAAACAAAAAAAAAAAACCTCTAAGGCTGTCAGAGGGCAGACATTTGTCTAGAATCTTGAGTCAGATGACCCAACATGTCTGCCCCCTGATAGAGCTATAAAAGCAGAGTGGTCTAAATAAGGTACTTTATTTAGCTACGTTTGATGCAATCTTTCTTATCTTTCTGCCAACAGATGTCCTTTAATTCCTGAATTCTCCTTCATGGTACCCAGTCTCTGCATGTATCAAACCTGCCTGGATACAAGCAGAGCGAGCGAGAGAGAGTCCCAATCTAGGTCACATACCCTCTAGGGAGAAGCTGGCTCCAAGCAGTGTCACACCTTGACAGGTACTCCCCAGCTAGTTAATCCTTCCACCGACAGAGCGGTCAGACCGACTCTTAAGACAGGCCCAAAGCATTTAGAGAAGGAGTCTTTTTATTCTGCCCAAACATCCAGGATCGGCTGTAAATAATAGGCTTTCTCAACGATCCCCTAATGCTGCCCCGCAGCTTCCAGCTTTACTACAGAATTAGCATTCCACCAACACTGCACCCTAATCCTGTCCTTCTGTGTCCGTCTATCCTTGCAAAATCCCACCAGCAGCTCTGCCAGTGATTTTCAAATCTCTCGGGAAGCAAGTGTACCCTGCTAGAGCACACCACAGACCATTGTATCCCTGTACTGTTGCACATTGAGCATCCTCCCCCCCCCAAAAAAAAGTCTACTGCACTCTCTCAGGTGCTACCATTCATAATGCACATACCTTATAGTAAAGCAAACACCATACGCTTATTTTTCCCTTGGGATAGCTTTCTAGTAGACAGCTCGGAGACAGAGAGGTGGCATCTGTAATTAACCTCATGGGGCGGGTTTGCTTTCCACCAACAAGATGAACTGAGAAAAAAAAAAAATATATATATATATATATATATATATATATATATATTTTTTTTTTCTATCACCAATTTACAAGTTAGACAGAACCAGGTCACACTATAATATTCAGCCAGCCAGTGGGCGGCTGCTTCTCTCCATTATAAATATTGTATATTTGTTGAAATAATTATTTTAAACATCACAAGGGGAAGAAAAAAAAAAAATCAGTTTTTTTGGAAGGCATCAGAATTTTAAAGAAAGAGGTAAAAAAAAGAAAATGGTAATCTACAGATTGTCTTTGTTGATAAGGTTGGACACGTGTTTACATATTTCTGAACATTAAATAGAGGGTTTTAAACCACAGTTTACATCTGAAAGGCAGAAATCAGATCCGGAAAAGTGGTAAACATATCTTAGACTACCAGTATAAACACGATGTCGCAAGCTCTTGTGCAAACAGAAAAAAAAAAATGATATGGACATTTTCAATTTGAATTGAAAGGAAAATCCAAAAAAAAAAAAAAAAAATATAGAAAATATATATAAAACACACACAGTAGCCAAATTTGCAAGTAAAATGATGGATCAGAAGGTGATGAGATTAAGCAAGGATATAGCCTAAATTAAATCCTTGTTGAATAGGGTCCACACCAAAGCTTGACAAATTTCAGAAGACTTTAGAAACCTGCCCAGTGAAATGGAACTAAAACAATCAAAAATGTTAGGTGCCAGCCTTGGAGATTTTAGGAATTCTCGCCAGCTCCCAGGATTTGTCAAGCTCTTGTCTTGTAGACTGCACCCATAAATTTACCCCAGCACCCAGATTATACTCTCAGGACTGTACCCCAGAACCCAGATTTGCACCCACAGAACTTGCCCCAGCATAAAAGTCTTGTGAGTGTAAATGGTTTTCACAGTGAATGTAGAGAATAAAAAAATCTATACAATGAACCATTTTTCAATGGCAAATGAATAATTTGCATATTAAGCCACAGGTGATGTCATAAGCAGGAGACTCCACAGACACAAATTTTTGTCCTAATTTAGGCATTTGCTTGCAATTCTGCTAACACAATGTATAGATCATTTTGCATCATTTTTTATGCTCTTCATTCACAGCATAAGCAATGTCTAGGCGATACCGTCCCTTTAAATTGGGTGATCCCATCTACTATTCAGCTGATGATTAAGAACCTGAAAAACGATACAAAACAAACAAATAATAATAAATGATCATTACCCCTGAAACTTCCTATATACCGGTCTTTCAGATTGTTCTGCCATTATACATATTCATTCTTAAAAACCTCCGCAGCATTACCATTTTAATATTATTTTAAAGCATTTCACACTTCATTGTCAAAACCCGTCTCCTTGGCCATCACTTTCCGAGCGGAACAATGAGCGTTACTCTGCTCTGCCTGGCGATACATCCGTCCCGCTACCGACCGCATTGATTGAGTTTCGTAAAGTCAATTTAACCCCTTTACAATGGCCGAAGAGCTTGAAATGTGCGGCCTTCTGGCAGTGAAGGGATTAACGTCTATTTAGACCGTCTAAAACCCCTGTGATCTAGAGAAGCATTCTAGAGCAATTAGTTCCGGGCTCCACATCCCACTGAAGGACTCGGAGGAAGAATGACTATGGCTGATTATTTTTTGTTATCACACAGCAGTCATTCCACAAAATGATCCCCCCCCCCCCCCCCCCCACCCTTCCCTGCCTTATCATAAAGAAGACACTTGGCTGGGAGCCTACAATGCCTGCAAAGTATTCCTGCAACAGTAAAACACTTCCCGACCTGCTACAAGATATATACAGTAGCATCTCTATTCCTTGATAATTAAGCAAATCTCGTCGCAAGTGTGAACTCTAAGTGAACCTGTGCATCAGACGCCAAGAATATACATTAAAACCCACACGGAGACGGTCTGAAGAAACGCATAGGAGAAAAGAAAAAAAAAATACAAAAAAAAAAATAAATATGTATGTATATATATATATATATATATATATATATATATAAATAAAAGAAAACAATTGTTGAATTCCATTTTAAAAGACTGAATAGTACTCACTGACTGACCTGATGGTTCCTTCATTCATGTCTGGCTTAAGTTAATTATTCTAAATATAGATATACATTCATATATAGCATCGTCTCTTGAAGGGGCAGAGCCATTTAACTTCTTTTCTGTGTGCTGACTATATGTAAAATGCACTTAATTTTAAAACATTGTACAGTTCTCCTGTAGATTTGTTAGAAACATTTAAATAAATAAAGGGAAATCAACACAGTCAAGGGGGAGAGTATATTTACCACAACAAGGGGACAAAGTCTTAAATTAGAGGGGCAAAAGGTTTTAAAGTAATATCAGGAAGTATTACTTTACTGAGAGGGTAGTGGATGTATGGAATAGCCTTCCAGCGGAAGTGGTAGAGGTTAACACAGTGAAGGAGTTTAAGCATGCGTGGGATAGGCACAAGGCTATCCTAGATATAAGACCAGGGGGGAAAAAACTGACTAAATAGATCTGTTTCCTTCTGTTTACATTACATGATGTAATAGTTATGCAATTGTATTTACCCATCCTGCTAGCAGAATAACAAACAAGTGCACAGATTCTAATAAAAACCCTGTGTTTTAAATGTGTCTGTACTTAACCCATAATAGGCCACCAATATGAGACGGTGACAGACGCCATTGTTTTCCCGCCTTCGCACGCAAAGGAGAAATGGAGCCAGCATCTAATGACTCGAAGCTTTTGTACTAATAGGGTTTATAAAGCTTTAAATGTCTTTAAACTCAAGTACGCTTAGCTTCAGAGGAGGGTTTTTAAAGACTTAAAGCAGCCAAAAAAAAAACCACACAAAAAAACCCTCAAACAATAGTTATAAAACAAACTGAAGAACGTTAAAGCGTGTACGGGGAAGACGGCAAAATAAACATACCACATCAAAGTGATGCTAGCCTAGATATACAACGTTTGGATGGCAACAAGCCACGCCTAACTGAGGGCAGGGTGAAGCACAGTGTCCGCACAAGGTGCCCTTGGCCAGGTCGATGAAGGCCCATAGAGCATCAATCAACTGCCCATGACCAATACAACTCAATGTCCGCCATAAACAATGTTGGTCTCATATTTATGACATCACTTTGTGGTTTGGCATGCCAAAGATTAATCCCTGTCTCAGCAGTCTGTTGTGATCCAGAGGGGCCAGGCTTTATTTTTTTGTAAATTTATTTTTATTTTAAAAATTTGAAGCAATTTCCAAAGAATCCAAAAGGGACATGTTCAGTTCATGGTTTTAAATTTAGCGCCGAACCCAAGAGTTGCTTCAGCCCCACATCCTGGGTGCATTATTTAATATAGTATCACAGAGCAAAAGACACTTAACGCAACAGCACAGATACCACAGAAAGGATAGTATTCGGAAAACAAACACATGTAACAATATGAGAAGTGCTGCTGCAGTGAAAAAAAATAAAATATACAGGGATATCAATGCACAACCACACTTAATATAAACCGCACTTAATATATTCCACTGTTATGAAGGAAAGACGCACACCGGAGGCCAGACATTATTCTACCTCTTGTATCGATTGGTCTCTGTCTCATGTAGTTATTATGTTTTATGCTCTGCACCAATTGTAATGTAATGTACACCAGAACCTATAGGCTTTTATTCCCCGAGAGGGGCTGCACAAAAAAACCTTGGGGTCCTCTTCTCGCTCACAGGTGGCACTTATTACCTATACAATGAATCTTCTTACAGCGGCAGATGAAAGAAGTGGATTCGGATTATAGGGCCATATAATTCTCAGCCCATCACTATGTGAAAGTTCTTTAAATGCTGATGGGTTCCAACTTAAAGGGGCTCAGTAACCAAAGCATTGTTTCATGTAGAGAATAAAGAAAAAATGATCTATGTTTACATCAGAATTGCAAACAGAAGGATAAATTAAAAGTGAAACGTCTTTTGTCAGTTTATGACATCATCTTGTGAACCGATATGCAAATTACGCATTTCCCATTGTAAACCCTTAAAGGGACTGTATCACCTAAACACTGTTTTTACTGTGAATGTAGAGCATAAAAAACGATTAAAAAAGATCTATACATTGTGTTTGCAAGACTGCAAGCAAATGCCTAAATTAGGAGAGAAATGTGTTTTAGATGTGTCTGTGGAGTCTCCTGCTTATGACATCACCTGTGGTTTGATATGCAAATGAACTGCTTTTCAATGAGAAACTTGGAATTTGCATACCGTGCCACAGATGATGTCATAAACAGGACACGCCACAGACACATTTAAAACAGTTTGATATGCAAACTACCCATTTCCCACTGAAACCTAATTCATTATATATCAAGCCGCCGGTGATGTCATAGACATGCGACGCCACAGAACATTTAAAAAAAAAAAAGATATGCTTGCAATTCTGCTACTACTATGTATAGATCATTTCACAGCATTTTTCTTTCTTTTTCTCTACATTCACGGTCTCAGCCATGTCGAGGTCCCTTTAAGAATCCGAATCTCTGGCACGCAATTAAAGAAAGGCGTTATGGCACAATCTGGGGAAGTGTCAATCATCCAATTCTCCAATTAGCGGTTCTTGGAACCTTCCGCCATTGTAAAAACAAGGGAAAGAGTCGGCTCAGGCGCAGGTGTGTCAATTAAACTAAACTAGTGTCTGAAACAGTGACACACAGAGCAGTAGAGAGATTTTTATTTTTTTTAAAGGTGCAATATGGTGTTTCAGCAATTATATTGTTGTAAAATGTAGCTATTTGCACTTCTACAAAATAACTAGTGCCAAAAGCAAGCTAAAAAGTCTGACAGCAGACACAATTTATTTTGAGGATTATTTTGACATTTTTAACACTCATGACATCATTACCATGAAAAAAAAAGTGCCAATTTAAATTCTATTCAGACACTGCTACAAGCGAGCCAAAGAAGAAAGACGGAGGTTTAGGCTTGGTGTTAAAACGATACTATTTATGGCATTTATACAGACATGTAGAGGAGTATAAAATAAAATATGATAATTGGACTTTGGGAATGCTTACAATAAAATTTAGGAGCCAGCCCAGTGGGGTTTTGTTTTTGTTTTTTAGAAGCCAGAGAGCTGTTGGTAAAATAATCCAAAAAGTTAGGAGCTAGAAGTATAGAAACTAAGAAAATGTGATCCCATCACTCCTGCTCTCAGATTTAAATACATGAATATGTTAAAAGTTATCTAAAATGTATTATTACGTAATACATAAGTAGCGAAGGAAGAAAACATAACACTCCCCTTGATTGAGCATCAAATTATTTATTGAAGAATAAAGAATAATGATCAGTTTAAAGACCAAAGTCTCAAAATAATTGTCCCTGATCTATCGCGCTAGAAAAAAAATAACATGTGCCTTTCTTTCTTTCACTTTCTGGCCTGATATGCAAATTAATATGAATTATGTGCAATAATAATATTATAACATAATATAAATAACATGAAAATGATCTATACATTGTTTTAGCAAAATTGCAAAAAAAATCCTAAATTAGGAGAAAAAAAAGTGTTTTAAATGGGTCTGTGGAGTCTCCTGCTTATGACATCACTTGTGGCTTGATATGCAAATTACACATTTCCCACTGATTTACATATAATGACAGACATTTAAAACACCTTTTCTCCTTTTTTAGGTATTTTATTGGGCAGACTAGATGGACCGAATGGTTCTTATCTGCCGACACATTCTATGTTTCTTACAATTCTGCCAACACAATGAATAGATCATTTGTTATTGTCTACATTCACAGTAATAATATTTAGATGATACAGTCCCTTTAATTTGTGCATTTGCATGCAGTCCTGCTAACACAACGTATGGATGCTTTTTTAATTCTCTATAGTCCCCGTAGAAACATGGGTTTTAAAACAAGGTTTTGCTGGGATATACATTTTCTATGATATTCTGATAGTCCTGTTAGCTGTGCAATTCACAGAGGGGAAATGACTGATCTGTAGACACAATGTTTACCAATATCTCTGGATACCTGGGAAGATTAGGATTGTCCCCAGAGGTAGTGTGTCTGGAAGAAATCTCAGACACAACTAGGAAAAGCGACATAATTCCCGCTGAGCAGCTGAAAAGACAGGTGATGAACCTTATAGCTACAGAAGGCATGTAAAGGATGTCAGAAAAAAAACATAGTCACATTAAGTAATCACCAACACCTCATTCATAAATCTGGGGGGGGGGGGAGGAGGAGGGTGGCAGCTGCATCAATACATCCAAGAGAATCCTGCGCAGCATTAAATTCTACCTACAAATGTAACAAGCAAGCTGCCCAAGTCAATCTGGAGTATAATGTTTAGAAAGTCAGGGTACTCTTTCCTTGAAAATGTTGGGTTTAAAAAAAAAAAAAAAAAATCGATATATTTAACCCCTCAGTGACATGAATTTTTGGCCGGATCTTTCCTTTGGTGACATGGGCTGTTTTAACATTTCTGCGGTGTTTGTGTTTAGCTGTAATTTTCTTCCCTTTCATTTACTGTCCCCACACAAATTGTATGTTGTATAGTTTTTTTTTTTTTTTTGTATCGGCATAAGAAAGGCTTTCTTTAGATACCATTATTTTCATCATATCCCATGATTTACTATAAGTAAAAATAAAAATAAATGATGAAAATGTAAAAAAAATCACTGGGGTTACATATTTGTGTGTGTGTGTATATATATATATATATATATATATATACACACACACACACCAATCACTGATTAGATATAGGTCTGAAAAAAATGACAATTACATATAAAAATATATAAGCAACAGATGTTTAGTTAGAGGGCAGCAAATTCTACATATTTCAATTGTTCACTTTTTTTCCACCCAGAACATCACATATGCTTTCTCTATTGAGAAAAAGAAGAAGAAGAAAAAACAACAAACATTCGACATCTCAATATATAACGGAGATTGCTCCAGTATAAATATAATTCTGATATTAAACAGCAGGAAGCAGCTTGATAGCATCTGTCTTTACGCACTATACAGCTAGCAAGATGCTGCATTAAACATTTCAAATAATTCATACAATATTTGATTACAAGCAGGAACACATTAGGACGAAGCCATCTTTACATTCCCATTGAAAGTAATAACGCAGATCATAGTTTCTGAAGCACCAGCGATTTCCTCCGTGATTATTACATTACGTGAAGTGTATTATACAGTCTGGGCGGTAAATCTAAAACTATCTCGTATATAATTTAGTCAAGGCCTTTCCCACAATGGTCAACTTGATCAACAAGCCAGGACTTTTTGAGGCCGAGGATAACGCTATACTAACACAAAGAGTTAAATTACTGAGGATTTTTCTAATTATGTTTGTTTTTACCTCTCTCAAAACTTTTCCTTGATATAATTAGGATTATATACTACACAGAGCTATACTTTCCTCCAATAATTAACCTTTAGTCAAACGACCTAGCTCTCACTGAGTAAAAAAAAAACATGAGTAAGGAGCAATTTGCAACCATTTGTAAAATTTTGCGCCCCCCCCTCCCCGATTTGTGCCTCTTCCGTTTAAGCGCGCATTTTCCCGCTGCACTAACAAATTGCGATTAGATTTGCGCACGCTAAAGAGTTTTGCGAATATTTTGTGAAAAATATTTCTTATTTGCGCGTGAAAATTACACCAGCTTTTAGCGAGTGCTATCAAAAGAGGTAGAAAAAATATTCGCAAAATTGTCTGTGTAAATTTCGCAATTTACGCGTTTGTCGTATTTGAGTGTTAAATGTTTAGTACATCGCAACAGGAGCAAAGGGCAAAAAATAGTTTTGCACATAAAATATATTTGCGTTTCTTTAGTACATGCCCCGCATAGTATGTAGTTCCCATTTATGCTTTGTAAATTGTTGGCACAATGTAAAATAAATGTTAAAGTAATATATGTGTTGAATGCCCTGGGTACAATACTGAACACAGCCACAAGGGGCAGTACATTAGGAAATCATGCGTGCGTGATTAATGGAGTCTCGGGTCTC
>CM069858.1:19706200-19726200 GCA_036172795.1 Pelodytes ibericus | reverse complement strand
CAAGACACACTTAAACCATGCAATCTACAAAACAGATGTGCACAAAGCAGCCATAGAGTAATGTTTAATGAAACACCTTGCTTGCAATGGAGGTTAACGTGATAAAAAAAAAAGGCACTGAAAATGACAGCGAATACACAGATACCAGGGTGGATGTCTTGACACCAGATGGTAAAAAGTCCTGGGAACTGACAGCAGGAGATGGCACTGCAGAGTAGACCGGCAGCCACGGAGGATCACTTAGTCCAATAGACGGTAAATCTCAAACTCCTTTTCACTGCTACTCGTGAAACGCGCGGTGACGAGACACCCTGAAGCGGCAAGATTACCTGTGAAACGCGTAGGAGTTTGAGAAATTTTGTCTACTGGACTGAGTGAGCCTCTACAGCCATGTTGGTGTTGTCCTGCTGTCAGTTCCCTGTCCTGGTGTCCGATATTTGCTGTAATTTTCAGTGCCTTTTGTTTTTTTTTTAAATCAAGTTATCCTGTAATTACTTTGGAGGCAAGGTGTTATGTTCTGTGGTTGCCTTGTGCGTTTCAGTTTTTTTAGATTGCATCCTTCTAACACTCAACATTCAACACTGAGCTGCACCAGGCCTGGCCCAATACTACCAAACACCAGCTTAGAGGACAAACGGAGCAAACAATTAGGTTCTGTTTAATTGAAATATGGCATCAAGTGCAGGCATTTTATATAGAAATGCTTTAATAAAAGAATACAGATAAAGTACCTTACTGAGCCATCTTTACTCCATATAGCTGTACCCAAGATTCTAAACAAGATGTCTGCCCCCTGAGAGAACTATATGGAGCAAAGAAGCTTCAATAAGACACTTAATTTATTTCATTAAATAATTTCTTTAAAAACTATCTACACTTGATACAATGTTACAATTAAACATAAGTTATTTTTTTTCTACAGTTGTCCTTTAAGTGTACATGTTTATTGTTGTGTGGCTTTGTTTCCATTTTCAGCTTGCTTTTGCTTGCAATCTTGGCAACACAACTTATAGATATTTTTTTTTTTTTAACTTAACATTCACAGTATACACAATGTGTAGGTGCCTGAGCCCCTTTAATCTCTGGCTTGTGTCTATATTTTACTTAAATGTTATATTCAGCTCTATTTATACAGAGATTCTTAATTCTGAAAAGAAAAAAAAAAATAATACAAAATTTAAACCACCAAAATATGCCAAAAAGTTGTAATAATGTATTTGGGACTCCTTTAAAGGGTGGTTTGTAAACATAAACAGATGCCACTGGGCTGTGTCACATAAATCAGGGGTAAATAAATGCAGGATATAAAAAGGGAAAATAAATGAATACAAAACATAAAAAAAAACAAGGTTATCCGGTGATTTCAAAAAAGCCAAGCATGATTTGAAACGGGGACAAGGGCACAGTGGAAGCAGCTGTAAACACTCGCAGCTAACAACAGTGTGGATAGATTTATCTCTCATAGTTCCCCCTTCAATCATCAATGTATGGAAAAAAAAAAAAGTGAGCAGGACGGAAATATTTAGCCAAATAACTTATAGTCACACTAGAATGTTACCGGCGCATTCCACAATTCAATGCACTTGCTCCCCGAGGCAGGTGATGGAAGCTGACCTCTAAATATACAGTCGTGTTATATATCTATGCAACTCACCTTGTGTTTCCATGTGTTGAGTGAGATAGACAGCCATACCACTCACTCTCCCAATGGAAACACAGGCTTGCGCTCTATTATTTTCAATAATAGCCTCCGCAAAACAACACACAATGCCATAGAGAGAGAGAGCTTTAATATCTCGTCACTGCTGGACCAGTAACGCATTTGCAGTAAAAGGATTAAAATTCCGTAATTGCTTCAGGGATGCAAGGCTTTGTATTCTACACCGTACATTTGTAAAACGGCGTTTTGATTCTCGTAAGGTCTACGCCGAAAGGGACTGTCACAATGCGTTGTACATGGAAGACTGAAAGACAAATTGTTACCCTTTCTTTCTAAAGAGAAAAATGTATTTTTCGGCCCTGTTCCAAGGGAAAATGGTACACAATTTTACACAAACAGGGAGCAATAGACGCGGTTAATGTAAAGCTTATAATCTGAAATGTCAGACAGCCACAAAAGTTATTACGGCTATCCTCTAGTTACTTTTAAACCATTTTTTTTTTTAAACTGCCTGTAATAAATGTTTTTTTTTTAAAGTTGAAAGGTCATGTGTAAAAAGTAGCAGGAAATAGGCCCAAACGGCCAAGAAGCCATTGTCCCTGGCATTCCTCAGGGCTTGACAAATATTGTATAGGTGTCAGTCTGTGTAAAACAGACATAAAAAGTTAGGAGCCAGCCAATAGGGACTTTAAGAGCCTGAAATTTGTCAAGGCCTGGCCTAGACGAAAAATACATTTTCTATTACAGTGACACCATGCCATTTTTATTTGATTTGGGCCTTCTATCTAGCGTTTCAGATTCTGACGTCACAAATCGAACAAAGGAACCTGGTCAATCAGGAAAAGGGACTTTTTTTTAGTGTTTGCCCAAGAAATGTGCACTACTCCTATAGATTTGTTGCTGAGCTCAATAAGCACCCATGGTGCAAGGATAGACTAGGCCCCGCAACAGGCCTATGTTGCCAAGCCATGGTTAAACTCTATCTACTCAATAAAGAGAGAATTGCAGGGATGTGAGACAGGAATTTCAAACTTTAGGCCAATGTAGTCGAGTGTGAAAAAATCTTCAATGCAGCTTAATGGGAGAAAATTTTCCAGCTCGGCTACTTTGACCTTATGTTTGAAATTCCCGTCTTACTTCCCTGCAAGTCTCTCTAGATGCTCTAAATAACCTTTGGCACATAAACCAAGGTAGATAGTGCTGGGTTGTCAAACTGCAGCCCTCTAAGTGCTGATAGAAGACAAAGTATCATGGGAGATGTAAGCCAAGAGTCTAGCGGGGGACTATGGAAGAAATAGACCTCCAGAGCCACAGGACGAGGTACATGCACAGAAGTTTATGCAAAAATGTTCCAAAAAAAAAGATTAGGCGCTAGCACTAAAAACGTTACTTATCTGGAGTTTATCAGGTGCTAAACTAGCAAGTTATGCTGTATGTTCGCACTGATTTGAATGCAGTCTGCTAATTTGTCCCCTCTTTGATCCTAACAAACCCCCCAGCTTTTCCCATTGTGGCCTACTGATTTAGACCCTCCATCTTTGGAACACAGTCATTTAGCAACACTCATAATTTTAGGAGCAAAGGAACAATACCACCATAGAATCCTAGGTTAGGAGCCAGGGATAATGGATTTTAGCTCTGCTACAGGTTTGAATCAAATTGAAGACACATAACTAATAACCCTAGGGGCTATTCACAAAAAAGGTGAGTTGCAAGTGAATAGAGGCGAGTTGAGATAGACATTTCATCTGACCAGTTCAGCTAGACCAGTGATTCTCAAACCTGTCCTCAGGACCCCCCCCCCAACGGTCCAGGATTTGGGGATTACCCAGTTGTGTTTAAATAAGAATATGTAGAACACCTGGGATGGCTGCTTAATGGTTAGGGAACCACACCAGGTATTCTACATATTCTTATTTAAACACAACTGGGTGATCCCTAAATCCTGGACCGTTAGGGGGTCCTGAGGACAGGTTTGAGAATCACTGAGCTAGACATTGCGCAGTGAGTTCGCTTAGCGGAGGAAGCTCACCAGATTTGTCCCTGTACAATGTATAGTTAAATGAGCTAGATGGAACGTTCAATTCAACTACAACTCACATTTTAGTGGATAGCCTCTTATATCTTTGAGTGGAAAATATACATAAAGAAATTGACCAAAAAAGGTAAGAATATGGTAAACGACAAAACAGATCTTATATTTACCGACAACACAAGGCAACTTCCATTAGCAATCGATATTAAATATGTTTTGGCAGTAAAATCAATAGGTATGCATCCAATACATAATGAGACAAGAAAGCCAGCGATTCCAGTCTGATGCAAAAAAAAAAAAAAAAAGGGAGTATGAATACCCCCTCAGGACACCACAAACTTGTTGGAAGAGCACCCCCCCCTCAGGGTGGTATTTTATCATGCTTTAGTCTTTGGGGGCTATTAATCAACATTTCAAAGTTGGAAAACCAGGCAAAAAACCCCACCAGTTTTAAAGCAGACCAATTAGCCAGACAGACAAATGAACTGCAAATATCAGGCCTTAATTGAGGAGCTGGAAAAATGTTCTGCTTTTAACGCCTGATATATATATATATATTTTTTTTTTCTTTTTTCCAGTAAATCAACCATTTTTTTCTTCTATAGTGTTTTATCAATTAGAGGTGAGAACAATACTAAAGCATTCAAAAATGCTCCGATTATTGTTTTCAGTGATGAGGTCACAGTAACGAATGATAATAGAATTCAGAAAACGAGGGCCACAAACACAATAGAGATTATTATTATATTTTGTGACATACAACCACGAAACTGTATGATAAACACCAACTGAATGGAAATCACTACTGCATCCTGGCCACATGGCGAAAGAGGGAAATTCTCTATTATCCGATACATTATCAGCCATCCGCATTTGGAGGACTTTTTAAAAAAAATATTTTGTACGAAAAAAAAAGTGTTTTAAAATTCATCAGTTAAGGTTACAGAAAAACCAATCACATCACCAGATAAGTCAACAGCTAGAAAGCACAGAGATTTGCCCCCTGGAGCATCCCAGTGATTTCAGAAAAGCCGACAGATCTGCCCTGTCCTAATTGTCCCATAAATTATTTTCTTATCCTTAGGCCGCTTCCAATAAACTCTGCCTATTGGTTCCAAGCTCAGTATCTCTTCCTCGTCAGCCTGGAGCTTTAACTTTATCCCCTGGATGTGGCCTAAAGTCTCCCTCCCCGGTATATACAGGACCTCCACATTCTCTGACTCACAAGTGGTAACATATATGCACGCTAAGCCATTTTGACAGTAGTCTGTAGGATATGCACATTGCCCACATAATTATAGATGCAGACACCCAAATATGCACATGCAGTGTTACAGACACACACAGCTTTACTGGACCAGTGTTCATTACATACATACATAGATCTCGACATCCATATACATTGAAGATATAAATAAAAACACAGACCTTACTTATACAGACAGTGATTCATGCGAGCAGAGATCGGGCACACAGAGGGGACGCACGAAGAGATCGGAGTGCACAGACGGGATGCACGCAGAGAGAGATCGGGGCGCACAGACGGGATGCACGCAGAGGGGACACACGTAGAGATCGGGGCACACAAAGGGGACATGCAGAGATTGGGGAGCACAGAGAGATCGGGGCGCACAGACGGGACGCACGCAGAGAGAGATCGGGGCGCACAGACGGGACGCACGCAGAGAGAGATCGGGGCGCACAGACGGGACGCACGCAGAGAGAGATCGGGGCGCACAGACGGGACGCACACAGAGAGAGATCGGGGCGCACAGACGGGACGCACACAGAGAGAGATCGGGGCGCACAGACGGGGCGCACGCAGAGAGAGATCGGGGGCGCACAGACGGGGCGCACGCAGAGAGAGATCGGGGCGCACAGACGGGACGCACGCAGAGAGAGATCGGGGCGCACAGACGGGACGCACGCAGAGAGAGATCAGGGGCGCACAGACGGGACGCACGCAGAGAGAGATCGGGGCGCACAGACGGGACGCACGCAGAGAGAGATCGGGGGCGCACAGACGGGACGCACGCAGAGTGAGATCGGGGGCGCACAGACGGGACGCACGCAGAGAGAGATCGGGGGCGCACGCAGAGAGAGATCGGGGCGCACAGACGGGACGCACGCAGAGAGAGATCGTGGCGCACAGACGGGACGCACGCAGAGAGAGATCGGGGCGCACAGACCGAACGCACGCAGAGAGAGATCGGGGCGCACAGACGGGACGCACGCAGGGTGAGATCGGGGAGCACAGACGGGACGCATGCAGAGAGATCGGGGCGCACAGACGGGACGCACGCAGAGACAGAACATATAGAGTGAACTCTGTACTGGCACTGACCCTGCGCACACAGCGAACTCTGTACTGGCACAGACCCTGCGCACACAGCGAACTCTGTACTGGCACAGACCCTGCGCACACAGCGAACTCTGCAGGCACACAGACCCTGCGCACACAGCGAACTCTGCAGGCACACAGACCCTGCGCACACAGCGAACTCTGCAGGCACACAGACCCTGCGCACACAGCGAACTCTGCAGGCACACAGACCCTGCGCACACAGCGAACTCTGCAGGCACACAGACCCTGCGCACACAGAGAACTCTGCAGCACACAGACCCTGCGCATACAGAGAACTCTGCAGCACACAGACCCTGCGCATACAGAGAACTCTGCAGGCACACAGACCCTGCGCATACAGAGAACTCTGCAGGCACACAGACCCTGCGCATACAGAGAACTCTGCAGGCACACAGACCCTGCGCATACAGAGAACTCTGCAGGCACACAGACCCTGCGCATACAGAGAACTCTGCAGGCACACAGACCCTGCGCATACAGAGAACTCTGCAGGCACACAGACCCTGCGCATACAGAGAACTCTGCAGGCACACAGACCCTGCGCATACAGAGAACTCTGCAGGCACACAGACCCTGTGCATACAGAGAACTCTGCAGGCACACAGACCCTGCGCATACAGAGAACTCTGCAGGCACACAGACCCTGCGCATACAGAGAACTCTGCAGGCACACAGACCCTACGCACACAGAGAACTCTGCAGGCAAAGACCCTACGCACACAGAGAACTCTGCAGGCACACAGACCCTACACACACACACAGAGAGAACTCTGCAGGCACACAGACCCTACACACACAGAGAACTCTGCAGGCACACAGACCCTACACACACACACACAGAACTCTGCAGGCACACAGACCCTACACACACACACACACACACAGACCCTACACACACACACAGACCCTACACACACACACACAGACCCTACACACACACACACAGACCCTACACACACACACACACACACACACACACAGACCCTACACACACACACACACACACACACACACACACAGACCCTACACACACACACACAGACCCTACACACACACACAGACCCTACACACACACACAGACCCTACACACACAGAGAACTCTGCAGGCACACAGACCCTACACACACACAGAGAACTCTGCAGGCACACAGACCCTACACACACACAGAGAACTCTGCAGGCACACAGACCCTACACACACACAGAGAACTCTGCAGGCACACAGACCCTACACACACACAGAGAACTCTGCAGGCACACAGACCCTACACACACAGAGAGAGCAGTACATACAAACAGTAACTACATACACAGAGATTTGTACACACACAGACCCCATATATACATGGATCTATATTTAGCTATATTTATCATTCATTTCATGTTTCAGTATTTAGGACACTAGGACAGGGTATTTCATTGAGGGTCTCTCCACACAGAGCTAGATCTAGACACACAGCCCCTCAGTGAGTGTGGGGGCATCACAGGGGAGAGATCTAGGGCACACCACCCCCCCTCCAACACACCCCATGTTACCTGTTGTGTTCATGGCTGTGCAGTGACCGCCTGGGCCCGATCCCCGGCCTGCCTGTGCTCCCTCTCCCTCCCCCGGCCAGTCCCTGGGCTGGGAAAAAAGATTCACAGGATCCCAGAGCCTGCAACACACACACAGCCAGGGAGGGAGGGGACAAGGGGGGAGGAGAGAGGGGGAGGTTAGCAAAGCCTTCACAAAGGCAGTGCTGAATCACATTAACCCCTGCACTGCTGCTACTGCTCAGGGGGACTGATGCTAGGGGAGAGAGTGAGTGAGTGAAGGGGTTAATGTGGGGGTTAGGGTACAACTCTGGTCTCTTAGCCCCAGACCCCCAGTAACAGATTTTTTTCAAGCTAAGAAACCATAAAATTATCAACTTTCCTTTGAAATAAATACCACTATTAACTTTCAGGCAAGGCTGGACTTTGTATCAGACAATGGAATGATGCTCTATGGACCTTCCCAGACATTGGCATGGGTACCGGTTCTCCTATGGACCCTTTGCCTATCCCTACTTTCAGGGGAACCCTAGGAGGGAGGCTAAGCTGACTACATCACTGTATTATTATTAGAGGCTTGTAAAAATAATATAGTCTGGGGTTCTGATCAGTAGAATGCATACCAGTCTGTAATTCCCATTTTACCCTCCACACTTCTCTAGTATGGATTTTGCATTAGCTCTGTTCTGACGTATAGATCACAAGCAGAGTTGCCAAGAGACTCTGATTTGATGGGGCATTTTTTTTTAATGTCCTATGACATCACATTTGGCGCTGTCCCAGCATGACGTTGAGCTTAAACTATGTATGTCCATAATGTCTATCATATATGTCCCTAAGCCTGAAGAAGCGAGCTCTAGACAACCGGTACTGGGTCCTGCAATCTTGCGTGATATCATGTAATTTTTGGCTCCGCCTGTTCTGAGTGGCAGGGCGACCCACAAATGTGCAGTAGTAGCGCTGGCACGCGATTTACCAAGCAGTGTCCCCCCACCGTTCCGATTCGCAAGGAGCAGAATTTGGGATGTATGGGTAAATAATAGCGTTTTGGAATCATATTACTTTTACATGCTGGATGTAAGCGTTCAGACTACGTTTTTAACCCCTTTGCGACAATGGACGCACCAGTTACATCACAGAAAAGCTATCACTTCATACGTGCCTTGGTGGAACCCGCTATCACTGTTTATCACCCCCAAGAGATATAGTGGGCACCATTTTGGTTGGAAGCATGCCCCTCCAAAATAGATTGGCCCTGTACCGGCAACAGTTTTGGAAGTGATCTTTGATCACAGCATTGCAAAACCAAAAGCCAAAACTAACCCTAGATCTCAATTAACCATAGGGTTAGGGCTGCACTAAGGGCTACAGATGGTTTAGGGTTAGAATAAGGGTTTGTGCTAGAATTAGGGTTAGAGTAATGATTAAGGTTGGGGTCTAAATGTCGCAGTAAAAGAAAATCGTTACTTTCAGTTATTGCTATAACTTGCCAAAAAATCCAGAAAAACATGTAAACATGGGCTAGTTCTAAACTCAGGACAAATATTAGAATCTATTTAGCAGGGTGTTTTTAATTTGTTTTGTAGCTCTTTAAAAGATTTTTTATTTAAAAAGTTAGAAAAAGTGTTTGTTTTTCAATTTTTTTTATCATATTTGACTTTTCTGTAGAAAATTATTTGATATTATGAAAAAAGGTTATCTAAAGAAAGCCCTTTTTATGGTGAGTAAAACAGTATATTATATGTGTGAGTACATTAAGGTCCAGATTTATTAAGTCAAAACAAGTGCTATTTTAAAAAAGGTGCGAAATTTGGAGCAAACTGCCATCAAATGGTATCCGTGGTTACTACAACTATTTTAGCACTTTTTCCTGAAATAGCACCAGTTTTGTCTTGATAAATATGGCCCTAAATGAGCAATGGGAAAATTACAGCTAAACACAAACACCCCAGAAATGTTAAAACAGCCATTGTCATTACAAACATTTCAAAACAGTTCTGTCACTAATGGGTTAGTCAGTAAAAATCACCTTTGGATAAGCCTCGGAAAGGCAATACATGAAATATTCAAAGTCCTCTCAAAAAGGAGTAGTTGATCAACATATGGATTTATCCAAAAAATTCTAAATTCATGTCTGTATCTTTGCACAAATTTTAGAATTTTTCTGTGTGTATTCCAGTACACTAAATGGGAATTCTGTTTCCATGGAAGCCATCACTGAGTACAACTAGGACAACCATCTATTGTTTTATATTTAGGACAGCTCTACTGAAGAAAGTACTGTATGTTTTCCTTCATCCTGTACAGGACACTCCTTTCTACTCTATTTGGGACAATGTCATGCCTTGGATGCACAAGTTCCTAATTAGCCTGACACTGGAAGGCTTACCTCTGCTAGCCAATCAGTAATAACAAATCAATGTCCCTGATACCTTGTCCCAGATCTCCTGCAAAATTTAAATTGCAGTCTGGAAGTCTTCATTGTACTTGAGATTAAACAAAAATATGTTTTTAAAGGTGCAGCTGGGCAATCATTCAGATAGTATTTTTTAATCACAGGAAATTGACCTTAGGTCTTTATTTTGAGGGAGGGGATATTTCCTGCCCCCTTAGTTAATTAAATTTTCTTTGGCCACATGCAAATTGTACATACTGCAGGGAAACTTGCAAACGTTTAATCTGTTCCTTGAAAAAGGGACACTATCTATAACCCCCTTGGTGTCTCTGTGGAGGGTCTATCTATCCCCAGTGAGGGCCGGAATTAGGTGCAGACCATACATATCTGCAGCGGAGGTGCACAGGTCGCACACCCCGAAGGTCGGCACTGATTCCAGTGATGGCGAATCTATGGCACAGGTGCCTCTGATGTGGTATTAGAGTGCATTCTCACCATCATCATGAATGGAGGTAAGTAGAGCACCTGAGCGGATACTGATATGAGGCCACAAAAGGATGGGGAATCATAACAGAAAGAACGGGAAACTAAAATTGGGTCTGCAACGGAAATGCGATAGGAAACCTTGGCACTTTGAGATCTTTAGCTAAAATGGGCTTAAAACCATCACTGACCTATTCACTAGAAAGTGAATTGTGGTGAATTACTTAATAACCTTGGAAGATAAAATGATACAAGCTGGAGAATTTTTCCAAAAGTTTTGTAGTTCACTTGTAATCCACTGTTTAGTTGACACTATTCTGTATTGAGTTTATTAGATACGAAACATGACTATCGAGGCGAGGTTAGGGTGTCTCATCCAAGTAAAAGTGTGCTTTAACGTGGCCATAACGTGGCAGGTATTGGCCAATTCATATAACACAGTCTAAGACTTGAAGAAAAGAGATTTAGTCGACGATTTTTTACAGTAAGGACACTTAACATATGGAATTCACTGCCTGAAGAAGTGGTTCCAGCAAACACGTTAGTGGCCTTTAAGAGCGGCCTGGATACTTTTTTAACGATCCGAAGCATAGAGGGCTATGCATGTTAGTATAGGAATTAATAGTTATTTAGTGCTTGTTGATCCAAGGAGAAATCAGATTGCCATTTGGAGTCAAGAAGGAATATTTTTCCCCACTGAAAGCAGAATTCTAAATTGCTTAAAGGAGGTTTTATTTGCCTTCTTTTGGATCAACAGCGGTACACATTGAATGGGAGAAGGGTTGTGGATGGTTTTGTTACAATCTATGGTAAATGCTACCTGTCAAGGACGTTCTAGAAAGATAGCAACTAGTATCATGGGAAATGTAGTCTACATTTAGCAGCTGTATGTGTATGTGTCTGCAGCTTAGCAAAGTATGTCTAATTAAATGTATATGTCTACTGTACCTATACCAGTGCAAAATGGATTACAAACCCCATCAATGATTTGGCAGAGAGCACTGATATTTACTGTTCCCTCACTGCTCTGTACAATGGAAGCACATGGAGGGGTTTTGTTACCAGTACACGGCTGTGCATAATGGGAGTGGAAGTTAGCAGCGTCTGGCATTCCAGAACTTGTTTATCCCTGTGGCATGTGTCTCTCTGTGTCTATTGCACAGTAGTATAAACACACATGGATTTATGCAAAATTTGCTTCACTCAGGTCTGTGTCTTTGAAAGTATTTTAGACTTTTTTTTTTTAATGTATGCAAGTCCATTATTTGTAAATTGCAATTCTGTTTCCATGGCAGCCATCATGGAGTAGAAATAGGATAGCCATCTGTCCTGTTATTTTCGGGACAGTCCTATTGTACTGTAACTCCTTTTTTTTGTACAGGACAGGCCCTTTTGTCCTGTATTTAGGGCAAATGTAATGTCATGCCTTCCGAAATGCAAGTGCTTCATTAGCCTCACAGTGGAAGGCTTAAGCCCTGCTCGTCAATCAGTAATCGCTAATCATTGTTCGATACTTTGTCCCAGGTCTCCTGTGCTGGAAGCTAATGTACAGGGTATACTCGTCCGGGCGGAGATAACACAGGCTCTCCATCCTTACCTGAATGCAGGAGAATGAGGGCTGATATATAATAAATGTTCCTGTTGTTTCATTTAGAGAAGGAGGGGCAACTGGAGGGGAAAACAGCGGAGGTAAAATGCGTAAGAGGGACAATGACTGGTATAGAAAAATGAGAACAGGCTGGATATGGGCAGTATATGAAGCAAATCTATAGGTTCTACTCAAGAAAGAGAGAATGGCAGGTAATCGAGATAGAAATTTCAAACTTTATACCAAACTTCATTCTCCTGAATGGGAGAATTTTTCCAACTCAGCTACTTTGGCCTTAAGGTTGGAATGCCCGTCTTAGATCCCTGCACTTCTCTCTTTATTGGGTAGAGAGAAATTACTTGTTTTTATCAGTGGATCACAAAGCTCCACAGCAATAAAACTCCCAATAAATTGTGTTTAAACTGCAGTATATGTGTTTTTTTTTATATAAATCTGTATAAATCAAATAAACGATTTTTCTCATTCTAAATGTCTTATCAAATGACATAAATAGTTACCCATGGGCCATAAAGTCGCTGAAAAGGTTCTGGTAAAGACTCATCCATTGCCACTCCTTCAGCCACCCCCAAAGAAGTAAAAGTGTTCCACTATGGACATTTAGAATACTGGGAGGTTTTTATATAGCCCAGGTATCTTCTGGGTTCGGCCAGTCACTTAGCCTAGTACCCAACATATGACTGTTGTTACAGAGTATCTACAGGTGGCCTGATCTTGGTGAGAAACACTATGTGGACAATAGTATTGAGACACCTGACTATCACACCGACAGGGACTTTTTTGAGATTGTATTTTATTATGACATTAATATGTAGTTGGTCCTATCCCTTTGCAGCTATAACATCTTCTACTCTTCTGGGAAAGCTGTCCACAAGACTGACAAGGACAAAGGTGTTGGATGGGGTTGAGGTCAGTGCTAGTCTATATGGACCAGTCTGATTGAAACACCTGAATTCAATAATTAAGAAGCATGTCCCAATACATTTCTCCCTGTAGTGTAGTTCAAAGGTTTAGTGGACTTTCTGTGGAATCTGTTCAACACTTGGGATCAATTCCTAGTAGGTTTTAAGACAGATAATATGGAGTATCATTAACTTGGGTACTGAGCACTTGAGACAGCACCCAGCCTGCTCTTACAGGTCTTGCCAGAGCACCTATATTACACCCACAGGTGTTGCCAGAGCACCAAGATTGCATTTACATGTCTTGACAGAGCACCAGGATTGCACCCACAGGACTTGCCAGAGCACATAGATTGCCCCCGCAGGTCTTGCCATTGCACGTATTGCATAGTTGCCAACATCAGCCATGTTTCCAGGGACACATATTTGTTCCACCTGTTGCAGAAAGAGCATGCAAAGTGCAGCTCAGTAGTATGTAGGATGGGTATATGCACAGACAGAATCCAATTAATCAGGGTGGAGATCTCATAGGACCTACCATGCTTAATTAATTGGATTGTGTCTGTGCATATGTGAATCCTGCAGATTGCCGGGCTTTTCTGCAGCATTTGGAACAAATATGTGTCCCTGGAAACATGGCCGATGTTGGCAACTATGAGATTGCCCAGCCAGCGCCCAGATAGTACATCAAGGATATGCCCCGAACAGCAACCAGATTGCACACCCAGGACATACCCCAGCACCCACATTGCAAGTCTAGGACTAACCCAACACCCACAACTGCACACCACAGGTCTAGTGGTAAGGAGCAAGCTGTCTGTGCGCTGCCCAGATATCCTCCAAGGCTGCCTCTCGCACTGTTCACATGTGTCTGCAGTCCGAGCGCCGGCAGGCCATGTGACCCCCATTGCTCTGACCACTGAACATGCGTGGGGAGTACAAGAGGAAGAGCGGGAGAATTACTGTGCGTCTCTTGATCTCCCCAGCTAGCACCACTGCTGGTGGACCGAGCAGGCCCCCCAGGACTGCCAGGCCCCTTACACTTGTAAGTGTAACCCCCCCCCCCCCCCACCCCCGATGGTGACCCAGGAACTCTGTAATTTACTCACACAAACCAAGAAAACAAACATCAAAGAAGTAAATAGGAAGAGAAGGATATGGGTCTGATATAGAGACTATCCCTCCTAAATACTGAGATATGTATTTATAATATGAGTATGTTAAGAAAGCAGGCTTAGCAGCACTTCCCCTTCAATGCCATCAATGTCAGGGAGGCTTTCATCAGAGAAGAAAGCCAGTGTTCGCTGGGCCCTTCTAGTGCTAAAAGAGTTAATCTCCCCTTTGTTCGGGGGGCATTGTTTCCAACACAACAGTGTAGGTAAGTAGCAGTCAGGAGTGGTGATGTTCCTCCTCATTGTTCAGGGATAATTCTAGTCATGGGATGGATGCGCATTTTACCAGGGACCATTAGTTTCTGAATACATTAAATTCTCTATTTTCCCTTCCACGCCCTTTTACATTTTTCCTAATTCCCAAGCCCCCTATTATCTTCCCTCCATCACCCTTTCTCATATTTCATACTCTTTTCAACCCACACCAAATCTGAAAGTGTGTCCTTTCTTCTTTAATTCGTGAGCTGCACCCTTTTCCTGTACTTCATTACTACACAGTAATCACATTTTTTAAAACGCACGTTTCAGCCCTGCTTAACTTTAAATGATCCCTCCAGTCTGAAAAAAATGGGCAAATAAATGCCTATTACAGTTAACAATATAAGTTTATTTGTTTCATTTTTTTTTAAGCGTTTGTAATGCTTAGCTTGTAAACATAAATTTTGCAGGCTTTCTCCTGTTAGCTGCCCCAGCTCATTCAAAAAAAATGAAAATGCCCAACATCTCCTAAGATTGAATCATCGGTGTCTTATAGATAGGTTTGGGAATGCAGTGACAATTCACAAGTGCTTTGACTTTCCAATCAGTGCTGTCAAAAAAACAAAAAACAACCAGGAATCCAGTTACTAGCTTGTGAATGAAGATGTTACTGTACAAGCTCTTCATCTGATCCTCTTGCAAGTAAGCAAAAGCAAAAAGGACTAGAGCAGGAAACTTTGTAAGGGATTACAATTAAATGCCTGCATGCATTTGGACGCATAAAAATCCTGTACAATGTACAGGTTAATCCCTAACAGATGACTCAATGTTAGTTTGTTTCCCTTTAAACATAATCATAAGCGCCTGTGGTTAATGTCATTTTCATGTAATTTCATTTTGCATTACTTCTAGTCATGGGTATACCCTAAATTTTAATTCTGATAATGTTAGTGTCTGGGCAATTTTCTACATAGACATGTGCAGGGCTGGCCTTAAGTGTTCCGGTGCCCTGTGTGGCCCTGTGTGGGCATCCTTAGACAGGAGCTGGAAGTCCACAGTTGGATGCCTAGGAAGGGGACTATCCGAGTTTTTATTTAATACAATGTCAGCATTTCATAGAAACTCGAAAGTCCTAATTAAGAATCTGTCTGTCGATATTCGCACCTTTTGTTTGGCGCACACACATTTTATCTGACAACACTCTCACGCACTGTTTGTACCATGGTGGGAAGAAATGGTATTAAAAACCAACACAAACAACGATCGGATTTGTTTAAAAAAAAAAAAAAAATCACCTAAACATTGTTTACACTGTAAATGGAGAGAATAATATACAGATATACTTTGTTAGCTATATTCTAAATGAAAGTAGTTCATTTGCATGTTACGATACAAGATCCTTTTTGGATCAGTTTCTTGATTCACACAATAAGCAATGTTTAGGACGGAGTCTGCATCACAAATCTGTAAAATATAATTTTCTAAAGTTCCAATACTGAGTTTGGACAGCACAGTGGGGAATAAACGTTTCGTGCTTATGGAAAAGTAAACACAATGGGGGGTTATGTGTATAGGTCCATAGTGGGCATAATGCTGAAGGCGGGCCGGTCACCAGCGGAACCAATGGAATATTCCTGCTGATTACATCACTTTTAGAACATGGCCCCAGAAATGACATTAGTCCCTCCTTCCAACATTTTAAAATGGACTGCAGTCTGCAGTCAATATATACAGTAACTGAGCAGTCTGCAGTCAATATATACAGTAACTGAGCAGTCTGCAGTCAGTATATACAGTAACTGAGCAGTCTGCAGTCAGTATATACAGTAACTGAGCAGTCTGCAGTCAATATATACAGTAACTGAGCAGTCTGCAGTCAATATATACAGTAACTGAGCAGTCTGCAGTCATTATATACAGTAACTGAGCAGTCTGCAGTCAATATATACAGTAACTGAGCAGTCTGCAGTCATTATATACAGTAACTGAGCAGTCTGCAGTCATTATATACAGTAACTGAGCAGTCTGCAGTCATTATATACAGTAACTGAGCAGTCTGCAGTCAGTACATACAGTAATTGAGCAGTCTGCAGTCATTATATACAGTAACTGAGCAGTCTGCAGTCAGTACATACAGTAATTGAGCAGTCTGCAGTCATTATATACAGTAACTGAGCAGTCTGCAGTTAGTATATACAGTAACTGAGCAGTCTGCAGTCAATATATACAGTAACTGAGCGGTCCGCAGTCTATATAATTACAGTAACTGAGCAGTCTGCAGTCAATATATACAGTAACTGAGCAGTCTGCAGTCAGTATATACAGTAACTGAGCAGTCTGCAGTCAGTATATACAGTAACTGAGCAGTCTGCAGTCAATATATACAGTAACTGAGCAGTCTGCAGTCATTATATACAGTAATTGAGCAGTCTGCAGTCAATATATACAGTAACTGAGCAGTCTGCAGTCAGTAAATACAGTAACTGAGCAGTCTACAGTCAATATATACAGTAACTGAGCAGTCTACAGTCAATATATAATAACGGAGCAGTCTGCAGTCAGTATATAGAGTAACTGAGCGGTCCACAGTCTATATAATTACAGTAACTGAGCAGTCTGCAGTCAGTATATACAGTAACTGAGCAGTCTGCAGTCAGTATATACAGTAACTGAGCAGTCTGCAGTCAGTATATACAGTAACTGAGCAGTCTGCAGTCAGTATATACAGTAACTGAGCAGTCTGCAGTCAGTATATACAGTAACTGAGCAGTCTGCAGTCAGTATATACAGTAACTGAGCAGTCCACAGTCTATATAATTACAGTAACTGAGCAGTCTGCAGTCAGTATATACAGTAACTGAGCAGTCTGCAGTCAGTATATACAGTAACTGAGCAGTCTGCAGTCAGTATATACAGTAACTGAGCAGTCTGCAGTCAATATACATAGTAGCTGAGCAGTCTGCAGTCAGTATATACAGTAACTGAGCAGTCTGCAGTCAATATATACAGTAACTGAACAGTCTGCAGTCAGTATATACAGTAACTGAGCAGTCTGCAGTCAGTATATAGAGTAACTGAGCAGTCTGCAGTCAATATATACAGTAACTGAGCAGTCTGCAGTCAATATATACAGTAATTGAGCAGTCTGCTTTCAATATATACAGTAACTGAGCAGTCTGCAGTCAGTATATACAGTAACTGAGCAGTCTGCAGTCAGTATATACAGTAACTGAGCAGTCTACAGTCAATATATACAGTAACTGAGCAGTCTGCAGTCAGTATATAGAGTAACTGAGCAGTCTGCAGTCAGTATATAGAGTAACTGAGCAGTCTGCAGTCATTATATACAGTAACTGAGCAGTCTGCAGTTAGTATATATAGTATCTGAGCAGTCTACAGTCAATATATACAGTAACTGAGCAGTAGGTGAGATTCATTCTGAAAAGATAAGAGGATGTTTGAATCTCAAAGTAAATATCTGTTTTAGATTTTATCAGTTTTCATCTGATTTGTGATCAGCATATCTCCAGCAGTTTGACTCTTTGTTGCTGTAGGCACATATTCAGAGAGCAGGTCTATGGAAGAGTTTACTCCAA
The DNA here is from genome assembly GCA_036172795.1 of Pelodytes ibericus. Taxonomy (NCBI): domain Eukaryota; kingdom Metazoa; phylum Chordata; class Amphibia; order Anura; family Pelodytidae; genus Pelodytes; species Pelodytes ibericus. The sequence goes on along the minus strand of CM069858.1, from coordinate 19,708,255 downwards.
GTATATTTTAGGTCCTTGTTAGTGATAAAGTGGTTGTTTTATTTTGTATTAAGATATTGTTCCTTCATAGACAGACTATAAGAATGTTGCAGAGTTTCACACTTTAAACAACAGTGAGATTTCTAAGTGCTTTGAGCTCTTCTATTACCAATCTCCAGCTGGCTAAATAAACATAATAAGACTGTATCTTGCTGCACTCCGGTAACTAAGACAAAAGTACATACCTATGCTATCATTGTGATATGCTTTACAGAGGACTGTTTTAGGCTATCATTGAATAGATCAGCCTGGAAGAAAATCTAAGCTATTGTTTAAAATCAACAAATGGGGAAGTGCAGATACCGTTGAAAGAGGAGGTTTTAGTTTTCATAGTACAGGATACGAAGCTGGTCAACAGTTTATTTTTCTTAATTGCGCAACTAAAAAAAAAAAAGTAGTATATCGTGGAAGGGAGTTTCCAAAACTATATCCAAAGGCAGCAAAATTCATAATTTAGCAAAATTTATATAAAATTCAAAAGGTCAGACGAGTGGTGAGTGCAAATGGATGGAAACGACAGATGGGCAGAAATTGTGTGGAACGTGGTCAGTGATGTCATCACGGAACTGCCACGTAGGCTGACAATGGTAGACAATGGTCGTAGGCTGATAATGGTGTAGAACCTTACCAATGGTAAGGTTCTACAGGAAGTGTATTATTCATTGTTATAGATCCTAACAGAGATACGTGGTTTAGCCAAGTTCTTTTGATTATCCTTATTTTGATAATATCACCACCTTCACTATCTCGATTCCTTTCCCTTTCATGAAATTTCCCTCTCACTGGTTCCATAAGCTCCGGACGTTCTTCCACTTCCTTTTATCATCTAAAACCATGTTCCTCTCCTAGACCTTCCTCAATTGGTTCATCAAAACCCTAACACTTAAAGCCCTTCAGCTGTGGACAAGGAAAGCCTATGAAGCTATGTTTGATAAGTGTGTTTTGTTTTGGTCAATGGGGCGAAATCAGTTCTGTCATAATGGCAAACCGTACAACATTGTGAAGTGGACTCATTCAGATTGTAATGTGTAAGTCCTTCATTTACACTGTAAGTTCAAATGTAGTAACTTTAAATGGGGAATAAGGCCCAAATTATAAAACTAACAAAACACTGGTCCTGTTTTCTAACTAAAACACATGATAAATTATAGAAACATACAATGTGTCGCCAGATAAGAACCATTTGGCCCATCTAGTCTGCCCAATTTTCTAAATACTTTCATTAGTCCCCAGTTCCCTATCTTATATCTAGGATAGCCTTGTGCCTATCCCACGCATGCTTAAACTCCTTCACTGTGTTTACCTCTACCACTTCTGCTGGAAGGCTATTCCATACATCCACTACCCTCTCAGTAAAGTAATACTTCCTGATATTACTTTTAAATCTTTGCCCCTCTAATTTTAAACTATGTTCTTTAGTTGTGGTAGTTTTTCTTCTTTTAAATATCTTCCTTTCAAGAATCAAGAATTATCATTCTTAGATGTTTTAATTAGAAGAAAAGCACTGTAACACTTAGTTCCTGTAATCTCTACCTTGTGGTTCATCTGTCGCCGACTCCTATACCCCCTATTGGTCTTTCAGATTGATCATTTGACAGACAAACCTAATTTTTGGACTGTCACACTGCCAATCTAGCAGACAATCACTTGGGAGCATCTTTGGAGATCCACAGCAGAGACTAAACTCTAGAGGACTCCTCTCTTCTGTTGGTCGTCTTCTCCCAAACTCACTAATATGTAAACTAGGACCCAAACCTCTCCAATCTCTTGGAACGTATATATATAGAGCAGTCAATCTATCTGTGCCTATCTCCCTGGCTTTTTATTTATGTAATACTACATATCAAGCTTTACACTACTTGGTGCCAATCTTCTTCCCCTGTAAATTCCGGCCCCCTACTTTCCTTCTCCACCTGTAAATTCCGGCCCCCTACTTTCCTTCTTCCCCTGTAAATTCCGACCCCCTACTTTCCTTCTCCACCTGTAAATTCCGGCCCCCTACTTTCCTTCTTCCCC